>JAYKKI010000022.1:26360000-26960000 GCA_039881145.1 Druceiella hillmani | reverse complement strand
CAAATGTGAAAACACTTCTTCCATAATGTTCTTTTATTTTAGCCTTCTTTTGATTTTAATGTATAGTAATCGTATATGTCTATCGGCTGACAACTTCATTTTCATTATTTTTTATTTAATGTATCTAAATGATACATATTAGGATTTATCGCTACGAGAGCAATACCTGACAGTCAACCATAACACTACTCCAACTCCGTTCGACGAAGGCCGGGAATCGAAAACGGGTCTCCGCGGTGCGCCGCATCCTTAAAGGCTGTGCTTTGTGATGAATCCAATACACCACAGCGCCGACGTATTTTTGAGTCATGTTTATATCTCAATTTAAAATTATCGACATAAGTCAAAGTGACAATTTATAAAATTTCAAAACTTTAAAAACAATCTATTTACAGCAAATTATCAGTAGTAGTTTTTAAATAGAGTGTTGATAAAAACGATTGTTCAAATTTTTTTATTCTTACTTTTGTTCCGTGTAACGCATTTTATCGATAATATAATTAGTATTAACGATAGATTTAGGAAATTTATCAAATTAACAAACATTTTGACTATTATTAAATAACAGAAAATTTTAATAACCTCTTCCTTGTCACGCAAAAGTGGTTAATATACGTATATTTGTGTACTGATATATTGTTAAAATTTGTATATCATTTACTAATATTCATTAATTGGATTTTATATTAACAAACATACGTTAAATAATCACAAATAAGTCGGACACATTTGGGTAAAATCTCCCGACAAAAGGTACCATGAATGTTAAAAGGAAATGACAGTATATTAGCAACGACATTTTTTCAGAGGATTTCGTAAAGCCTTTGAGAGATTTTAACACCAAAATTAATGGTGTTTATCCGATAGTATAAATCTATAAAATAAAGATCACAGAAATATCTGAAGCTATGTAGATGCCTATCCTTGTACCAAACTAATGAAAATGAAATTAATTTTTAAATCACCCTTAATTTTCATAAGATTAATCTGGCTATTACTTAATATGAAAGTATTGTACTTTAATGTATACAAGTAGAATGATAATTAAATTATCCCTCTTAGTACTTGTTACGGGTTTAATCTCTTATGATAGATTATAAAATATACGAAGTTTTCTAACATCGATATTTCATAGGGTTTTTTAAACAAGGAAAATTATTATTAATATGCTTTCGTTACTTTCTAAACCTTCCTGAATAAAAATTAGGAAGCAAATATATGTGAAAAATCGGTGCATGTGTGAGGTTATTTAATTATGAACCCAAAAAGTATAATCGTTCATTTCCAATATTCATGCAATAATGTGCTAATTTTTTTAACATAATGGAAGGTTTTGTGCAAAAAAGATTGTGGTTGTTTTTCTTAATCCAATTTGATATATTCTACAACCATTAACATTTAAATCAACTACAAAAACGCGAGTAGGGAACGAGTTATTAGTACAATCGTATAGTAATTGCTTACATAAAATTATTACGGATCGTGCAATTATATGTGCACATTCATTTTACCTTTGTAGATAAACCGTACCAAAATAAAGACCAGTCCTACAAACAAAAGAGAAAATTGTTAGAGAAATTTGTTACGAAAGGCTTTAACGATTTATTTTTACAGAAGCCAATATATAACGTTATTTGTACACACGAATATTATATATTCCAAAGTGAGCTTGTGTGTCTGTTTGTCTGATCGTTTCACCACTAAGTTGTTAAACTAATTTTATTAAAGTTTGTTAGAAAAATAACATAAATTCCAGAATAGATTTAGCGATGCTTATGAACATTTGCGGTTACTTATTATTACGGATCTTTATTATCGTTGGGTAATAATCGTTCAGTACAGTAGCCAATGTTATTCAAATCTTTAATACAGTATTATGGAATTATTTTATGAATAAATCATTATTCGTAATAAAAATTAAACATTGACATGAAATACATACATACATATATACATATATATATATATATATATATATATATATATATATATATATTTGTATGTTTGTGTGTGTGCGTGCGTGCGTGCACATGTATACACATACAAATTACGACTCTTTTATTAGTAAATCAAACAAAAATTAGATCAATTTACTTAGAACATTTATCGCATCGAAATAGTCTAAGTAAATTGAATGAATATTTATTTGGTTTACCGTAAAACGCAGATTGCCTAGGGTTACGTCAAAACATTTGTGAAATGGTTCCTACATAAAATTAAATCTTCCTGTCATGTAAAAGGGAAATTCAAAAATAAAAGCGAATTGAAATTGTTGCCAGCTTTAGATAATTACAGCGACAGTTCGTAGAAATGTGACTTTCAGCTTTGTCGTGCAAAATAAAAGAAGAAATGGTTTCAAGAAGCTTATAAGAGATTACGACGTCAAACAAATATCACACGCTTGTGATGAGGTTTTCTGTGCTTTTGTTTGAAACATTTTCGATTCTTTCGTCTGTCCTTGAACGGGTTTGTGAAATTTAAGGTTTTAAATGGTTAATATTATTGGGTGATTTTAAGTGACCGAATTTAATTCTTCGTGGTGTTGAAGTAAAATGTAATTATTTTGTGATGTTAATTACTCAAATGACGATAAAATTAATTAAAATATATTCAATTGTGTAGTTCTTGCTTTGAATACATGTTAATTGTATTTGAAAATAGTTTAGCTGGGATTAAATTATAAACAATAAATTCTATTTTTTTCTTTAACTCGAGCCCATGGTGGATTGAATAACATATATTTAAAAGTATTAATATTAGTCGTGCACACCAAGTTGCGTATTTTGGCATGGATTTAAACGCAGCATGTAATATAACTAGATATTATATGTAGGCGTGTCACGTGTGCCATCAATGTGATTCGCGTATTGCACATCTTTCTGTGCACGGCGACGTATACTTTAGATGTGGATCAAATACTATAAGTAGTAGAGCTTCATCATTCATTGATCATTAGCGTCCAAAAATGCTGTTTTGTATCATAATTACGTTCCAATACGAAAGCCAGCAAACGGATCTAACAATTGCAGAATTTTCCATCATCGGTAAGCTATTTTAAATTATTTTTTTTTATTTTAATTAAAATTGTTATTGGTGACAGCTTGATACCAGTATCTTTTTTCTTGTGTGTCGGTATCACTCAGCATGTTATTGGTGTGTGGACGATATGCGTCACTAGTGATGAATACTAATGGTTTTTATCGCATAAGTGTTGATAGTGCAAATATGTGTAATCTTAATAAGATAAAATTTCACGTTTTAAAGTAGTCAACTTTGCATAATATTTAATAAACATATACTGTTTCCTAGGCAATAAAGTGAATATTTCTTGAAATATTTTATCAAACAAACCGAGGAATCCTAATTTCCTCGGTCCATTAAATAGTAAAATGCATTCTAAATATTTGAAACTAATCATCCCTTTTGGAACAAAGAAATTATTTTGTCTTCATTATTATGTCAATATTCTGTTCACTTTCATTACTAGATTTTAGAAAAATACGTGTGCGTTGAAACTGAAAAGTCTTGAGTGTTATCACTGTCTTAAATTTTTTTCTGTTTGTTCCCAAGTACTGCCAAATTATTTAATTTTTTTTTGGTATTCACAATTATTTGCCATGCCTGTTGAGCAATTAAATCAGAAGATATATTGATTAATACGAACCATAACGTGTTTCGATAACCTGATTCCCTTGGAGTCTTACAACCATTTGGTGTTATATTTAATTAAATTTAGTTTTTTACTTATTATATATTTATCGTAATAATTGTATTCTAGTTTAATTTTCTTTACCTTTATCGCTATATTCATCCCCTAGATAATATGGAAAGTATCGCTGTCATTTTATTAAACTGTATGGCTACATTGTTTACTTAGAATAACATATTATATTATTAAGTATGCTTACCGTAAAATTTTATATTAAAACTCAATAACTGTGAAAATAAATAAAATAACAGTTTAATAACTTAATTTAATATAATCGTAAAATGACTAAGCCGAAAAATAATTTAAGTTTATATAATGAAATTTTAATTTTTCATTAAATTATATTTTAGATAATATATTTGAAAATTATATTAAATTATGTTATTAAGCTGTTATTTCTTTGCTTTTGATTTTTTTGCTATATTCATCCATTAAATTGTACGGGAAATATCCCTGTTATTTCATTAGACTGAAAGCCTTTATTGTTTACCAGGACCATCGAGCGTTCTCTCGTTTAATTTCAATCTAAAACATTAACACGATATTATTTGTATATTATAACAATGTAGGTGTGTCCAAAATTAACGGAGAGCGCAAACATTTTCTTGTATATTCAGCCAATGTTTTAATTATAATGCTTTGAACCTACGAAACCCTATTAGCAGACTCGTTGTGTTTCCATTACTCGGTTTTATTACATGTATATATTATAACTATTTTGATAGGTTCAGAAATATTACAGTTCCATAAAATTTAATTATCCTTTAAGAAATAAATTTGTTGTATTGGCTAATTTTTACTGTGTAGACAATAAATGTGTAGACAATTATAACATTTTAGAATGATTTTAAATTTGTCGAGTGTTTGTTACTAACGAAATAAACAGGTGTGACTCAAGCATATAGAAACAAGAAATGGTTTCATGATTTTGGGCATTATGATAGGGAAAATTTAATGAAATGTGATTAGCTCCATGCCCTGAAATATGATCAGAAATTCATTTACTTTAATTAATTTTAATCCGATACGTGTATACAGATGCCGTGTAACATAAGAACTGGGTGATATTTTTAGTTTGGTTAATTTTCTAAGATGATTCCTAATTTTCTAGATTATGTTCATAATACAAATCAAAAATAAAATGGTTTAATTTGATTCCTTAATATAAATAGGCTGAGCCATTAAGCGCAAAGGATATCACAACTTAAATGTTTATTATTACTGCATTTTACTTTTATATTTCAATTATACTCACGATATAATTTACATGCATAAGTCGAAATACGCAGTCGAAATTCACGTGAAACTTGAGTTAGCAACGAAAAATACATACTTCGAAATACTGTTGGTTGCAGTCTCGTTTGGGTATATGGTATTTTATTTTTCTTATACGAATAGAACTAATTATGCTTAATGTAACATTATTAATAAGAAAAAGTTTTCTCGTATTTTAGGTCGTTGTTTTTGAAATAATTAGCATTCCAACGTCAGAATTAAATTCATTATTCCTTCATTTACGTCTCCATTAAAATCTTAATTATTTTTGTTCTTATACTATAATGCTTTTCCCTCGGAATTTTTCATCCAATCTTTTCAAATTTCCTTCCATTAATTTTTTAGAGTTCTGTATTCAAACCAAGAACCTTTACAGTCTTGCCGTGTCAATTTGATTGTTGATGCTTAAAAGCTGAGATTTTCCATGGCTAATACTTATTTATAGCAAATTTATGAAACAAAATGTATGAAAAAAATATTTATAGTGTAACTGTCCTTCAAGAAAATGGAGGGCGGGGGTGAATTTATTTTGCATGCCCCATAACGCAGTGTGGTTGAATTCGTCTTTAAAAAATATAGGAAATTTGATGAACACTTCTCTTATACAACTAATATTAAGTATTAAAGTATACATTTTTGTTAGTATTATGTGTATCTACCTGTTACCTCTACCCGTCTAATTTACTATTTGTAGATATCTAAAATGTATTAAAAATAGTAGTACAAATAACAAAATTAAAAGGAAATTCGACAATAAGGAGGCCCTACTAGTAACATTGGATAAACTTTAGATATTAGGTCGTTAAAAATTCATGGAAACTCCATCCATATTTGAGGGATGTCGATTCCTAAAAATAACTATATTTTAAAATGAGCAGTTATTATGTTTTGTGAAAGACGTACTAGGTAATGTATTTATATATTTCCATTGTGAGAAATAATATTATATAATGGAAATACCATGTCCCCTTAAATGTTTGTAAATTCCTAAATATTTATGAAACTCTTATAATGCGAGTTCTACTCGTTCTCAGAAGGGATTTTTTTTAAAAATATAATTTTTAAATTTAATTCCAAACTAAATAATTTTGTAACCAATAATTGACGAGTGTTGCTCTCCAAAGGCAAAAATTTGATAGTGTAAATCGGATTAATAAAATAACTTCCCACTTACTCACTGACTGACTTACTCATTACGAAATCACCAGAACTAAAAGCTTATAAAATTGTATTACACACTTTTTCTTGGCACATGTCGACTGAGAAAGAATTTTTTTTAACTTTAAGCATTGAAACTGATTAAATAGTAGTTTAGACTAACTAAAGTTTAGAATATGAAAATTCGTATTCAAACTGTCAGATATGAATAAGAATACACCTATTTAATTGTTTGTATTATATTATCACTTATGCCCCCTTTTTGCATAGACAAAGCTATAACAGGCAGCTAGTTTAAAATAATGTAAATTCATCTGTAATACAATAAGTAAATGATTACATTCCCAGAATTAATTAAGTTTCCGTTTAATAATATAACACTTCTTAGTGCTTTTAGTCTTAAAAAAAATGCGTTAGGGATGTTAAATCTGTACCCAACGGAACTTTTTTTAATTCTGACTTGGAATGTCACTTAAAAATAAGACGTTATTCAGGTTATGTCTTTTAAAAAGAAAAATTGCATGGCGATTAAATATTTTCCGGCGAGGTAGATATATTATTCCGTAATTGCATTCTAGAGAAAATATTTCGCCAAATTTATGATCACTTTGGAATGGTATGTTAACAATAAGAAAGGTAAATATATTTTTCTTTATATAATATAAAGATAGTTCCGGAACAATTCATCTCGTAAGAGCCCGGAAATATGTAGATGTTTCTTTAGCACTTTTAAGACTTTACCAAAAAATATATTTGAAAGACTCTGATTCAATGTTAAAAGTTGTTAAGTGAAACTAATATAAATGGCGAATACTTAAAATAAGCATGGCCTATTATATTCCTCGTTCTTAGGGTGATTTTAAAATTTTCATTTTGAGATGCAAATATTGAATATTGTGAAGACAGGCTGTAAAATAATTTGTAAAAAATGAGTTAACCGTAATAATTTCGAAAGTAAAAAATATTTAATTAAATTTCTCAAAATGTCTTGATGAGATTTAAACAAAATTTTATACTACGAAAAAATATAGAGTGAAGATTTTTTATTTGTTGCTACTGATCAGTTTTAGCTTTGGCAAAGGCGAAATGAAATACGGGGCGCATCGATGCGTGAAAGTGGCGTTAACAATTTTGACAACTTGAAACAACAGCATGAATTTTACACCATTTATTAGGAAAGTATATACAAGAAAAAATTTATAAAAATGAGTTTAGAAGAATAAATATAAAATTAAAATTTACAAGAATTCAGACAATTTTGCCAAAACAAGTCTAAAATATTGAATTGAAAAAATTATGTTTTTTTAGGTTATAATAAACATCGTGGATTTTACGTACATCTTGTAGATCACTAGCATATATTTTAGCAACAATAGGACAGATAGTTGACAATAAAAAACACAGCTTATATCGTTTTTGTTTATGTGGGTTAAAATTAAAACGCAAAATAGAAAAAAAAAGACAAACAACCTACATGAATTTTTATGATTACACTACAGTGCCATTAGTTCGCACAATTTACACACAATTACTATTGATTTTCTTTATATATCTCTAGATAACATTTTTTAATAAGACGAGATAAGGTAATGATGGAAGACGTCTTATATTTGGTTGGCAGTTTTTAACAACGAGTCGCTGTCAACAATTTATATTAATAATTTATACATTACACCAAATTTTATTTAAGTATGTACCATTATTATCTACTACTTGTCGCCATTTAGTTGGCAGTGACAATATGCCTTTCTTGTAACATTCCGGTTACTGATTCAACAAACTGTACGAAGTCGTTTTGGAGATCCTCTTTAACGTTGAATTTTTTTGCGTGAATAGTTACTTGCAGAACTTTTATTGATTTATTGTTGGCAGTGTCACAAAGAATTATTTACATTTTTTACGGAACGAGATTTTTGTGCCAAGTTTCTTGTTGATAAGAAATCCTGTGTTCAATGTGCAAAAAGGTTTTGTTGCTCCACGTATGAAACTTTTCAGTATTAATTAGTATTGTCAATAACAAACTACTATGAAAACCCATCAAACCTTTTGAGTCATACATTTAACTTTACTTGAAATTGTTAATGATAATATCATTGATCAATAGTACTTGCTCGCAATGAAATAAGAGGCTCAGTTTAAAACTATTCCTATAAATATGAAAAATATTAACTGTCACTTTTATTTAGGTACATCTAAGGTAATAAGTATAAGGTAGGGCTGTCCCCTGCGCAACTTTTGCTTTTCTCATCCGGGCTTGGCAGCTGTAAAGGCAGAGTTTGTTTTGTATATAACTGACTAATGACTAGATACCTATATATTAAACTTTCGTAAAACATACTTAAAACTTTTTCGTTTTTTGGTGTACATAATGTTTTATTTACAATCCTGGGTGTTATCAGTTATATGTAAAGAAAAATGTTTCATTATAAATTAAAATTTTCTTATTCAAAATTCCTGCATGTACTACTTTGAAATTGTTTTAGATTTAAAGGAATCGTACTATAAAGTAAATTTAAGTTATAAATGGTGACCAATTTACTATTAAGAAAAATATTAAAAAACCGTTTTTAGTGAAATATGAATTAACATTGTTGTATTCAGGTAACATTTATTTTTATCACACAGCTTTGATCGTATACATGATACGATCAATGCTTTGTGATCAAAAACTGAGGTAGCCTTTTGAATGAAAATGGCACAGTTTCGAACATTGAAGACTCTCTCCATTTATTCCTTAATTATCGACTGAGCTTATACTGATTCATAATGTTTATCTAATAGTCACTCGTAAAATAATAATATGCTGAGTCCTTCTTCCTTTGTTTTATTTTTTAATTTATATCGGCACCTCTATTAAGTCGTTGCAACTTAACGGATACATATGTAGGTCTCGCGTGATCTACGCGCTGCGAATACGATGGGTTTATGAGATTACAGAGACGAGCTAGTGGAACTTGTTTCGGCTGGGATATTATGTCAGTTTATTTTGCACAAAGGAATTATGAACGATTGATTTACGATTGTTTACTTATGTCATTGACAAAATTCAAATAAAATTTCTAGATAATTTAGAAATATATATACTTAAAATTATTTAAATTTTTTTCATAGACGTTAACACTTTAATAATCTTTGCTTGAATGATTCAGAAATGTTTTTTGTCTTCAGTTGCATTTTTATAACCTAATGTCAATAGCGTTATTCTGAATTGATTATATACGAGAAATGATGGTTACAGACTTTTCTGCGATATTCTTTTGTTTTAGCATGTAGTATATGCTGATTGTGTTTATCAGCTGATAAAGAAAAAGGATCCCAAGGTTTTACACATCCCTAGCTTTTTTAAATAATAAACTTGGCTTACACTAAGGTCCGTACTGAATAGAGAGAAAAAACGGGTTCGATATTATTTTTTTCTTTTTAGTGCTGTATCTTTTAAAAGAATGCTTTTCGGTTTTTAAACTATTAATTTATTGTCGCTTATTTTATTCTTTAATTTTTTGACATTGCATTTTTTAATTTCATAAAATTATTTTATTATCACTGGTTCTTGATACGTGTGTAAAATTCTTTTAAATATATCGGATATCTGAAAGTAGGTACAAATTTAATGAAAAAATTTGTTCCTAAAATTATTATTGTTTTAATTTTAAGAAGTTGTTGAATTGTCATCAGAACTACGCACAACGGACGAGCTTTATGATAAAAATACAATTAGAAGCACCTCAAATTTAGATTCGCAAATTTCATTACATTATTATATAAATGACGACCCAATAAAAGCTAGTTAAAATAGGTGTAATCGTTCATTTCCAATATTTTTGCGCAAAATTTTTCAAAATAATGGGAGAAGTTGTGAAGAATAAAAGGCAGTGATTATTTCTCTTAACCAAAAGTTTATACAATCCATAATCATTGCAATTTTGAATTAACTACAACCACGCGACTTGGCAAAGAGTTATTACTACAATATTTTGTGAATTAAAGTTTCCTTCGCTCGAAAATTGTGACTATAATATTAATAACTTGATGGTTACATAATTTGTTAAAACTAGAAGCGTTTATTTAGAGTTATTAAGATTTCGAGTAATGCAGAATTAAAAATATGATTTTTGTGACTTTGAATAAAATTGATTAAATTTTACGAGCGACTTTGTGTGCAGTATGAGTTACGAGAAATGATCGTAATTTGATTATTACAGATAATGTATCGTTTAAATAATTCAGTGAATTGGTTTTTGAACTTAATTTGATTGTAAATTGATATTCGGAATACCCATATAATTAAAGACGAAGTTTCATTGAGAACAAATACTATTTACAAAAATTCGCTAAGCAGATAGAAGTAAATCTGTGTAGCTTTATCTCGTGCAATACGAGCAGTATTTTAATTATAGTCATTACAAATAATTGTTAAACATATGGCAATTCGGTGCATAAAATTGTTATAGATGGTGATAGTATATATGCACATTCGTCTTGGTTTTGTGGATAAATCATAAGAAATGAAGACCAGGCCCACTAACAAAATAGAAAATTTTTGAAGTGATTCTAGAGAATTGTGTTATAAAGCTTTGGCCATTTCTTTATTATCGAAGTCAATATAGATTACATTATTTTTTTGTATCATGTCTGATACGTTTTCACGACTTAATTACTATATAGATTTTGTTAAAGTTTGGTAGAAAATTTAAATAAATTCCATAAAAGTTATATGATACATGTGACCATTTATGGCGACATATATGTAATATCACAATAAATGTAATTGGTTGTAAGATGGTGGGTAATACTTTTTTCGTACTTTGACGACTAAGTACTTTAGTTTGTATAATCTCCTAAAGACGACTTTGAATAGAAGGACATACACACTACCTGAAATTATTCAATAATAAATCACTTAAAAGTATTTTAAAACACATGAATAGAATATGCAAATGAATAAAAAATATCGTTCGAAAGCCTCACACAAACTCGTCTTACAATGTGTCATATTTCAGCATTCCGGTAGTCAATCATGAAATTTACGTACAAAAATTATCGCCGCTTAAAAATTGTGTAACGTAAATACAGAAGTAAATATCGTTTAAATTTGTAATACATTCTTATCGTATCATTTTATGAATAAACTAAATCGTATTAAAATTTAAATATTAAATTTAAATACACACACACACATGCACGCACGCGCGCACGTATACGCATGTACAAACGAACGCACGCTTGCGCTCACACGCGCACATGCGCAAACTCACTCTCGCCCACACATGTGCGTGCGTGCGTGGGTTCACACGCATGCGAGCGTGCGTTCGTTCGTGCGTGTGGGCATGCGAATATTCCAAGAAATTACGATTTGAATCAAAAATAACAAGTCTGTGATCACGTTTCATAAAATTTTTTGGTCATTTCGCCTTTCCTTGAATAAGCTTCAGTCATTTAAAATTATAGAAACTTTACACTACTGGGGGATTTTTCATATAAAAATTACTTAATGTAACCAAATTTACTATTCAATGGTGGTTAAATTTTTTACTTTTGTAATTATTTCCTGTGGTCATGTGTATAATTATTTCGACCACGATATAATAAATTGCCATTTATTATAAGTAAATGTAATTCGTTGGAAAAATGATATTAGTTGGCAATTGCATTATAGTAACAATGTGTCCGCCTTACAGTAACAAAGTTTCCCAATTTATGATTGCCTAGGGATGGAGCATAAACAGAGAGAAAAGGTAAATCTGTTTTTCGGCATACATCATAAAGGTAGATTTCACCAACAAAAAACGTCTAAAAGGAAGGCTCTTCCGGAATAATATACATCATAATTCCCCCGAAATATCTGCTTTAGCATTCTTAAGAATACAAAAATATATTTAAGGTCTAAATCAAAGTTAAAACTTATTATTCAACTTGTCATCACATATATAAATTATTAATAATTTGGATGAGAAACTTTAAAGTTAATAGTGTATATTTGAAAGAAACTTGGCTTATTTTATTTTATCTTCTTAATATTATTTAAAAACGTTCATTTTAAAATACAAACCTTTAATATTGTGAAATTTAATTAAATATAAAGATTTTGAAAATCAAGTAATTTAATGAATAAAAATGACACCCTTAAATAGAGAAAATGAAAAAATAAGCTTCCTAAAAGTTTTATCAAAATCATCATTCAGACAAAAGTGAAATTTTGCATTTTGTTACGAAAAGTCTTTCATAATAGTTCGCAAATGTTATTTTTACGGAATTCGTGAGCAACCAAGATAAAACTTAGTGCAGATTTTATTCTCTATCCTCTATCAAGAGATATCACATATCAATCCATAATACCCGCAGGCTTGACAGTGTCGTCTATAACAGTCACAGAGATATTCATTTTCATATTAATAGAAACATTTTCAATATAAGTAATAGATTATTTTTAATTAATCTAGGCAATGGCGACACATTAAAGAAAGCAAGCGGCATTGATTATTTTTTGTAATCGTTTCTAAAAAGGTATTATATATTTCGTTAGTTTATCTTTGTCAATTTTATATTTCATAAGAAATTATGGATTATTT
The DNA here is from genome assembly GCA_039881145.1 of Druceiella hillmani. NCBI lineage: Eukaryota > Metazoa > Arthropoda > Insecta > Lepidoptera > Hepialidae > Druceiella > Druceiella hillmani. The sequence goes on along the minus strand of JAYKKI010000022.1, from coordinate 26,947,289 downwards.
ATGAATGTGGATTTTCTTTGTTTTCCATTATGACCACAAGTGTTAATTTATTTTTTGCTCTTTACTGAGTGTCAATCACCGAATTCTTTATTTCTTTATATTCTAAAAATACCAATCTGTTTAACAATTGTCTTTAATTTCTGAATTATCAGGCCCGTTTCCACCGTTTTTTTTTGTCAAAATGTCTGAATGACCTATAAACAATATTTTGTACTCTTGTTTCTCACTATCTATTGGCCTCGGCTTGCAAGGGTAATCGAAAAACACAGAGTGCGTTAATACATAGAAGATTTTGCTTTCTTAAAACATCGCCAAAACTTTTAAACTATTCGATAAAATAGTACAACATGCAAAGGAAATGTTATCGAAATGAGTTTAGAAGCGTGACCATAAAATTTAGTTTTATAAATATCTGTCTCAATATGCAAAAAAAATTCCAGAAAATTGTGTTCAAAAATTATATTTTTTAAATCATAAAATAAACATTATAAATTTTATGTAATAATTACACATATGTAGAGTCACCTTTATCACCTTTGTCACCTTATGTTTTTATTGTAGAGTCACCTTTGTTTTAGAATTTTATGAGAAGTCAGTTTTACTGCAAATGGTTTCAATTTTATTCTAAAGTTTTAAGTAGCCTACACCAAGATACCTCACTGAAAAATACATTTATCAACTTTAATGCGGCATAGTAATTTTCACAATGATCTTAAATTACATATTTAAAGGTTTGTCGTGAACAAATCTATCCATTTATGAAAACTGGGATAAAATGGGTTCGGTAGTTACCGAAAAAATCGCGTGCATAAAGACGACCTTTATTTTGTGGGATGCATTGATTTAGCGACCGCGAAAAAGTGACGGAAATGCAGGAAAATTAAAAATATATTGTATTTAAGTGCATTTACATCTTTTTAACAGTTAATTCGTCGCAATTTTATTACTTTCAGATTTCCAAAGACTTAATTCTGTTTATGGGTCTTCATTCGCGTAGCTTGCGTATCAAAAAAATATATTTGTAGACTACTAGCATTTATTGACTTTTAATAATCAAATAATAGCTATTATAGTAAACAGCTTATTTCGTTATTATTAATGGACTTAAAAATTAAAACGTAAAGTACAACAAGAAACAGAAAAATGCATACACAAATTTTTATAATTACACTATAATGCTACTTGTTCCCATAATTTACATCAGTTTACTTTCCGTCTTTAGATTAAATAGAATACTAAGAGAAATAAAGTAATGATGGAAAATGGCATGTATAATTCGTTTTGAATTCAATGTAAAATTTAAAAATATTTCTTGTGTTGTCTAAAAATTTGCTGTGTCTTTATGAACCTTATAAAGGACCGCGATAAAGATAAAATTATGAAAATTTTCATTGATGTATTGACAAATTAAGTTTGAAATAAATTATCACAAATCAAAGATTCGTTGTAACAAATATTTTTATTAGCTGTCTAAAACTGTTTTTCTTAAATTGTTGTATTACCAATTACTTTGACTTTTATTTAATTTCTTATTTTTTTCAATGCTATTTTAGGAATTTTTTTTGTGAAAATCAAGATTTTTTTTTTATTATATAATTAGTAAATTAAACGGTTTGAATTTTCTAAATTAGTAACCTTTTGGTTTTCTTTACGAAATATTGCTTAGGCTAGGAACCCATAGCAGGTAATATTTGCATAATTGTACTAATAATTTAAAAGAATAAAAAAAATTAAAGCAATATTAAATTTTCCGGAGACAAAGATGATTGGATCCCTTCATGTCAATTTTGCATTGCAATTGAGATTGCAATCCAATGATAATTAATGTAAATACTCAATATTTAATAGAAATAAGCCTTTTTACACATACTTAGTTGTTTCTTTGAGTATTCCGTAATCGAGTCACCTATACCGAGTCAATTTAGAAATACTCAAAAACAGACCATTTAAAGAGGAGTTCTCTGATTATATTTCTAGTTTACTCAAGGTTAAATCTCTAATAATGGAAAGGAATATTTCCTAATTTTCAGCCTTTTAGGCAAAGCTAGGCACGATTTAGTTCAATGGTTTTTTTTGCATTCAAACTAATCAAAGGATGTTATTGTCGCAAGCTCTGTTTACTTTTTAAAACTTGTTTCGAAGAATTAAAAGTTTTTACATGATTTGTAAAATACTTCTGGATAAATACATTTATATTATATAGCCATAGTATATGGTAAATATATATGATTGCATAGTTATCAGTACAACATTTATAATTACAATTTGTCATGAACCAAATAATCTGCATTATTTTACTAATTGTTGTAAAGTAGAATTTGTAACATCCCTACGAATTAGGCTATTTTTGCAATACCACAAAAGAATATCTATATACGATTTCTTACGTCAAGTCTTTTGTAAATCAGAAATCTTATTTGAATGTACGATAGAATGTAAGAACGATAGTTCTCAATAAAAAAAAGCTGGTCTGAAATCCTCCTACACCATTACATAATACGACTATATTGAAAGATTACTTTTAACGTTAATAGATATACCAAGTATCCTTAAATGTTTTATATGATTAACATACATGGCACCTTCGTAGGACGAGTTGTGCTCGTATTTATTTTTTTTAAATTATTGTATGTAATGTTTTATTTCCTAGTCTATGTTATACTGATAATGCGTAAAGAAAAATGTTTGTACCTAAATTAAGATTTGCCTAATTTAAAATTACTGGTTTCAATAATTTGGAAATTGTTGAGTCGCTAAATGATGATATTAGAAAATTAATTTAATTTCTATATGGTAACAATTTTTACTACCCAAAAACAGGTATAAGAAACTTTGATTGTATTAGCGAATAATACATTTGTACTTTTGTATTCAGGAATAACTTAATTTATTTTTATAACCTGGTAGAAAGCTCTGGGATCAAAACTGAGATTAACTTAAACGAAAATGTCACCGTTTCGAACAATAAAGTGTCTCTCTACTTATTCCTAGATTATTGGCTGAAATTATACTGCCTTATACTATTTAACTAATAGTCACTCGTAAAATAATAATATACAGTCTCTCTTGCTTTGCTTTAGTGTTTCAATTTATATCTCCGCCTCTGCTAAGCCGTTATAGCTTAACGGATTTATGCGTAGGCCTTGCGTGATCTATGCGCTGCGAATGCGATGGCCTTATTGGTTTATGTAGACGAACTAGTGGAACTATTTTCCGGTAAGAATTAATTTTGTCCAAGGGTAGGTCTTGAGGTTTTTTATTTAAAACTATACACATATGTTTATTGTGATTTGAGCGAATTTTGGTACTTCAAGTTATTACCATATAAAGATATTAACATTTAAACAATATTTTCTAAGATTTCAAAATTGCTTTTTACATTATACATATAGTTTTTACGTAGATATTATGGATTAAAAAGATAAATCTTACTTGGTGAATATTACGATATTGGTACTGAAAACGCCATCTTTTAGAGTTTTCCATAAACTCTATGCTCATAGATATATGATGATATGGTACTGTTAACGCCATCTGTTAGCACTGCGGGAGAACGTGTATGCCGGACTTACTGTTGATTTTCGGTAAGTTTTCTTTACGCTTTAAATATTTACAATTCCTAAACAGCGTCTGCTTCGCTATGGCCATCAACAAAGCGCAAGGGTAGACGCTACGTGGATCTAACTGCCTCCTGCTTTTCTCGCAGACGACTTTATATCGCTCTCTGCCGCGTAAGAAACGCAGATAATTTAATTATCTGTAGTCAAAACAATAAATATTGTTTATAAAGAAGTTTTTAAATATTTTTTTGTTATGTTACCCCATTAATCTAAATCCAAAAACAAAGTTATTATTTAAAAAAGCAGCAAAAAGCACGAAAAAAAAACAGAGAAATTATTATGTTAATTTTACTTAATACCTTTTCTTATTCCAAATTCCACGCGAAGTCGCGAGCACGGTTTGTATAGATAACCACTAAAAAATATTATTGTGTGTATATTTGACGAAAATACAATTGCTCTTTTTAAATTATTCAATGTTTTTAAATTAATTGCATTTTCATATTAATGTTAAGTTATTATTTATAACTTAACATATATAGAAGTTACCATGTATTTATAATATTTTTGATCCATAATGAAAAATTCAGTTTCACACACTACACCTCAATTTAAGTTTTTAACTGTTATTGACAAATTTGGCACCTCAGGAGATCGTTTATTATTCGTTCTGATTTTCACGTATATAGCCTGCTCATTTGTTATTGAAAGACTTTTATGAGGCAAATGGTTTATCTATGTTTCAATTTCAGAGATTATTATAATATATATTTCTTTTAATAAACCACAATTCACAAAGAGGCCGTGAAATATCCGTCATATCTCAGTAACAGTAAGGTTTCGGGTATCAATGTCGAGTAAATACTTTGCAAAAGCTCCCGCTTCTCAATATTAAACAGGATAGAGTTTACAAGATCAAATTTACGAAATCAGTTTCGTAAACCAGGGCGTATCTCAGAATGCACTGCACCTACTTCTTGTTGTACACAGACTTTTTCTCTCTGTCTACTTTATTAATCTGTGCACCTCACACTAACTAGCCATTATCATGCTAAGAGATTTATATTTAATTATGCTATTATATCTTCCCTTTCTATGCAAGCTAAGTAGTCAAATTCTAGTTTTGCTATTTTTTTATAAATTAACGATTACGATTATCATCATAATTTTCGTCGCAATAGGAAAGTAAATTATAACCAATGCCTCTACTTTTAAAGTTGTTTGAGACCATACTTTAGAATGCTGAGGCACGAATGGAATAAGAAGGAGTAATTTACTATAAACATGATACATTTTGCTATCCAATTCACTGTACTAATATTTCTGTGTCTCTAAAAACCCCTCATTCATGATTTCTCTCAAATATTAACAAAAACGTGGAGGAAATAGAAATGGGGCAAATGATAGGCAAGTTGATAATTTGCATGGCTATGAATAAGAGACAATCGTTAAAAAATCTAATAATTTTTTACTGTTGCCTACTCTGAAATATTTTACAAGAGCGTGGTATATTGGCAATTCGCTTTGCGTTGTTGCTACAAGTTGGCATATAAATCATAATCATAACTTTCGAAATTTGTCTGTAATTTATAGCTGGCGCAAAACCTATTCGAATGTTTCGAGAAATTGTTTTCTTTTACTCTAGTTGCAATATTGTCATTTTCATTAAGCAAATATCTTACCATTCCGTCACTGCGTATTCCTGATATGCTTTTTGTTTTATTTTTGTGTCCTTATTTCATAAAATTCAAACGAATGATCTTGTGGTATAAAAACTAAAATTATTTTGTGAATAATTTAGTCTTAATTTCTAAAATAAATAGTCTTAAAGTCTAAATTTCTTCTAAAATATGAATGAAATGAAAAACTATAATAAAATGTGTCAAGGTAATTCCAAATGTATGTACTTTATGTCACGGTCCCAGCATAATATCATACATAATTCAAACTTGTGACGACAAGCAGAAACTAAGTTTCGGCCTTCACTAAAATTGTGCCTCAGAGATATTGTCGTAACTTTTTAAAAATGATATAAAAGGTATTTCTAGTCTCTTATGAGATATATCTTTTGCGACAGAGCCTTCCTTTCAGATGTTCTTTTGCCGCTGGAAGCTATTTGCATGATATATGTGGGAAAACATATTTACCCTTTCATTCTGTTTATGTACCACCTCAAGGCAATCATGAATTGTACCCTAATCTTTTTGCTACCAAGGGCTATATAACCTTGTTGCCGACTAATATTTTTATTTCGTTAAGAAATCATTATGCGTGGTGCAATTTTCTTTTTAAAACAATTTTATTTTATGTTGAATAACGTCGAAAATGAAATAATGATAAAAACTTAGTCAGTTTGTTAAGAGCAAAATGAATGTCTCTTGACCTACCTTAATAAAAAGTAAAGAAATTTTGACATATTATTGGACGATAGCAATACACGTTAGAGTTATGCAAAAAAAAAGTGTTACAACTGAAATTCAGAAAATAACTTGTTTTTACTTGTGCCTAATGCCTCCGTGCATCGTTTTGCATCTAAAAAAATTAATGAAATAAAGAATACGAAGAAACCGAAATGTTAATTTCGCGGCTCGCCTTTATTAGAAATATTATAACGACAGTACCATTTTTATTTGATAATATGCAATTAGCACATTCAAATAAATGTATAATTTTTCATCAAATAGATAGTTGCACTTAAACTTTTATCGCTTAGAATATTAACGTAGCATGAGCGATGAACAAAGGATATCTCAGTGAAATCCTGATGTAAATTATTATTCATTTTTGCCTAGTACGCATTAATTTCATACTAATCTCAATTTATTATTATTGATATAATGAGTTATACACAGTTTTAATATGACTGACCCGTTAGATGTTATTTTTTGGAAGTATTCATAGGTATTGGCTCTGTATAGAGATGTAGAGGGAACGTGGATAATATTATACTACATGACGATTATGTATTCAAGCGTAATGTTCATGGGCTTTAAAATTTCTGATATAGACATTACAAGCAACGAAGGAAAGTTCACCATGAACTAATTTACCTGTAGAGCTATACGTTTTCCGGTTATGTAATATATGTTTACTGCATTTGAGGAGTCTTAACTAAAATGGTTTACACGGAATAACATATATTATATTTACAATAAATTTTTTTTAAACACATTTTTTAAAATTATTTAAAATTTTTTTAAAAGAAAGTAGTTATATAATCCTCGTATTAACATAAAAAACTCTGAAAAATATAAGAACCAAGGGCTGTAAATAAAAATACCGATTGAAATATATTTAGGCTTAGTTATATTTTTTAAAATGATTTATATATATATATATATATATATATATATATATATATATATATATATATATATATATATATATTGAGGACATAGACTTCTGTTATATTATCAACATGAGTGTTCGATTTTATACTACTGGCTTTGTTTCGCGGTTTTATCTGCTAAGAATTATCTTTATTATGCTCTTCACTACCTCTTCCATAGTAACTAGATGCCTCATTCGATAAACAAAATCGATCGTTGTAATCATGTAATGCATGAATACTTGGATCAGTCAATTAATAAACCGACCTCTCTTTACGTTGCACTTTATAAACAGTGTTCCCAGATTTTTATAATTTTTATAATTATTCATTGGGGTTTATTGGGGTTTATTGGGGTACCCCAATGAATAATAGATAGCCTATAAATTATCTTCAACTACTGATTTTCTAATAGCATTTTAGAAATCGGTCGTTTGGCTTAAGAGAAAAGCGCGAATCAACAAACAAAGCAAATGAAAAACTTTTCTGCTCTATGTATTAGTGTAGAAAATACGCTTAGAAGAATATTTGAAGCGTATGGTTTATGAGAAAATATTACTACTAGAGACCCCACCATACTTTAGGATAAAATTTTTGTCTTGAAATTTAGATTCCAGGTTCGATATTTTAAAAAAATCTAATCATGGTAAATAGAAAATTACATTTTATCCTATTCCCAAAAAACATTTGTCGGCATATTTTGCAGCTGAAGGGAATTTAGTTTATTGTAACCGTCGAGGTCTTATACAAAAAATGTGCTTGCAAAAAGTTTAACCAAGCGATTAATGTCTTTTTAACGATTGCTGTAATATTTCGCAAATTTTAAGAGACCCCATCTCTAAATAAAAATTATAATTAAAAAATTAACTTACCTATCAACATGTTATGGAGATAAATTAAGATAAAATGTACAGTTTAATTTTAAGGCAAACATTAAGTGTTATTTGGTGAATTCATGATAAATATCTAGTTTTATCACAAATATAATTTAACATTAACTAGTAACTAATTTACGTAAATAACTAAATGTTGACACAAAAATATTATAGCCAAATTAAATACCTTAATAGCGTTTCCCTATCAATTTGTCACAAATTGTATGAAACGTGATTTAATTTAATTTTTAAACTAATTTAAATCTTATATTTTTACTAATAATAATGTTTAAATAAATCTAGCAAAAAGAAGAACAGTTTAAACTAACTGAGTAAGTAAGCAATGAGGTCAGTTTAATAAAACTGCTAAAAGTTGTTGTAATACTGATGGCTTATAGGTTAACGCAATCGGATACTCGACAATTTACTCGTTATCTATGTATTCAATTTTTATTGCTTTTTGGAAGACACTATATCCAATTTTATCGTTGTTTGTCACTACCGCTATATATAATTTTACTATTTACGTACTATATATAATTTTACATAAATTATACGTTACTATATATAATTTTACTATTAGCGTACTTATTGACATGAACTTTTAGTTTTTCAAGGATAAAAAACTATTCAGGGATATCTGTGTCCAGTTAAAAAAATTCGGGTTTATAATAAAACGTGGAAACTATATTTTATTCATTGAATTATATAAAGTGAAAATTATTTCATAAAATAAAATAATAATAAACGTTAAAAATATTAGTAATTGAAATATAGGCGTATATTTTTAAAATGTGACCATATTATTCACTGTTTAAATTTCAAATAGTTTATGATCCTTATAAAACGATGTTTCCGATTAGTAGTAAGATTTTATTTTTTAACAAAAAGGTATGTTCTCAAATTAATGAAAAACTTCAACATCCATGTAAAATAATATAACAATATAATGAGTTCTTGCCAACAAAAATATGCAACGTATCATCAAGTTGATATATAGTGCGATAAAAAATCAAGTGTAGGTAAATTGTTCATTATTTAGTAATTCTGTTTCAAGTTTCGTAGATTTGACATATAAAACCCCATAGAAATATATATACGTAAATTAATATATCGATATATTAGTGATGTAAAGATCTTCAAAGAAATAGTGGGACTATATAGGAGTATATAACAAGTTTCTTTTTCAGATGACCTTTAATTTATTAAAATTTACGTCCTTACGAGGTACTTCGTTTAAATTTAATCACTAAAACATAAGAGGTAGATTATTATATTATTAAATTATCCATCACTAAAATAGTAATATTCATCAAACAGGAATAAAATGCTATAATTTAAGCAAATTTCCGGCGTATTCCTAACGTAGAATAATTTTGGTACAATTTTATTGTAACGAAAACACTTTCATGGACATAATTTACCTACGTGTTTGACGTTTTTGATCTTTATTATCAGTCAAAAAAAAATTATTTTATGATGTGAAATAATCTATTTATCTCTTTGGTTTAATGTAACTCAGTGGGAATTGCAAAGTGATATGAGATGCAATCTTTTTAAAAGATATAGTTTTTATTACTTCAAAAACCCTTTAGTAAAATTGGATGATAGTATGAAAATGTAAATGGAATACAATGAAAATGAAACATAAAACAATACTTGACGTTATTTTTATAATATTGAATGTTCACTTTCAAGAGGATTCATCATTTTGGTCATTTGAATAAATGGAAAATCTCCTAAACTATCATTAATTTCCGTTTTTCTAAAATATTATTAAATTGAAATGAAATTCGAGAAAATTTCATATATAATATTTATCGGCTTCTCTTAAATTTTTCATATTAGAAAAAAGCAAAGCCTTGCGAATAAAGTTTACTATGGTACGTGGCATAGTAATATGGTAAAAATGGTTATTTTAGAAAAGTAAATAAAAATGTTTAGAACGAGTAGAACTTTCACCAAGGAAATTCCGTATACACTTACATTTGCATAAAATTTACAACATTTAAGGGTATAAAATATTTGTATCACACTTTTTGCAATTAACATAATTTTTTTATCCAAATGTATTTTCTTTCGGCACGTTTTTCACAAGCTTGAAATATCATGAATTTCTTGAAAACGGTTAAATATGACTACTGAGTTTTTTAATATTAAATTTTCAGCTATCTTCTATAATAATTATTTAACCACAGTATATATGAAATGTAAGAACCGAGTTACAGCTTCCCATACGAAAGCATTTTCGAGATAGACCTAATAACAAAATCGTCTAAGAATATCAATTTTAACGGTCCATTAAATTATCACTTTTCAGTGAAATAAATTAAAAACTAGAATTTTGCTCCACTGAGTTAGGTTTTCTATTTAGCGAATCCTTTATGGCTATCGAGACATTTTATGTTAGCTCACCTTTCCATGTTCGGGAATCTCCTCGAAATAAAATTTTATCCATTAAATGCCACGTGCAGTTTTGTGTTTAAACTTATTTTGTTTACAAATTAGATACATCTGATAAATAAACAATCGATGGATCAAAAATGGGCTTCCGTATGCTCTCTTCGGATACGGAGCTTCAAGAATTAAGTTTTTTTTTAAAAATGTGAGTCGATATATATTTTCTAAAATAACAAAAATTAGCAACTGATTCTACGAAATTTTTTGATTCAATATTTTACTTCGCATGTATATGTGCATGTTCCTGGTGTATTCAGTTAATTAAAATAACATTATATTTTATATTGCTTTTTTATTGGTCTGTACAACTAAATCAAGAACGCACGCTCAGTTACGAGATGATATTTTACTATTAAATAACTTCATACGTATAGGTCATAAACGTTTCCATCACTTTATTTCCTTCAATTCCCGTTCATTTCTCAAAAAATTTAAATTGCAAAGTACTTTCTAGCAATATTTCCCGAGTGATAAACATAATCGACAACAGACAGGTTCATTTGAAGTGCTCTGGTAAATAAAATTTTATAAAATTCTGTTTTCGATTTTGGAAGGATTAACTTTATCGATTTTTAACTTGAAGGACGTAATTATGACATGGGAAATTTAGTTTATTTGTGTTTTTGGTTAGCAGAGTTCGGAATGTTGCATAATCAATCAGCAATATTTAATCGCTATTCACTCACAATTAATAGTCGGTTAGCAATTTTCCCGGCCCAGCCGTATTTCAGGCACTATGAGTATGTGTGTATGCGCTGTATGTTTACTCATACCAATTCTACAAAAAAGTTATTTAACTTGAGCGGTTGGTTACACAAATTTTAAAAACTTTTTATTTAGCCTTGTGTACAATATATTTTTGTTGTTAATTAAAATCTTTCAGCGAATTTCTCAAGTGTTTCTTCTTAACAAATTCTTATGAACACATATATTGAGTCTCCATGACAATATACAATCATAATAATTTCATTCCATAAATCCCGAGGCTGCAGCTGCATTGTCCGCTTTTCTGAGACTTGGGGATATATTGCTTCAAATTATTATCGTGGATCTCAAGCAGGTATTCTGTTATAAAATACCGGGCTTTAACTACTGACTTCTGACGCCACAGGGATAATGCCGGCCAAATCAGTAAGATTGGAGGATCTGGTGGTTTCAAATTAGAATGTTGGGTTTCATGCAGAGACTCTGTTATTAAAATCCGGGTTTCAACCCCTCAACCCTGACGCTGTGGGTCTTAGACCTACATAAATCTTTAGACTTGACGATCTACTGTCTTAAATAAGGGTCTGAAGAAGAGACTTTCATTCACTTTCGGGTTCTAAATCCTCAGTTTTGGTGCTACAGAGGAACTGCACGCATAAACCGTACAGCGTAAGGATCTATTGGTTTTAAGTATTAATTATTTTCAGTCTCGAGTAGGGGTTCTTTCTTGTGACATTTTTTTATGTAATCATAAAGGCAACATATTCATCACCCAATTTGTCGTAAGTCTCCTCATCTTATAGCAGGATCCAATTAATGAGAGTATGGTCTGCAAATCTCAAAAAAACGAATTATATATTACTAAACAGATGGCGGTCAGCAATGTCATCATACATCTGAAATTGGCCAAAAACTGAATAATTGGCCAAAAACTTGGAACAAAACTGCAACCTAAAATTTTATCGTCCGTGAAAATCGTCGACCTCCATCAGACGTTTCTTTCTTTCTCTTACAGAGCAAGTTAACAAGCGTGTGACTCTTTTTGTTATTTTTTTATTATATTTATATACACACACACGCACATATGTGTGTGTACACATGTACCAATTTAATTCCATTACAATAACTGCATTTAAATAAATTAAATAACCCGGATATGCAATAATATAAATCAAAATGTTTACTTCCAAAAATATTTACAGCTCACCTTTAAAATTTTAAATAAACGGTAAAGATGTATAAATGTACTTAATATAAAGAGAGAAGCTACATTTTATTTTAATTATTGCAATAGTTTTAAATATTAAATTAAAATAAAGTAACGTCTGTTGAACCAGTTGTATAAAATCCTCTGTTATGTTAATGTAATTATGAATGCATCTTTATAATCCGAACTTCTATTTTAAGCCCTTCGACAATTAAAGAGAAGCCAACACGATATTAACTTCACAAATACAACCGGGATAATAACAAAGGCGATGAAACATGCCTCCTTAAATTATATCTTGTTTATTCCACTTAAACTTTAATTGCTTCACCTTCTTTGCATTCATTTTGAGTGTTTACTTAAATTACGCTAAGTTATTTATTAGCCAGATCCGTCTTTCTTAATTGCTTTCTTCTTTAGAAATTCATTCGTAATATTCTCTGTAATGAATTCGTCACAAGATTTTATAGGCTTTTCTGGAGTAGAATAAATTCTTATATGAAAGGGTCGTGAATGGCAAAAATGTAACAATTTATAGCGTATTTAAGTAAAATAATACTTTGGAGAAACAATGTTAATATCATTATTATCTATTAGATAATAATGATATTATCATTGTTTTGTTCAAAGTATTATTTTACTTAAATATGCTATAAATTGTTACATTTTTGCCATTCACGTGTATTTCTCGAAATGTATTAAACTTCTGCTTACTTTATAGAAGTTGTAAATTATATGGTTTGAAAATATCGTTTGTATTACAATGTGAATCTTAATTTTCGAGTTACAGCAAAATCAGCAATATATTGCACTGAAACCCAGAGTTTTCAACGTAAAGCATAATAAAAATTAATTATGTTATTATACTTCATGTGATATAACAAATTTTGTTCTGTGTATTTATCCTTTAATAATATCACTTAACGATGGAAATTAGGTAAAAAGTAATATTCTTCAATACCATATTTTACTCAGTCCTACTATATAGCTACCAAGAATAAATTACACGCTACTTATAACGAATAAAGATTTAGAATGGCTGTTTTCTCGTATTTTCATTAAATGAAAAAAAATTAAGAATCCCTGCATAGACGTATACAAAAATATATTGCATTATTGTTGGTTCTTAATATATACAAATCTGCAAAATGAGATACTTTACGTATTTTGGCTAGACGTGATTACATCATAAAGTATAGTATAACAAACCAAAAAATTATTGTGAACTAGTATAAAAAAACGCAAGAAAAACATCTTACCATTACGAACACCTTAATACACCCACTTATGTAAAATTTCGTTACTTTCATAAGGAGAATCGAAAATTAATCCCAGTTGGTCAAATTACTACATCTCATTTTCAGTTAGTGATTTTCATAAAGGCCACCAGACTAGTAAAAATGTATACGAAATGCGTTTAGTTAAAAACAATATTTTCTGTTCTATTTCTTTTGTCATGAAATCCCAAATCATTTTTTTTCGCAAATATGTTAAATGTGCAGGCAGGCTAATTCTATAGTTTTATTATAAGTGTAGATAGAAATATTGCCAATAAAGTACATAAAGACTAAATTTATACTATCTACCACTAAACTTTACAAAGTAATTCAATTATAAATATTGGAAACAGATTCATATTTTAAACAAAATGTGAAAGCAGAGTATGCTAGTAATGAATACTTTCTTTATATTCTATATGTCCGACAATGACATCTGCTTTCGTTCCGGTTGCTTCCTCATCCTCTCTCATAATATCAAACTTTACTCACCATTGTCCGGGTGGAAAATTTTATTGCGCGATATGTAATGCACGCGGCGCCACCTATTGATGAACATAGATACACTATAAAATTGTATAATTTCTACGCGTTTAGTAGCTAGATGCTTCTTTGTGTTGTTTTATTAATGCAAGGTAAATACATTGTAATAACTATTAAATTCAGGTTTCTTCCAAATAAGTAAACCGAATGCGTTGAAAAAAGAAGTATACTTCGATTTGATCCATTAAAGTAAGTTCTTAGATTTTACGCAATGCGTGTAGAAAAAACTCACAAAGAGGTGTAAAAAATTTTTTTTTTATTGTGACCCCATTATAATTTTTTCGCAAATATCTTTAAGCCCATTTTACAGTTTTATTATATCTATAGATAAAGAGCATAAAAAAATAATTTCATATTGCTCTACCTCTTTACCCTTAGTCGAACTCTTGTTAGAAATGGGGAGTTGCAAGTCGCAGTTTGGACCGCATCTTATTTGGACTTTTTTCTAAAAAACAGCTGCACAGTAAACGACGCATATGTGTAGTCGTTTTAAAAGAACGTAGCCAAATAGGAAAAATGCTCGAGATGAGTAGATTGCTTCAATATTGGCAAATCATGATTATAGAGGTAGCTAGCTAAAACGTATACGAGCAGCAAAAAAATGACGTCGACATTCGGCAAGTAACTAAAAAAAAAAAAATTTTAGTTAATTTTGTAAAAAAAAGTTACATTTAATTTTTTTTTTGAAACACAATTTAATTTGAAATATTTTTTATATTTTTCATATTCAGTGTCCTAAAGTTTATAAGAAAATTTACTTTCTATTTAACACAATTTCACACCGAACATTTGTTTTCTAAATTTGATTAAAATATATTTTACATAACCACGTTTTTTCAAATAAATTTTATGGCATTGTTTATTATCCCTTACAACTATGCCACGAAGTATTTGACAATGTGTAAATGAATAAATTACTTTATAGCGTTATAAGTGAGTTAAAATATATGTAAATTTAACATTCCTCAAACCCTCCAGGATATAATAATTATTATACTTATAAAATATCTCGCGTAATTAACTTTCAAACGAATCTTAATTAATCGAATTTGAATTTGATCAGTGACAATTTACGTATTTCGCTCAATAAAGTCCAACCTTAGCAAAATAAATACGATTGAAGCACGCAATTTGGAGATAAATTTAGTTAATATGTGTGTCGTAGTCAAAAATGTCATGATAAAACTGGTGTGAATCCGACTACAGCAAGACAAATAGAAGTACTACTTACGAAAGTTGTATTGCGGCCATTTTATTTCAACAAGGTTAGTAAAACGATGTTTCTATGGTTTACAGTTCACCTTTATCTTATTTCTCGTTTAATTACTGGGACACGTTGTAAAATTCAAAAAGTGGGTAATTGAACGTCAAGTTTAGAACCTAATCATATTACAACATTTTTCTTAACCAGTTTTTTCAGTAAAAAATATTTTCTTTAAAACAAACAAGTTGCAAAAATAAAAATATTTTCCCCTTGATAATCTTGAAAAAGAAGAGTTTAAAACCATTTCCGTTTCAGAAATTGTTTTGTCAACTAACAAGGTACGAACAAAGTGCGAGTACAATATATCTTATTAAGACAGTATATACAATAAAATAATTTTACTTTTCATGTTTATCACAAATATGTTTATTAAATGTCATTGTCTTATGCATTAGAAAATTGGATAAGTTTAAAATTTATTTATATGTTATGGTTATCGTATTTTCACAAACTTTTTAGAAAATAATTTTGCATTTTGTATTTGATACGCAATATCGTTACGAGTATTGTTTTGTTAATAAATTTAATTGCGCGGGTATTCTATTGAATAATATTTCATGAAGATTTGCTTCACAAGTGATGAAAATTTTAATTATTACTCGGCTAATGATAAGTGTTTTAATTAGGTGCGGCGATTTATTTTTAACTTATATTGGAAATTAATTTACGATGTAAATTTATAAAAAGAGACTCCGGTGGCTTTGAAACGTGAGTAGAATTGAGAACTAGGGATATGATAATGATAATTTGAAATAATTTGTTTTATAATTTTATCTGAAAAAAAAAATACATGTCAATCCCCTTTTCTATTAAAAGTGTATACAAAATGTAGTGATTTACGAAACAATCACTTGCAATTTTTTTTTTCGTACAGTTCTAAAACAATTGAAATTGTGAAGCTGCTTCAGGCGGACGAAGGGCGGATATGATGTAATTATAAAACACATATACACTTATAATTGATCCGTCATTACGGAAGCCTAACAAAGCAAATAATTCACTGAAGTGCAAAGTGTACTTTCTTACCTTGATTGAAATGTTTGTACAAATTTTATCCTAAATTATGTATAATGATTGAAAGAAATTTTATTGTAATCAATTTACTGTATGACATAACCGGAGGTAACCACGTTACATAAGCGAAATAAATTAATATTTTAATTGAAATGTTTACCAAGGTCTTCAATACTTTATATCATCAGATCACGCTGCGCGGTATAGACAGTTTCATCGCCAAGATATTTCATTTAAAATCATTTTGGACTTTAATGCAAACATCTGCGTTCCGATCAAGTTTTGTCAAATTGTCTTGAAGTGACAGACATAATTTTTCATTAAATTTATTGTTCAAATAATAAAATAGGAAGAAAATAATTCTTGGTTTGACCTACACAAAAGTATGTTTTAATATTCATGGAATTAAGTGTACAACATTTTTTACAAATTTAGATACTGTACATACTTTTGATTTACATACATACCTCCGTAAATAAAAATATGACCGACCTACATGTTATTGTAACTGACTTATAAAAAGACTTCTAAAACCATTAATCCATGCCAAGTTAATCACCCTCTTAACAGCTAATTATATCAACAAAAATATATTTGACAGGTTAAAAGTCTATTGCTTTCTCAAAGAAAAATAAAAATCGCTGTCTGAAAATGTATTAAAAATTTTTACTAAAATATTACGATTGTAATATAAAGTGTTAGTTTCATGCAAGATTTAAATTTGCAAAACCTTTGCCTAGTTTCTCAATTAACATATTAGCAATATTTTTATGAATTGCTAACATTGATAACAACATTGGCTTGTATATGTAAATATTTCAATTTAAGCTAGCTAATCGATAAAGTTGCGGGTAAGTTTTTTAAAAATATTATTATCTTCATATCAATGTGTCATAAAATGATTTTTATGCAGATCATTAGCCAAATTTTTAAGCTGCGGCACTTCGCCTCTGGTAGCACTTAGAGCTGTACACCTTGATATGGATAAAGACAAAGTATCAGTCAACTATTTGTTTGATAACCAAGATACTTACAAACTGAAAATATCAGTGGATATAGCATATTTTTTGTCTTCCGGTAAATTGAAATCTGCAAATCCTAAAATTCCAAAATTCATTAGTTTTTAGGCTTCCATACCCAAATCGACAGAAACTTGCTACTCCGTTTGTTCGCTATGTTCGTTCGTTCATTCCTTCGTTTGCCTATCTGTCTTCTAGCTCAACAATAGGGTGAGCTCTTGATTTTTTTTGCAAATTGAAAATATATAAATTACTCGTAAGATTTTTTTGTGAAAATTTGAATTCTGCTGAAAAAATTATATTTTATCTCTAAATTAAATGAAACATTTCTCAAGATTTTGTGCATTCCTACGTGGTCTCTGACGCAAATACATGGATGTATTTTTTTCCACTTGTAATGCTTCAGTGCCTACATATCAACAAAATTATTAAACACTTTTTTCTTTACTGCTTCCGCTTTTTACCTTCAACGATTCTAGAGTTTTAATTATTATCATTTAATCCGTGAAAAACTGGCTCACTTTAATTTTGAATTATTTCCTTAATTCTTGAGAAAAACAAAGACAGACACATAATTTTCAAATTTATATAGAAGTATTACTGTTGCACTAGTAGTGAATGACCATACTGTCTTCATCCTATATAGATTTAAAAACCGGGAACGTATCTCTTTAAAATTAGTGTTAGAGAAATTTTGGGTGGCCCCGATTCCATGCATACGATTACTATCGTTACTAACTCTTTTGTTTTTGTAACATTTTTAACTTTCTTTTTCTTAGTCTTTCTTGGTCCCCCAAAGTGTCGGTAACATCACAAATATCTTTTCTTCCAATATACTTTTAATTTGTTAGTACAGTTAGGTACAGTTTGATTCAACTGATTAACTCCAAAGTCTTACTAGTCTCAATCCCAAAATTTATAGAATGATCTTTGTTTGCTTTTCTTCATGAAATAAATATTGACCCCATAATTCTTTAATCTAAAGTTAACTTGTTTTAAACTCAAAAATATCACATCACCGATAAGCATACGCTGCAAGCAGTATGCAAAATTTAACATTTCTGAGCCCGTATTATAAAAATAAAATATCAAAGTTATGTTGACAGATAGTTACAGTATTGAATCTAATGAAAAACAATAAAAGATTGCCTTCAAAGTTACGCATCGTATTATTCTGGTTTAGTGTACTTACTTCCATAAGTAAAAATATGAATAACCCACAGAAAATTATTACCAAGTTACGCATTGAAACCCGTGTCCGCGACTTTCACGGGGTTCTTTGGAACTAATATTAAGTTAATTATAAAACTAATACATGTAAGGTTATATCTTGTAATAATTGGAATTTTTTTTAAGTAACTGCGTTTGTATCGAAATATCAAATTGCCACATCATATTTTCAACCTACTTCAAAAAACCTACTTTCAATTTACTTGTACTTTTTTCACTTTTTTTGTTTAAGTTACCTCATGTATCCGACATTTATTCAATAATTTGGATTTTTTTTATTTTAGAAGAGTATGCCTCCAGTATAGATCCATGAAAATTTGGTTAGACTATTTCCATGGAAATAAAAGTATACCATATTCTTCAATACTAAACAATACAAGTATCATGATCGAGTTTGGACGAGATGTTTAATTATAATCTACAAAGACACAAATTTTATTAGACATAAATTAGCAAAATCGGGGTGTAATTATCAGGCTGAGAGGCGGTCAGAGGAAATCTTAGGTATTGAAGAATAATCTCATCCAGTTTGGGTGTTATAAAAAATAAAAATGGAACATAAACGTTTCTTACGACAAAATCGCGTAAAATAAGTTTCACATAATAAACTTAAAAAAAAACACCGTTTATGAAACGCATTAAAAAGTATAAAATAGTAAACTTGTATATAATTAGCTGGGACTTCTGAGGTACATTTTCATTTCCGAGTTGCTAGAGATTTGGAAGACAATGTAATATTGTTCTTTGTGTGCGTCTATGTACATGTACTTGAGAAAGAAAAAAAACGTTGACTTGGGGAAAACTCCCGAAATTTCTAACGGTTCCTTTATTTTAAAAATTTACTTATGTTCGGGAACGATACTGTACCTCAAAAGTTCTAACTAACTATTGGTATATTCATTATTTGAGACCTTTCACTGCGCTTTTATTCAATGGTTTAAATCAAATTTTTTTTTATGAAAAATTATTGTAAATTAGTTAATTTCATTAAGATTGTTATACTAACAGAACCCACCAATAAAAACTTTATCGAAATCTTTTTAATTGGGCATGTGTGATGAGCGAACGTGTAAATAGTCCCACGGACACAAGGATAAAAATATATTTTTGTGTTGTGTTGCTTTTGTGTCATCTTTCACAAAATAATTTTTTCGCAAATATGTTCAGTGTACGGGAGTATTATTTTACTAGGTATACAACCTAATATTACTTACATCTGACAAAGCAATCTACGTACAAGATTGGTAACTGATTATAATTTAGAAGAAATTGAGAAATTATGTTTACAACTAATACAAAAAGGCACGCGCGGAAGATATCCCATTAGTCTTTCTACATTTGAATTGCTTACTAACGCATTTATTTCCCGCCCACCAGTCCAAACTACAGTTGTCAACAACTGAAGAGAGTGATTTTTTCACTTTAAATTTGGTTTCGAAAACATAAAAATAATTACCGTCCAATTTTTAGTTAAAATATACTTAAAATATTGTTTTCTTGTTTGCTTATTGCCATTGAAGTTCCAAATAAAATTTCGACCGGCATACTTTTACAATAAATACAGTTTGCGTTTTCAATACATTTAGGTAAGTTAATATTTTATGAAAAAATTTCAATAAATCGTGTTATTAATTAATTTCTTCTTTGTCCACATTTAAATGAAACTACGTGATGTAGTATTATTTCTACTTTCTTTAAGTTTTTTACTACGACCTAGGTTTCGTTGTATTACATCTTCAGGTGGGCTATTAGCAAAGATTACCTCTTAAGAACATCCAACAGCATTTATATGTTTCAAACACAATAGCGGAAGCGGGGTTTGTGTGGTTTTTCCCACTGCTTAAGTTATTGAGTTTATTGTAGGGAAGTGATGTAGGTTTTATTATATTTCCGAGAGTTATACGATATACCAGTATTTTAGTGAGGGTAATAAATTCAAATTTTGTTATTATATGAGGCTGTACAATGAAAAAGTCCCGGTGTATATAATTAAAATTAAAGGGAAGTTATTTTCGGTAATATATTTATACAAAAGCAAGGGTATCTGAAAGTTAGAACAAGGTTACACCATTAATTCTACACATTTCCAGTTTCATTTATTCATATATTTAGTTGTTCATTTAATATATTAACCTTGGTATTTTTTTATATCTGTTTATTTCTAATGTTTCTAGAATATTAAGTTTATTACCTTTTGTATTTATTTGTAATATATAGGGGGCAATATCAGTATGAGGGTTATGGTTATTTTCAATGAGATGTTTAGCAAAATGAGATGTGTCTGGTTTATTATTTCGCCAGCTGGCGATGTTTTCTTTATATCTTGTAGTAAAATCTCTTCCTGTTTGACCTATGTATACAATATTACAGTCGTTAAATTTAAGTTCATAGATACCACTCTCTTTATATTTATCTATTTTTTCTTTATTATTAACATTATTAATGTTGTTATTAATATTATTATATAAATAAAAAAATATATGAATAAATAAAGCCGGTGATATGTAGAATTAGTGGTGTAACCTTGTTCTAACTTTCAGATACCTTTGCTTTTGTATAAATATATTACCGAACACCATTATTCCTTTTATTATTTTTTCAAATGAAAGTGAGGAAAGGGTTGAGGCACTGAGGAACATTTTTTTTATGTACCGAAATAATCTCATTTTATAGTTTTAATCAAATGCTAGTATTTAGATTTTTTTTTATATCTTTTAAAGCCACTGTTCAAATAGGATTTAGAAGAAATTGGGATATAATTTCCCCTAATTTTTAAGTCAACTTGAATTTTTATTTTCTGAGCTCATTTGGGACAAATTACATGTCTCAAGAGCCAAGAACTTAAAAATGGAAAATGTAACATAAAAATATTTATTTAATTCAATTAATTTCAAAGGGTTAGCAAAAAAATCTCATACTTCTTTTGATGTATGTTGCTGTACATTAAAATTTACATATATATATATATATATATATATATATATTAATTTATATTAAATGAGAACTTCTTGTGAAGCAAATATATGTAAAATTTCATTCATGTATGTTTAAAACTTTGGAAGAACCGAGATTATGCGGGTTCCTTATTTTACTATAAAATCCTTAAAAAAATTTTTTTTTAAAATGCGGCCGTCTTTTATAACATCTAGAAGCAATTTTTTTTTAAATAAGATCATTACGTATACTTTATTAGTTAAAGAGTAAGAAAGCGTTGAAAAAAAACTAGGCGTTTTTCTTACGTCTAATGTGGACCTTCATACAAAGTTTTATGGCGTATTTTAGAACATGAGACGCTGTTCACTTGAAGTATTATAAATTAACGTGACTGTGATAGCAGTCCGTTACCATTTATGCAAAAATATTTCTGTATATTAAGCAGTTAAATTTTAAATTCTACTACTAGTTCACTTATTAATAGGTTATTGAATCGGTGTAGAGTTAATGCTTCACTCTTCTGTCTCGAGTGCACGTTTACATTAACACAAATGAGTACTACGTTTCTCTTTTCTTCCTAAAAAATCCTCTTAATAAAAAAATTTCCTGATAAAAAAAATTGGTGGACAATAACTGAAGATACATCCAATTTGGGAGATAAATGCTGGAGATGTTAGGTAAATACACAAAAAGTACAGTCGGAGTGAGAACTTTTGAAATTAATTCATAAAGAAATTGAAAACTACAAAAAAATGAGATTAAATGTACAACTTCATTTAAGAGCAAATATATATTGTAATTTTGTTGAATGCACCGTAAATACCTAGTTTTATTACAGTTACCGTTTTAGGTAAGTGACTCATTTTACGAGAAGTAGGTAGGT
Source organism: Druceiella hillmani (assembly GCA_039881145.1). Lineage (NCBI taxonomy): Eukaryota > Metazoa > Arthropoda > Insecta > Lepidoptera > Hepialidae > Druceiella > Druceiella hillmani. Next base: position 26,924,990 of record JAYKKI010000022.1, on the reverse strand, counting down.
AGATTGTAAAGTAGCTGCTTAGAATTTTTATCCCTCAGTTTTTTATTGAGTATAATTATATTGAATATATTTGGCGTTAATTTTGTAGAAATTCATTATTGATAATTAAATGAAACTACGTGAGTAGTAGTATTATTTCTATTTTCTTTGAGTTCTTTACCACGACCTAGGTTTCGTTGTATTATAACATCTTCAGTTAGGCTATTAAAAAAATCTTCTCTTTGCTAATAGGAGATTTTAGAGTGCTTAAAAATAAATGTTCGTTAATGTACCGAAATGCCAAAAAAACACATTTCTGCATCATTACGTGATTGTACTCCTAATAATATTTGGAAGTTTTTGGGTACTCTAGGCATAGTCTTCTATCACTTCGGAGAACTGGCGATTGTATATCGACCAATTAATTTCACATTTTTCTATGCCAACCATTGTACTTGAACCAGCTGTTAAGTCTGCAACTATTAACGGTATCTCGTATTCATTCGTTTCTAGTGAACATCAATTTACTTTAAGAGATACCTGTGAGTCCGAAGTTAAAGCTAATCTTCTTGCGATAAAATCGAAATCCATGGGAATTGATGGCTTAAATGTGAGTGCTCTTAAACCAATAATAGACATCGGTGCTCCGGTTATCGCTGATATACTTAATACCTCTTTGACAACTGCTGTCTTCCCTTTGGAATGGAAAAAAGCCTATATTGTGCACGTACCTAAAATTGTGTTACCTACGCAACCCAAGGATTTTCGGCTCATATATATCTTATCGCTGCTATCTAAAGTCTTTGAACGTATTTTTCATGGTCAACTCGTTACATTCTTCAATGCTCATAAGTCTCTAAATCCAAATCTCTGGCTCTTAAACTGGCTACAGTACCTCAACTGCTCTTGATAAGGTTACTGATGATATATGCTTGGCTGTGAATAATACGTAAGTCATCTTCCTTGCGTTTCTTAATTTCAGCAGTGCATTCAACTCTGTTAACTTCGATATTCTTCATGCCTGCTTGAAATATCTTAATATATGCCAACATTCACTTGAGTGATTTACTTTATATCTCCATGAACGCAGGCAATGTGTTAAGTTGTTAGATACCTATTCTGAGTGGACTCACCTTACAGCTGGTGTACCTCAAGGTGGAGTTTTAACTCCTCTCCTTTTCTCAGTATTTATTGATGAAATGCTTCTAGCAATTATCATCTCTATGCTGATGATCTACAAATCTATGAGCATTCAAACCTCCATTCCTTATCAAAAACCATCGACATCCTTAATCAAGATCTCGCTTCAATTGGTCAGTGGGCTCATGAAATGAGTCTTTTGGTTAACCCAAGTATGTCACAAGCTATCATCATTGGTGGTCAAAGACTGACTTCTAAAATAAACCTACCTAGTTTACCAAAATTAGTGTTAATAGTTCAATAATATCATACACGTCAACTGTTGAAAATCTAGGCCTATGATCGATCAAAATCTTAGTTGGCGGCCTTGAGTAAATGATGTTAATCGTCGTGTTTTCAACAGGATATACTCTTTGAAACGTCTTCAAAATTGTTTACCTACTAAAACAAAAATCTACCTTTGTCAAACATTTTTATTACCATTAATTGATTATGGAGACGTGTGCTATTCTGATCTTAATAAAGAATAATTGTGCAAGTTGGAAAGTCTTCAAAATTTATGCGTCCGGTATATCTTCGGCCTTAGAAAATATGATAATATTTCTGAAAACATGTCACTTCTCAAATGGCTGAAGATCCGTGATCGACGTTCTACGAGCCTCGATCCGTGATCCGTGACCAACTTCACATACTTAAACTTCTTTTTAATATATTAAAAAATCCTCATAGCCCAAATTATCTAAGTGTCACGTAAGTCTCACGGCCTTGGGCTACTATCAGAAAATTCACTAACCCTACTTATTCCTAAACATACCTATACCACTTACAAAAAATCCTTCACTGTCCAAGCAGCAAAAATTTGGTATCACCTGGATTCTGACATCAGGAAAATCACGTCGCTAAATATTTTCAAAGTTCGAGTGAAAAAGTCCTGCCTCTCCTGAAACCTTTTCCTTTGGGTCCTTGTCATTTCGTGTCTTTCCCATCCCCAGTCATGTCAATAGTTTTTTTTACTTTACTTTTGTATTTTTAAAATTTTTTTTCGTCTTATGTGCTTTAAAAAATTTTCATTGTAAAATCTCTTACAGTCTACCAACTAAATTTTAATACAAATTGTTATGGTTGACGGGAAGAGATTGTTCCCGTATCAATAAGTCCGCCATATGTGCTATACATAAAACTTAATAAATAAAAAAAATAAAATAATTATTGTTAATTACTAATTTTACACACAAATATTAAATTTATATTAATTACCTGAATTGTATTTTAAAATCAATTTATTATGACAAATTTTAAATAAACTCAATAAGATATTCGAAAATGAATTCGTTATTTATATATTAAATTTCATTGCTTTTACCACTTGTCTAATATTATCTTCGTTGTTAGTCACTATGTCCGATTTCAGTTATTGCCAAAAACTTTTCATTTTTGCTGTTAGTTAAATTTAATTCGGCGATAGCTTTGTTCAGTTAAGCAAAATTTTACTATGAATTATGAAGTTGAAACTATATTTTACTTACTGAAATATATGGGGCGAAGTTTGACCCATAGAAAGAAGTAATTGTTTATTTTGTTATTTCATTATTAGTTTAAACTCCAAATAATTTTTCATCCCTATCAAACGACGCTCTTAATGATCAGTAAAATGTTATTCTATTTTTGTTTTTGAGAAAAAAAGTATGATCAAAATAATGACGGACTTTAATATCAAGGTAATATTACAAGCTCATGAACGTTCACACAAAAAACTTTAAACGCATCAAGCTGATACGTAGTGTAGTAAAGAATTAAAAGTGGGCAAATTTTCAATTATTCTAATTACCATTTAATAAAAAGGAAGTTTAGAAAATAATTCTTTTTCAGGTTTTGTAAAAGTGGGTGGTTTTAAATTTGTTCAGTAAAAATAATGTAAAATTCACCTATGACACAATGCCAAACAACTTCATGCACGTAAAAGAACGTATGTATATACCAATGAAATCAGGATCTTCAAAGAAGTAAAGGCATTTAAAATAACACAACCCTCTGTTTCCAAGGGTCTTTAATTGATATAACCTAAAATAAAGTACTTCAAAAGTCGTCGTTTTGATATTTTAAATAGGAACGAAAACATTTGGATAACAAAATTTACGAGTGTGACGTATTTAATCACTATACTGTCTATAATATATTTATTTTATGATATGAAATAAGCTGTTTTTAAGGTTTCTAAAAATACTTTGCCAAAATGCCATGAAAAAATTATTACGTATGTACAATATAAAGGGAATATAAAAAAATTATATTATTTTACTATATCCCTTATATGAAGCGTTTACTTTCTTCCCTTTTTAAAAATTTATCATTTTGCAACGAGTAGGCAGAAAACATTGAATAAATCAAAAATTTGTAAAATATCCTTGACTGCTCAGAATTTTAGCTTTTTTTTCGTTAACCACTGAAAAAAATTTAACGAAATACCAAACTTATTGCATCTTCCAGCACATTTTTTTAATAAAAGACAAGTAAACGCTCGATAATAAATGTTGCTCTAGTGTGGTAGATCGAAATATCGTATAAACGTTTTTTAAAAAATTTTAGTAAAATAAATAAAACTGTTACTTACGACTACAACCGCACTAGAAGAGATCGATATACAGTCATATTTTATAAAATTTTTAACATATAAGGGCACGTAATGCTTCATTAAATATTTGGCAAATTATGTTAATATTACGACGGAAATATTTTGCTTTAGCTTGTCATTTACAAGGTTAAAATACCGTGAATTTCTCAAGAATGTTTGAATTTTAACGATGACCATTATTTCTTAATATTTGATACAAAGATCTCTTCAATATTTATTACTTAAACATGGTATATGCAATTATAAGAGTCGAATTAGAGCTTAAAATCTAAAGGCGTTTTTGAGATAGATGTGATAAAATACTGGCCGCAGATTTTAACGTGCACCAAGTAAATTGGTAATTTTTCAATGAAAAAAAAACTAAAACCAGATTTAGGCTAGACTCTGATAGCATTTTTCAACAAAATAACATATGTCAAGATATTGTTTATCGGCCCACCTTTACTTGGGAGTCCCCTCTTAATAATACTTTAAGTTCTTTTAAATATTTTGCTCAAATTTGGAATAAGGAACTACGTACTATATAAAAGTAAAGTAGTTATATGGCAAGCATGAGCAATTTTTTTTCTATATTAAAACTAAAGACAAAAATTGCTCACGCATTTAACGATTCCAGCCTTTATTCTTAGCTTCTCAAATATATATTTTTTTTAAATTCTGTTTAAAAAAATATATATTTAACAAAAAATACTGGCGTTAAATCTGTGCAGCTAAATATTTTTTTATGATCTTAAAAACTATCCTGGCAACTGGTAGACTATTTCACCATCTTCAGTAATTAATATCATATGTACTAAAATATTAAATTTAATTTTTTTTCCATAATCGTAATTTTATCAAAAAGAGACATACTTAAAATTTATTTTAAAATAGCATTAGTTCAACTAAAATTTACCTTAATTATTTTTAAATCAGTGTTTATTAGATATAACATACAAAAAATGCGTTCAATTAAAACGACTGTCAGGGACGACGCTTTTATGTTTCGCAAGTTGCAGTGTTGTCATTTGCAAACTCATCGGATGAATTATGTGTTGCTGAATAGATTTTGGTCGACAACGCCTTCTTTCTTCTAACTCAACTGATAGACCAAAACTTGAAACGAAAACCTCAGCATACTCTTTCTTTTATTTATTACGAGCTTCGACTCTGATCAGATCAGATTGTAATGGCGGAAATTTAATCTAACACAACATCTTGGTTTTCAAATCATTTTGGTGAGACGATATCCGAGAAATTTTAGGGACCTTTTGATTATAATAAATTTAAAATGTTGTTTTTGTTTTCTATACAGAATAAAAAATTTAAAAATATTGCTTTACTGAAAATAATTGCAGAATTAAATTTTAATAATAGAATTTGACTCGTCGATCAAAAGTTTCAGATTCTATCAACATGTCAATATTCAATTAAATTTTGCAATAATGATATACATTATAATCTCTCGACACAATTTGAAAAACAAAGATGATAATTGATCTCTGATGATACAAAAGTAAAATGTGTCATTGGTTTTTCTTACCAGTTATTATACGTATGTGTACATATATATATATATATATATATATATATATATATATATATATATATACATATATATACATATATATACATATATATACATATATATATATATATATGTGTGTGTGTGTGCATGTGTGTATGCATACTGATTTAAATCCAAAACAATCCCTGAATTTATGTATCTTATCTCAATTCGTTAATAATTTTTGGACAACAATAGTAAAAGATTTTAAATGCAGATTAACTTCTAGCTAGTTGAAATTTTACTATTTTAACCGCCAAATAATTGATAAAACTGCGGCTATCAAAAGGTCTCTGGAAATATAATAAATTTTTTAATTATTACATCCATTTATGGAAATTCACTGTCCATTTTATGGATTACAATTGAAACCGTTAAGGACGCGATAAATATGTAAACATATATTACAAGTAAAATACTAAGTAAAATGTTTTTGGAAAACCAATTATACATGAATGTAATATATTTTCACTTGCGTCAAACCCACAAATATATGTTTACCTTTAAAATTTCAAGTACACATGCATCTCTTTTTCTAATCTGTTCTTATAATATTTCAAGCCCTTGAATAATTAATAAAAAGCCGCAACTTACAAACACAACCGGGATAATAACAAAGGCGATGAAACGTGCCTTCTTAAATTATATTTTCTTTATTCCGCCTAAATTCTAACTGTTCCACTTTCCTTTGCAATTATTTCCAACCTTTATTTAAATTGCGCCAAGTTATTTATTTGCCCAATCCGTCTTTGTTAATTGCTTTCTTCTTTAGAATTTCATTTATAATATTCTCTTTAATGAATTCCAAGCAACATTTTATAGTACATTCCTCGCAGACTATCTTTGTGCATGTTAGTATTGTTAATAGCGAAATTGTAAAATAATGCTATCCGCGACTTAGTTAAAAAATATTTTGAAAAAGCAACGATAATAGTTATGATTATTTAGACCCTTTTCTTTAGTTTCTTTCTAATTAACAGTGAACTGTGAACTATAGGAATTGATAAAATTATGTAAATATTAATTAAATATACATTTTCATTTAAATCTAGGGAAAACTGACAACTGGAAACGTCAGTATTAAAATAATTAAAAAGTTAGTTAGAAAAATACCAAACAATTATATTATTTTAGTATTTCTAATACCATAAAATTATATCTAATTTACTTGTTCTTTGATAAAACTACCTTCCATGGAAGATTGGGCAAATATTGATCATGTGGTTGAATATCTTATTTAGATTTCACCAACATGCATGCTAATAGAGCAACTCATCTTGATCACTAACCTTCCAAGAATATGTAAAAGTTTTTTAAATTTTAATGTATAATATATTTGTTGTCCAGAAGTATAACAGATATGTTGCTGTACCAAATAAGTATAATCTAGATACATCAGAAATTTGACGCTCTGCTTATAATGAAGGAATTTTCAAATCAGTAAAAAAATGTTTAAAATGATAATAAGATGAAGTGGTATAAAATATAACAGTAGTAAATTGAACTGATTAAGATATTTTTTTTTTTAAAAAGATAAAAAATATCTGCTGATAGTACTAAAAAATATATTATTGATAAAGTAAAGAGTAAACATTTTTTAAAAAGTCATGCGTAGTATTCATTTTCATTTAACGTGTCTACCTCCATAGCGAATAGTATGACCTGTCCATAAAAAATTATAACATAGTTATTTTAACGGTAAAAAATAAACAGACATATATTTTACGCATAAAAGTTTTGTCGCTTTTGTATCGAAAAACAAAAATAGTAATAAAAATACTAACCCTTGTAATAACAAATAAATAGGAGTTTCATGTTACACTTAAAATTTTAAAACATTTGCCTAGGTGCCCGCAAAACTTACTACGGGAATTTTTTTTTTTTAAAATGTATATGTCAAAATGGATTAATTTATTTATTTTTATTTATTTATTTATTAACACTTTAACGTACATATAATACATATATTTGGCTGATTTATTGCTGGATATATTGATTAATTATAAATATTTTGTGATTTTGTGACTATAAAAGACATTATTAAAAAAAACTAGACTTGGGACATAACAAAAAACAAAAAAATGTTATGACATATGCATAAACAAAACTAAGCTACATATGAATAATACAAAAGAAATAAAATGGTTAATTATAAATCTTGACATGGTTGAATAGAAAATGGGAAACAAAATGGAAATAACAAAATAAGACACAGGAATTATGGAAGGAAGGATATTTTCAGACGATTTTTGAATACATTTGAGGAAGGCGAGTTCTCGGTATACATTACTAGTCGAATACAGTCTTATATTGCTTGAATAGCGAAGGACTTTCATAAATGGTGGTTGTATGTTTGGGAAAAAGGAGACTGAGCTGGTTTTCAGAGCGTATATTTATACCGTGTGCTTCTAAAATAAGTTGGATAAGTAACATTAATCAAAATATTGTCGAGAAGTGTAGGAATGTGAAGATTGCGACCATTAGGAACTTCTGTCCGTTTAAGTTGCGCTCTGAATTGAGATACATGGTCATATTTTTTCCAATAAAAAAAAAGTGGATGCACAAATTCTTTAGGCGTTCTAATTTTCTAAGGCGATACTCGGCAAGGTTTGGATAGCATACATCTCTGTAGTCAAGCAGTGGCAGTAAGAGTGCTTGATAGAGGGCGATTTGGTTCGAACGGCTAGAAAATAGTGCATTCTCCTGAAGATATGACGACTAACATAATTTAATTGAGATTGCCAGTTATGATTTTGATCGATCGGTAGACCCAAGTCTTTAACAGTTAACGTAAACGTAAATGGTGTGTCATTTCATGTTAGATACGGCAGATATGATAGCTTCATTTTAGAAAGTAGTCTTTTGCTACCAATTTTGATAACTTGAGACTTAAATTGATTAACTAACAGACCCACTGATTGATTGAAGATCGATTTTATGAGCGCACTGACCGATTGAATCGAGATCTTCATGGAGGGTATTGATAACGGTTGCTAAGGAATTTACATCAGTATATATTTGTAAATCATTAGCGTAAAAATGGTAATTATTATGCAAAAATCGAATCAATGAATATTAAAAAGAGAAGTGGAGAAAGAACCCCTTCTTGATGCACACCAGCTAATAAGTCCGTCCATTCAGAGGACTCATATAAATATTTATTTTATAACGTTCCGAGATAGGTACATGAATACCTTATATTGGACTATAATTCTGGTCTAGTACGCAAATTGGTTATCGTCAAGTAAATTTGCTGCAAAATTATTTATTTTTCCTAGAGATCAATAATCAAATTTCTAAGTTAAGAAGCTTCACTATTAGCTGCAAGTATAGCTATACACCTAAATTTTGGTTACTTATAAAATATAAGACAATTGTTTACTGGGTAAAAAATACATGTAAAATGTTGCAAATGGAAACATCGAATGATATGGGGTCTGTTTTTTCTTGCGATCCATTTTACGTCTTCCCGTTAAATCCAACAATTCCGTCAGATAGTAAATATTAATCATCAGTAACCACAGGATTTATCATCTATTTTTGTGACCACTCTCTCCGTCCTTTCGTTCACTCGTCCATTCATCCGCACATCTATTAAAAGCTTCTGCATCGAAAATGTATTAAGCTTCACATATCATATTTGCAACAAATAAATAAATGAAATAACGTTAAGATTATTTTTTAAGTGTAGTTATGTGCTTATAGTAACATAGTTCCAACGTGATATTCTTCTAAAATTTTTCTATCTATAAGCCTCCCATTTTCAACATATGGTGTTCCACCCAATGGGTCTGACATTCGTTTGTTTCCGTTTATAATGTTTACTTGTAAATATATAAGAATATTCTTGGTAATTAGGACGAGAATGAAACATATACTTTGTTCTTCTTTACCATTCTCACCTTTTTTCTCCAATATTAGAGATTTTACTTATATGATGTTTTGAAGTGAAAACTTCTTTTGGCTCACCTTGTCCAACATTTTTTGATGTGAAAAGCCAGCAATTTTGAGTCACGATAAGCACGACCCGCTTCCGGTAAACAAAGCGGTAATTGGGCTAAGGCCGAATGGTCCGACTTCCAGGAAATTCAACGCTAGGTCGAGTGTAACCGAACGAAAGTATATATATAGCGTCGAGTTAGTAAGTATATTTTTAGTTCGTAACTTTACGCAGTGAGTTATTGGTGTAACAATAAGGCACTGCATTCTGTAACGCGACTCAAGTCTGAGTTCGAGTTTCGATGTTATTTCTTATTTGAATTTTAAATTATTTTAGATTTCCATAGTTTAAAAAGAAAAACAAAATTCTTGTAAATTTACTCGCATATCTGTTACAATATTTTTTCTCTCAAACTGCTTGAGTTAGAAATTAAAAATTTGGCAGAGTAAAATAACATATTAATCCGCACAAACCGCATGACAATATAACTAAAAATATTAATTTGGAAATTTTAGAGAGGACAAATTAAGCATGCAATTTTTTTTATAATTCTGCACATGGGGAGTCGTTTGAAAGGCTTGTTTTAAGGATCCGAAGAACATTTTTTTCATATGCTTGGGTATCATACATTCTGAGATATACTGAAAAATGTCGAATCAAAGTATGTTCTCCTTTTATTTCCAAAACGAAAATTATGAAAAATATATGGGTTTTAGAAGCTCACGCAAAAATTTGGGAAAACTATAGTTATAATTCTAAATGTCATAATTTATTAAAAAGTCCCAATATTTTTATGCATGTGAAGGATATAGTAGGTAATACATTTATATTTTCAAAGCATATTTTCTCAGAAAATATGCGACGTAAATATTAATTAGTCATATTGATACATCTTATTAACCCACATATTTTACATACACTTAACATCCAATTTTAAAATATTCACACAACAATTAAAGAGGCAAACAAAAGCCTTACTTTTTTATTTTACGTATCATAAGGACTACATGGAATTGCTTTTTATGAGGAATCCAGAAAAAATTTTTGTCATAATTTGGAATTGCATATTTAGAAAGTTATTTTGAAAGGTATGCCAAAATATAGCATTCCGCCTCCTAGATTCCAAAATTACTGGGCCAAAAATCAGGACTGAGTGGAAAATTTCAAGATAATTATAGCGAAGATCATAGATCATATAATTTTTTAAATATGCGCCATACTTTTACTCAAGTAAAAGATATGGTTTATATAAAACGTTGGAATATGTTCACATTGTGTAATTTTTTATAATATGTTCGTAAATAATTTAATAGAAATACTACGTATGTTCAAGTAATTGCAAATGCCGAAATGTGTACGGAATCCTCGAATGGGTGTTTTAGTCGTACTTAACCGTTTTTTTATCAAATTATTATTAATTGAATTCAAATAAAACTCCCACGTTAGGGGTACACTTAATAAATGTAATTCAGGTTTATAATAAATATGTATAATTTGTCTTTTGGCAAATGTATTTATTTAATATATGGTGCATTTTGCAAATAATTGCGAAACATTTTAATAAATTAATTTAGTATATTTATTTTCTCAATGTTTGAAATTGGATAAAATATGATCAGTTGAATACGCACTGCATTATTTTGACCTGTTTATGTGTCTCCGTGGATGGGTAGGAATACACGTTAATTAATTTTGTTTCGTAATTTTCATTATAGACATTTAAAAGATATATAACACGATTATATTGATTGCAAAACTTTTCACTTCTACAGTGTGGTCTTAATTACACCATATATTTTTCTTCTAAAAACAGTACGCACATGGTTTTCTATATTTTTGATCAAATTTAAAAAAGTATCCTTATAGCAAAAAATTTCATTATATGCATAACATTTTTATCACAGAAACATTTTTTTTTCGATAACAATCACGACAATAAAACTTGTGTGTTTTTAATTTCTTGAATATATGAATAATACGGACAGTAAATGATGTAAAAATGAACAATGTGCATAATTAGAAATATAAACCTATTTACAGCGGCTTTTTAACTTCATGCACTCACCTCCAAAAAGGATAAAGTGAACAACCTACAGATGAGTAAGACCAGCTTATGTCCTATATAAATTCTAATAAAAATAGGTTTTTTATAATATATTCCTTTGGTCTCTTCTCAAATGCCATCATTTCCTGCTTATCATTTGGACTTCTTTCCTAATAACTGCGATACAACAACGGCGGTTACGAATATGGAGTGCGGGAGTGCTTTTATTAGAACGTGACAAACTGTTCAATATTGGCTAACCCATTTCTAGGTTGTAAATATTCTACGTAACAATATTTTTATGTTAGTCACTTCTTGACGAAATATGAGCGGAATGTTTATATAAGTATTGAAGTCCAAAATATATTTTTTTCGAAAAATCTTGTCTTAAAATTTACACATCAAAACATTACTCATTACGACATAATTTGAAATTTGTTGATATCAAGTACCGCAGAACTCGGTAAAAATTAAAATTAACGTAATAATTTTTATTTCCCCTTCATTTCTGTATCTGTAACGTGGTAAATCCCAAGTTGGGTAAACCGTTAAATTTATTTTAATAAAATTCCTATCTCTAATCATCTGGAACTCGGGATAAAATTTTGATGTGCTACTATGACGCTCTGTCGATAACAGGTTTAAATATATTTTTAGGGACTGTTCACGATACGATATGGAGTTCCACAACGAAACACGTCACGATGGTTCCCCGTCCACCCGGCCGTCTGTCGAAACCTAGACATTTCTATAGATTATCAAATATTCAAATATATTCCTTGTTTACAGAACTAAATTTGCATTCGCACTAGACTCAGAAGTGAAAACTTTTGTCACTACGTATGTTAGAACTGTTCAATATAAACATTAAGAAACAAGAAATAATTACCGTCTTCTACCTAAAAAATTAAGACGAACAAATAAATAAAATTCAGTGCAATATTTTTCACATGTGAAAAATATAACAGGTAATATACAGGGTGTCCAGTGGCAGATTTCAAAGTTTGAACAAACATAGTTTCTGAACGCAACACATAAGAGGGGCGCGGGGGGCGCCGTTAGAAGAGCAAGCGGTGCGCATGTTTTAGTAGCCATGGAACAGTGGAGTAGAGAGCACTGCCTTTTTGCCGTCGAGGCGTACATTTCGAGTGGATTTTCGCTGTCTGTAGCACGCCGTCGATTAAATAATCGTCACAGTATTCGTCGATTATGTGATGGACCACGATGGTCCATCACGACTACCACGATGTCGATCAACCTCATTCAGTCATGGGTAGCAAGGTTCAGAGCTACAGGATCAACATTAAATAGGCCCAGGCCAGGACCTACACCATTGGTAGCCACGGATGAAAATGTCGATCGTGTTATGGTTTCTGTCGTTGAAAATCCCCGTTTATCACTGCGTACACGTTCATCTATATTGGGAATTCCGAAATCAACTTTACAGGTAATAATGCAAAAAAAGCTCAAGTTCCATCCATATAAAATTCAAATTGTTCAAGATTTACACGATTCTGACTTTGAATTAAGAAAAACTTACGCGGAGGTGATGTTGTTGAGATTTCGTACTGCTACCCGGATGGGCAACATATTCTTTAGTGACGAAGCTTACTTTCACATTGCAGGATATGTGAATAAGCAGAACTTTCGTTACTGGGATGTCCACAAACCAAGACAAATTCATCAAGAGCCTTTACATAAGTCTAAATTAACAGTCTGGTGTGCCATATCTGCATCTGCAATCATAGGGCCTTATTTCTTTGAAAACGCGTTTTTGAAAACATGCGTGCTAGACTCGAAGAGTGTGTCAGACTCGACGGCCGCCATTTGGAAAACGTGGTTTTTAAAAAATTAAATCCGCATTTGTTGTTACAAAGTTAAAATAAACCTACTTTGTATTAGAGATGTAGTTTTTTTTACAATTTTTCAAACCTTGAAATACATTTACGTTATGAAAAATTATAATGTGGTAATAATTTGATTGAAATTCTATGTACTCTTAAAAATTTACAAGTACTTAAATGTTTACGAAACTCTCGTTCTAGTGCAAGTATTGCTCGTATGTGGCAGTTTTTTTTCTGTATGCCCTATAGAAAATCACGTAAAACACCGATTTTTGGAAACCGTCAGATTTATGTACTTCTAAATTGTATCATGTGATTATAAATAAAAGACATTCAAAAAAGATAAAGACTGGCTATTTACCTTAGTTTCGTTCGGAGATATTTCTTTTGTAAGAATTTATTGTTTTGCTTTACCCCTGTAAAAGTGATCATTTATTGAAAACCTAATTTAATTTAAAGAACCGAAGCTGTATAAGAAGTAATTAGTAAAGCTCACGTTCAGCTAATCGATTACTAATTTATCTCAGGTATAGGTAGTAAAAGGCAAGAAAAAGTCTAGGCCGTAGCAAGTTTTGTTTTCTGTATCCCAATAGTATCCTGCATCGTTTGTGCGTTATTTAAAATGGATTCACTTTTTGTAATCTGATTTTTTTAATACTATTGTCTTAGCAATCTGAAATCAAAGTTAGTTGATTCTAAAATCTACTCGGTTTATCATCATTTACAGGTGTTTTAAAAAATGAAAAGTTTCACTTGCCTTTGTATGATTTTGTTTAACAGCATTTTAAATAATAACGTATACCTACCCAAAACCTATTTCCTAGCAATATTTGAAAACGATTTGTCAATATTGTTGTCTCTATCTTAGAGATCTTGTATACATGATCGGTGAAGGTGGTCCAATATTTTCGAAATTTTCAAACGTACGTGCGGCCTCAATCACAAGGAGAAAATTGCTCATAGATATTAACTCTGCATATTAGCGAATAATTTGAATTCATTAATGTCATTTCTTAGTTCACAGAGTAATAACTATGTTAATTTAGTTAAGAAGTTCCATTGTTCGTTTTACGCATAGAATTATATATTCTTACTTCCATGGTTTTACGTAAGTTTGCCTAATAACAGTCTTGTCACATGCCATAATTTAACTAAAATACAAACAAATACACCTTTCACATACACATAATCAGATACATTGATTAAATTAATGCATTTTGCTCGGTCTAGACTATTATAATAAGAAAAATGTAAAATAAAATCAGAACAGTGAAGCTTGTTTCCTTTTCCGCAATAATTTTTGTATCGGCCTACTAACAATTACCATATAATTTATATTTAAACATATTTTATTTGCCCATACCATAATAAAATAGTTTAAATTTTTTCATATCACTTAAAAGAAAATTTGTTTGTGTGCTGGTAACGTATAAATAATAAAGTTTGATTGAATCAAAATTTGATTTCTAAAATTCTTTTGCTTTTGCATTCCACAATACTGTGCAAAATATTTATTTAAATTTGTTCATAAAAATTGCCATATTGTCATAAAATGATAACTTCTATTTATTGAACTTACTTACGAAGTGTTTAAATTCACCTTTTTCGACTAATAAATTAGATCGTTTGCCCTATTTTACACACTTTTTAGTGGCACCAATCTATAAGGCGACAATCTTCAAAACGTCTAATTCATTATTTATATTTTTTTCTTATCTTAATAATGATATATCTATAATAGTGCTTAAAATTGATATTTTCTAGTCAGTCCGACCTAGTATAAACGAAGTAAATACGTAATCAGTTTACTCTAATAGAACGTTTAATCTATTTTTTAGTTTCGGTTCAAAAACATAACGTCAAACAGAAAATTCATCCTTTAAGTTGCTTTAGTTCACAGCGAATATTTGTCGGAGTACAAAGAGAAATAATTTGAAAAAAAAAATTTAACAGCAACAATAAACAAAATATTCCGAGAAACGTTTCTATTTTTAAACTTTACTGTAAAATCAAATATGTGAATTGACCATTATTTCTTACCAACGTGTCACTGTGTTTACTGTTCATGGTTAAGATTAACAAAAATATTTACAGTGCATGGTTAAATGTTAATTGAACTTTATTTTGATATTAAACAAGTAATAAAAATATGTGCTTCCGGACCGATAGTAAAATAACAGTTTTTAATTATGAATGACTTATTTAACACATAATTATCTTAATCACAGATATATTCCTACTTCATGTAACAAAATCGTTCCTTGTTAAGGTTATATGCTGTAGACCCACTCACGTTATCTGTTAACTAAATAGGAGGAGTTCTTACGTGTGAGTGTAATGAATGTTCAAAAATTAATATCTTTCAATATACTGGTTCAGAAAATTATTTTTCATAAAAAAGGGCAGCACCACCTGTGATGCATAGGTTAAATTTATACATTTCAGAAAATATTATAGAAATAATTAGGATAACTCTCCATTAGACGACGTTTAAATATCCTCATGTATTGGTCAAAATGTATTAAATTATTTCTCATGGTTTCATCGAAACAAAGGAAGTGCGACCATGATAGGTATATATATATATATATATATATATATATATATAGATATGTAGATATATATATATATATATATACATATATATATATATATATATATATATATATACATATATATATTAAAGAATATTTTTTAAAAATTTGTTTAAAACAAGTTTTACAAATTCAAACTCTTTGATATTATTGCATTAAGAAATAATGTGTCAAATTATTACTAATAGAATGAAAGTTCAAACCCACTCCAAATCTTGTATGTAAATATATAGATAAATCTAAATGTGAATATAATATTTTAGGCATATATTTAAATAAGGGCAGTAGAAACTTTGGAAAAATGAGGAAAAAAGTATATTTTTTGAAAGCGTGTAACTTTCGCTTTTACTTTAGTAATTTTCGAATTAATTTTTTGATCTGATTTTTAGTGAACTATATCTGGATATACAAGAAACGCTTATCGTGTTCGATAGTATTTAAAGATATTCATGTGCATACACACACACGAGCTCGCATGCACGCGCACACGTACATGTACACACCCACATAGCCACACACATACGCATACACACAAACGCGCGCGTACACACACGCACACACAGACACACAAAAGTATGTGTATGTACAAATGCATTTCTAAATAATTTCATAAAAGCTGTACCAGAATACGATATATTTACATTTTTCTAATCTGAAAAAATGTAACCCTTCAAATGTTTACGAAAACTTTTTTAACTTTCATATTCAATTATGTAATCAGTTAAATGAAAGTAAGGAAGTTAAAAATATATGAAATTCAGTATATGTCTTTAGAGATGAATTTGCCTTCACTTAACTAATTAATGTCTTGGCTCAATCAGAACCATAAGTGAGCTTGTTTATACGTAAATATTAATTTGTTCGCGAGTTCCCTTTGATCGGTGACGTTTGTACAAGAAAACAAAGCTCGCTAAATTGTTGTATACATTTTCTCTAGTTGAAACTAATTTGTACTAGTTTTACACTTTAAACACCTTCAACAGCCGTAATTTAAAAAAATGCCTTATTTCATACCACAGCATAAACAGTAAAACGCTTCTTTAAAATAGTTTCTCTTAATACACCGCAGTTTATACTTAACGCTATTATATTACTGTTAATTATTAGCAATATAAGTTCACAAATGCGATTATGCGTTAAAATGTAGTACAACAATTATTTTTACCAAATTGAATTTCTCAAGGACAAATGAGAAGCTCACAACATAAATTACCTAATTTTACAAATTATGATATCCAGGCAAGTAGCCCGTATAAGCAAGCAATTACGTGTATCTGTCACTACTTGAAGTCACTATAAAGCTACAAAAAATACTCGTTAAAACGAAACGATATTTTTTAATAAAAACATGTATTCATTAAAGATGAACCGAATTGAATATTCTGATAACTTTGCCTTATCTGTCTGTCTCCATTATTGAATATGTATGAGAATCGCGTAGCGCCATGTACGGCCAATAACGTCAATCTTGATTTTGAAGCGGGTCAATATATCAATATTTCACTTTATACTTTATACTCGTCCATCGTTTAAATAACTAAGAGCACTATTTTGGTTTAGCTGCTGTAGTTAATTATAAGCGATTATTTTTAAATTAAATTGTTCATGTATTCAATAGTAGAGCGTTCCAATTACCGATTACTTTGAGTAACATTGAAAGAAGTCCCAGACTATAATTTTGCACATTATTATATTTATTTTTATTGATATTACATTTCATTAAATGCTAATTTGAATGTAATTGGGTAAAACTTGAGAAAGCGTTTTAAAAGGAAATTATTTAGATATAAAATTGAGTGATAATAAAATTCATCTGATTATTATTTAAAGATATAATTAATGAAACTAGAACTTTCACAGTGAAAAAAAATTCTAAAGCTGAAATAATGAAGAATGAAGCAAGGAAATGAAATACTAAAGAGAATAAATGGTTATATAATGAACTGGGGTGAACATTATATCAAAATCAGATATTTCGTAAATATCATTGTAAAATGTACGTAGTCAGCCAACGCACATTGATTTATAATGAGGTATAAGTGATTTATGGTTTATTTAAATATTCACTGGCAATATATCTGCAAATTCAGTGAATTTATTATTGCATTGACGTCGTTTTAACGTACTATTACAACTTTAAACGTTATCATTTTCCGAATTATTTTCATAGAAATATAAAAAGCCAAACTTATATGTTAGTTCCATTTTCAGAATACCAATTGATCAACACTTCAAATTATCGACGTATATATATATATATATATATATATATATATATATATATGTATATACATACATAAATATATATATATATACATATATACATATATATATATATAAAATATTGTTCATGTCTTCTTTTCTATTTCCGCAAAAATATCGGAGCACGGAATAAATCAAATTGATTGTCTTCGAAATATTAACTAGCAAATGTCTTCCAGTATTAAACTCCCTCGAACCATCTCGTGACGAATCTATTTCATGAAAAATACAAAATTTGGTGATATATCGCAGCGTGCTCGTAAAAGCAGGCCCGGGCTTGAAAATCGCATATAAATCAAGGCATTATCACGCACTCACTTGATTAGCGAAAGCTCGCTAATTCTGCTAATTAATGTTTAGATCTCGCGGGATTGCAAACGCGTTTGCTTTGACGCAGGTAACACAACCGTTCCCTTTATAAATTCACGGTTTACCCCAGCGTAAACAATTATCATAGTGTACCCTGGACGGGGGATATTTATTGGTATTTAAATAGTCGGAATTATTTAGTTGGTTTTAAATTTTTATTATCGCAAATACATTTGAATTTCAATGGCTTCAGTTAAGAATATTGAACGCAATTCACAACAATTTCACGCGCATTTCCTTTAAATATATTAAATCTAGTTAAATCATAAAGCGAAAACTGGTCTGTTGTTATCAATATGAACTTTTGGCACAATGTTTTATAGTCATTAATTAACACAGATTAACGACAAGCTTTTTTTCATATCATATAAAATAAGATAAATTCGCAATATGTAGGAAGATAAACGGGATCGTTAAAGAAAACAATATATAACTTACCTTATCAATATTTGAATTATGTTGGGGATTAGCGACATATAAATTGTTTTAATGAAATAATAGTATTTATAATACTGTTAAAATTTTGCTTAGATTGAATACTGAACAAAGGTGTTATCTTTAAAGGCATATTTATCAGATCGCGTTTTTCAGTATCTACTAAATAAAAAAAATCATGTGTGCAATTCACACGTGATAGAAGGGAAACCTTCAAAAATTTAAAATTTTAATTTTTAAGTTTAATATCAATATTTAATTTTGATAAAAACTAAAATAATTAGAAGTTTTATAATTCCCCTCCCCGTCCACCTCCCCTCCCCCTCCCCATCCCCATCCCCATCCCCATCCCCATCCCCTTCCCCTTTACGCTTGTTTTTGGTCAAGAGTTAAAATATATCACACAACTCGTTATATACTCGTTATATACGCTTCAGTTTATTTAAATATGCATTATAAAGAATAAAGAGCAAGACAAACAATTAAATTTAGTGAAAAAAACCTAGGTTGCTTGTTGGGAAAATGTAAGTCGAGAAAACCCCACGCTTTTTTAGTTCATATTGCTATGGAGGCATATCTTATAAATTGTGTTTTTATTATTTTTTTCATAAAAATGACGGCTACGTTTTTTGATTGAGTTCCAGAAATAACTAGCAGCAGTTAAATAAAAATATTAGGGAAAAATGTTTAATTTTTCTAGTTTATGATATCAGAAAGCTTTGTGTTTTTTTTAAATAAACCTTGGTTTTTAGTTATCTGTGGTTTATAGCTTAGTTTTATATTTTAAGTAATGAGTAGTTCATATGCATTTATTACCAATAATGTCTCTGATATATTTAATATATTTATATATATATATATATATATACTGGGTGTGCTATGGACATAATTGGCAATATATATATATATATATATATATATATATATATATATATATATATATATATATATATATATATATTATTACCTTCCATTCCATAAGTTTTTTTTTTCAATGAGTTGCAATAATATATGAAAAAACATTACCCAAAAAAGGATACATAAACAGCATAAACAACAACGACCTTATCAAAGGGCAAAGGCATTGTCACGGGAAAAAAAAATCAAATACAAACAATCAAAGAAAACACCTCCCAGTACAAGTGATCGCCAGGGGAGTCAAACTGAATCCTTCCCTTAGTAGAAATTTTTATTGGAACACTATATGAAACCTTTCATTCATTACTAACAAGACAAAATGAAATTGAATAATGTCTTCAAAATATTAAATGGGATATACTCAGTACACATTTCCGAACTTAAAAGAGAAGGGGAAATAATTATAGAATATGAAGATTATCCTACACCTCTCTTCCTTATACTTAAATATAAGGAAGGAACGTTTCAACGGGTCGGATTCACATAAAAAACATTAAAAAATTAAATAATATATTTAATTCTGCTTTCAGATAAAACACCAAGGTTAGGTCTAATAAAAAAAACTCGATTCTAACATCCATCCAAGTCTACGCGGCAATAAAAGAAAGCAACGAAGAAGACAAAAGAAATTGGTCTGTAGTAGAAGCAAGCTAAAGCTGCATCGGTGGCCGCGTAGACACGAGGGACGGCGTTTGCGCACTCGCTGGAGCGATAACTTGAAAACCGTCGCAGGACCGACTTGGACCAGACTAGTGACCGATAGCTAGATCCCGTTGGAGGCCGATGCTCAAAAATGGTTACCTGCATACCATTAATTTTAAATAAAATGGTTTAATTAATTTTAAATTCAAGAAATAAGGATTATTATACATAGTTTTTCAATTTACTAAACGTATGTATTTTCAAATAACGTCATTACTTAGAAACAGTTTGAATGCACATATATAATAGCGAACGTAAATTGAAATTCTCTCTTGATAATATTAATAAAACGGTTGAAGTTTACTCTTCGCGATTAAACCATATACAAACACATACATATATATATATATATATATATACATATATATATATATATATATATATATGTAAAAAACAGTAAAAGTTATTTGTCCAATTTAATATTTCAACTTGTTATCACCGTCTATTCTAATATTTTCTCTTAAACCATATGTATATTTATATATATATATATATATATATATATATATATATATACATATATATATATATATATATATACATATGGTTTAAGAGAAAATATTAGAATATTTTTGATAGACAGTAATAACAAGTTGAAATATTAAATTGGACAAATAACTTTTACTGTATTTGGGAAAAGCACATACTTGAGGAAAAGTAATTTTAATAGAAAACAACACTGGGATTGTTACTTAAATCTAATTTATCTCTTGGCTGTCCGATTGTCATTAACCCCTTTTCTTGTTATTTATCTTTTGTTAGCTTACTGATACACTTAGGAAATATTACATCGAACACTATATAAAAGGTCATTACTAAAATCGTTTGTGGAAAATCAGTCAATAAATTGAGAAGTTAAAGTAAATTAAGATTAAACAAATAACTAAAAAATCTTGTACAATTCTTTGCGAAACCAGATTAACAGAAAATTTCTGCATTAGCAAATTATTGTTGAAACAAAAATACAATACCAACACAGAAAATAATGCAATGAGTACCGGATACAAAAGTGTACATCTATATCACATTCTATCTCGACATTGTGAAATTGTATTGTCCAGTATTTGCTTTTATATTCAAAGTCAAGTTCTGTATTATGATACGCAAGCGGTTTCGCCCCCTTAGTAAAATGGACAAAACATCAAAATGTTGTCAAATTTACTTAATACTTATAAAATATAATTACATTGAAATATTTGAAATACGAAATATAACAATGTTGGTGCAAGTACCCATCCAAACTACATCACCTAATAAAGTTGACAGATGCCTACATCACCTAATATAGTTGAATTTTTAGATTAATTCGACTTATTTTGTTTGAAACTCGAAGATTATTTCATGTTATTTTATTTTAGGTAACAATGTAAATACTATAGGAATCTTGCAATGTTGTTTTAAAAATCTATATTAATATTAAAATACAAAACATTTATTGAAATTAAAATGTAGTAATTTTTAGTAGCTTTTCTATTAAGTAAAAAAGAGTCTTGTATAAATATTCAACAGTCGAATAGACTTATAAGGATTTAAAAATATCTATCGGTAAAAAGTATTTCTTATTAAAAATAAGGCAAACATTTTGTGCTCACGAGGTCTCATATATTACTCCAGAATAAAGAAAAAGTGGCAGTTGATTCCACAATATATAAATAGTTGAGTGTATGTATACATATATATATATATATATATATATATATATATATATATATATATATGTGTGTGTGTGTGTGTGTTCTTCCTTTTTATTATCATTTCTGAATCGACATGGAAATTTAAATTTAATTTAGTTGCACATTTTAAATAAGAATATAAGCTACATGCAAGTTTACTACATACTTTATATACTACAAGAGAACATGTTACTTACCTGTTATTTGCATTAAAATTTAGAACGTGGCATTCGAGTTAAATAATTGTATTCGCTTTACTTCTATACGACATTTCGATACATAAATAAAGACATCGCGTGATTTCTTCTGGTCACTGTAACTGAAATATCAACGAACTATACTTTGTATGATGAAAAATTATTCATTTTTGTAAAAATGAGATAACGAAATTTATTTCTAGGCTTTCTTGACATTCTCAGAATATATAATACCTAAAAAATGAAATTTCTCTTATGTTTCTAGGGCTGATATTTAGTGCAAAATTAAATACATGTGAAGTGAATAATGTTCAACTGCTTAGCAGTTTTTAAAAAAAAAGCTTTTTTGTCACTTCTAGTCCCTTGAAAAAGATCATCCATGATAAAGGATATAATTCATCTGTACCAGTTTCTTGATTTTGCACCGGTTATTTGTTTTTTCTTTCATTACACAAAATACTTAAATTAATAAATAATGTAGGGTATGCCTTACTTTTACATTATACATTTCATTTCAAAACATGTGATAAATACAGAACATCAGGGAGTCGAATATTAAGCTTTGTACAATTGTCCGACAAAAGATCTTTACATATTTGGGCAATTTTTTCTGTATTTCACGGTGTGTCTTCGTTTAAAGTCACCAAACTCAGCAAAATATGCATATTGTGATTGTTCACCTTATTCATTACAACTCATTTGAGTAATGTTCTTAGTTTGTATTGAGTTTATTTTAATTCATTTTAAAATTTCATTAGTTTTCCTAAATACAACGATGTCAGAATAGTCGAATAGTATCTGCGATTTAGTCAATTTCCGTATAAAGTAACATGAAGGCTTCCTGCCAAATGCTTAACCCAACTGAGGGAATATTTGTTGGCAACAATCCTACAATAAGCTTCTTTTATAGTAGTCATCTTTGTGAATCTTATCTGATATATATATCATTTAAGAATTAGATAAAAAAACTTACTAAGGTTTCATTCAATTATGTCAAGCGATTTTTAAATTACAAAATGTTTAGGCGTACACTGAATTCTAAACTAAATCAAATCACTGCAACACTTCTATTTTAAACAAAGAACAGGCAGTTTAATGACATTAATTTCTAACAGCCTCGTTCAAAGAGACTGTTCAGTTTGATGTCACATGGTTAATTAGAGAACCCACTGACTAGATTGTGGCTCGTGTTGCAATCAACCTTGGCATGTCGATTAGTAAATTTCGTTCCTAGTAATAAAAACCACTGATTTACATAATAAAGTGAACATGCACACTTTCAAAACTTACACTTTGATAATTTAAAAGCTAGTACTATATACATACATTTTGTTGTTTTATTAATTTCTTCTGTCTTAAAGAATTTAAGGAAAACCCATGATTCGGTTACTATATAACATAAAGGATTTAAGGAAAAGCAGTGATGTAATTTTGATAAAGTTTAAAAAATTTGGGTTCGCACCTCTTAATAGAAATTTTTCTTAAGCAGCAAACTTTAATATTCATAACAAAAATGCGTACAATTGATAAAATTAATAACAAATTAATGGTCGGAGAATATATGTATACATTGCCTAATAATATACTGTAGCATCAAAATAATATTGCCTTTAGACGAAAAAAATATATTTATATCTCTAATAGATATAAATATATTTTTTCAATCATTAAAGAATTTTGAACTGTAACTGGATGCCATTTATGCTACTTAAACATTAATGTCTGACTTTGAAATTTAAAACATACTTAAATTAAATTTTAAAGAAAATACATGTTTTCTTGATAGTCACCAAAGATGTTGTGAATATATTTTTAAAGAAAACGATTTTTTTCTTAATTATAATGACAGACATAATAAATTTATATCAGGTTGTTACTTCAACTTTGCAAGGTATTGTAGTTAATATAAAATACTTGTGGTTGATATCAAGATCTTATCTTTGAATTTATAGTTAACTATCGGTGTGGGTAATTTTCTTGAATTATTTGATACATAAATTTTAAAATGCTCCTGAAAATGTTGGGCGTTAAAAGAAAGTTTATCTTGAAGAGTATTTTTTTACTTTATCATATAATATACCATATATATATATATATATATATATATATATATATATGCCTGTAAATCTAATTTCAACATTTTCCAATATTTCAATTAAAGGTCTTCTTTAAAACAATTTAAATTAAAGGTGTTCTTTCATTCTCTTTTTTTCAATAAAGAACGTAATCCTTCATAAAATTTAATCTGCTAGAAGTTTTGTTCGCTTTGATATCACACAAAATATAATGTAGATAACCTCTTTGAGGAGAGTCTTCGTAGTCGATTTTAAAACCTTGCCGATTATTTATTATATGGTATCCCTTCATTTGGCATAATCATTTGGAATATCTTAAGAGGTTAAATAAAAATGCTATGAAAAACCTTGAATTTACTAAAATTATTTCAGCTAGGAACTTTATAGACAGCTCGGAACTATGTATCACGAATCATATTTTGAAGTGAGTATTTGGAAATGAGACAAATTCTTACATTATTTTTTATGTACATGCATATTACAAAATTTTTCGTTCTCTTAATGGAAATACTACTTAAATAAGAAAATAGTAAATTCATTTATTTATTTTAATCACACAAAAAAATATAATTTGCGTATAACGCAAACTTATTTATTATGACTTGATGTCGTAAATGAAAGAAAAATAAAAAAAGTACAACTAACTCGGCGCTAAAAGAAACGACTTTCATTATGTGCGTATTCCACTTAACTGAATACAAGTAAGCGGTATGAAATCGCACCGCGCAGTTTTGGTGTTCACTTAAGAAAATATAAAAATTTAAACCTTTAAAGACACTTAATGTTTTTTCAAATAATAATATTGTTTTCAATGATAAAATATATTATTAAAAATGTCTTTGGTTCATTTTTAAAAAATCTTGAATTTTTTAAAAATGTTTTGATTTTGTTATTCATAACTCTTTAATATTTTACATTAACCGTCTTTGGTGTTCTTTGATCTAATTAGAACTAAATTACAACAATCTTAATATTGATATTTTTGTCATAGCAAAATTATTCTAATTTTGATGATTTGATTTCAGGGAAAAAATCACAAACCAGATTTGAACTCTATTTGAGAGGTATTTTCAATGGTTCTCCACATGCCTCTGTTTCAGAATTTTTTTGCCTCCTTTAGACGTCTGGGGTTTCTTTAAATCATAAATTTAAGTAATTTTAAATAAACTTTTAATTTTGGGCCGTAGAATAATAAATTTGACAGAAAGAGTGATAAGCAGACGAGGAGATGGACATACGCCATAACCTTGCCTCTTTACCTGTGTTTTTTAATCAAATTATAACCGTAAAATTTGCTATTTCAAAAATATTTCTTTGGATAATAGCGTTTATAACAAGGCTAGTGAGTCTAATTATATTCAGTTAATTTTTGATAGATAGATTTCCAGAAAATATCTCACAATTTAAAAAACGATACATACGCATTCATCTGACATTTAAACGTAATTTCCTGAAAAAGAAACGCTTTCCATCGCCTTAGGTTAAGGCATTCATAATAAAGCCTTTTTGAAGATTTTCGTCGTATTATGGGTAAAGACATTTTAACTTCAATCATTTTGACCTTTTGGGCGTTCAAATCATGTAAAATTATTTTCTTTGTTCTATAAATAGATTCGTGTACATACAGATTCGAGCTTTTATAATATTTAAAATTCAACTGTTTCTGGCACGCTCTGGGTTTGATTAACCTTTATAACACATATTACACATATTTTAGCTACGTATGACGTTAATATTTTATACATATCCCCAAAATATTGAAAATATTTCGGCATGAATACTCTGAATGATCAGTTAATAAATAATCCGGTGTTTCTTTACTTGCACCGTTTAAGTAGGCCCTCCGAATTCTATTGCATTTTGCATTGCTATTATAATAATATAAACTATAAAATTATAATATATAGGTTAAATTATTTTTCAAAATGTCGACTTCGTAAGAGAAAAATTATTTTTGAAATCGGATAAATAGTTCCAAAAATTAACGCGGACGCACCGATAAACAAATTTTCCGCTTCAATTGACTGTGATTCATATACTTACTTCGCTTAATTAATTTAATATCCATTAGATATTATTATATTAGCATAGGTGTATTCACACTGAGCAGCAAAAGTAGCACTTTGCGCTTGTTTGTAGATTTGACATTGTAATATATCCATATCGTGTGGTAATAAATAAGGTTGAACGGCCCATCCATATTGCTTCCACAGAAGGTAAACAACAAAAAATAATTTCCCTCTTCAACTACTGTAGCAATGAGTAGAATAGTCATTATAATTACTATTTCTTCAAATAAGTATGAGGCTTACTGAAAAGCTTTCAGTTTTTTTTGTGTTTGTTAGTAATTACATTTTACTATCATTTATATATTACATAACCGCACTTTTATGGAAGATGTCGCAAAAAAATGGTGGATAAAAATCATCTATTACAACGAATTTTAGGTCTATATCTGTATAGATTCGATGATAAGGTTGATTATAAACATACTCATCAATTTAGTATGATTATTCACATAAAAATAAGCAAAAAACAACATCAAATATCAATGACATTTTATTTTTATTTATCTATAAAATACGGATATTCTCAGAACCAATATAAAAATTAAAAGTAATTCTTTTTTATTTATTTAGCAGATTTTGAAAACTTGAGAGAGAAAATATGCTCAGAAGGACAAGGCCTAAGTTCAGTACTCAAACTAAACAAAATTTTAATAGTATCATTAATGCTTTTATTCCGTAAAAAAAAGTAGATGTTTATTTTAATGTCATCTGTTTTTAATTCATTATGAGGCCCTAACCCACTAAAGTTATTGTCAATTAGCTATGATAAGGTACGGAGGTAAGGATATTGTTTCCGATGGAAATCCCGTGCATCTACCTCTATTTGGCAATATTATCTCATTTCAAGGTACAATTTGAGGGACGATTAATTGTTTCGGTGATTGAACATATAGATACAAAGCTCTCAATTCTGGTTAATCTCTATTAATGATGGTGAAATATTCTGCCAAAATTTAATATTAATAACGTCAAAACCGTTTACATTCTCTTATCCGACTAGGTTTGATTATTTGAAGGAAATACGTATATACGTGTTATAGTTTTCAATATCTTAAACCGAATCCTTTTATAAGAAAGATGTTTATGACAGCCAAAATTTGGAAAAAAATTACTCAAATTATATCATTTAAATAACAATCAATATACCACGTCCAGCAAACAGGTCGATAATTTTTCACGTAATTAAACCGTGAATTTATAAAGGAATCAGTAGCTTTACCTGCGTCCAACAAGCGCGTTTGTAATCAACTTATTTTATTTTTCTAAATCCCTTGTTGATGAAGGCATTCTATGATAGAGGATTTAATTGATTTGTACTTTGTTATTGATCTATCACCGATTATTTACTTTTCTTTCACTATGAAAAATATTTTAGTTTTCAAATAATACAGGTTTGTCTTAATTTTACATTTTTTATTTCATTTCAAAATGTTACTTATATTCTAAGTATCTACTAAATGTTATTTACCCACCTCTGATGTTCTTAGTGTTAACATCAAGAGTATGCTGTAAATGTTAAATACGAATAAAACCCCTATTACGGGGTTCTATAAACACTTTATGTATATACACAAAATTTATAATATTTTTATTAAAACATTCATAAATATTAATATCTTTAATCACTATTGAAATATATGACTTCACGTGTCTTACACGATCGTAAAAATATCGTGAATTCCTCAAAACTGTGAAAAAAAATTATTGATGAAGCTTCTCAGTGCACATTAAATAAACTTCTATTTGTATTTTTTTTTTCTAAAATTTTAGTATAGCACTTTCGGAAATTAAAGGAAGGCGGACGTATTCTTTTATGGAAATTTTAACATTTCTAGAAATTAATAATAATCTGTCACATTATACATTAAATATAATTTTTTTCCATGTCTTGTAAAATGTATATGAATACTTTTCAGTTTTACCTTGTATAGAAATATATGTGGATTAACATGCTTTATAACTTTACCAAATATTAAATTTCGGCTTCAAAGAGTTTCCGAGAAAAACCGTTGTGACCGACGATAGACGGATGGACACATGAATCATCTTATAAAGATTCCATTTTTTTATTTCCTGGTATGAAACGAAGCCTTTATAATAGTTAATTTTTTGCTCTTGTCCAATACATTTTTTTAAATTTTAGTCTTGTTCAACGTTATTTTTATGATCGTTGTCAACTTATCTTAGTTCTCTTCTTCGTTTGCGGCTTGTCTTAACTGGTGTGTCATTGGAGTTAATGCCGAACTTGTGCTAAAGGCTAAACATAAACTAGTGCTTAGTTTCTCGTACCGACAGTGCTACTACCCATCGCCGATATGTGCTATTCAACTATGAGATTACAAACACCACTCCAACCTTGTTTGACGTGCGGTGACGGGCAACACAGCGTATTATGGTGGCTTTGTACAATTAGACATTTATCCAACGATGGGTCTTTATACAGTTTGGATAATTTTTCTAGATTTTACAGTGTGTCTTCATTTATTAATTTCTTATTATATTAAGCCACGACATCAAACCCAAATACGCATAATTAGAGGGTTCCCCTTAATAAATAACTATCCAATTTTCAGATTTAACTTATACTTTTATCCCTGGTTTTATCCTCACTTATCTTCATATTCTTACTTTTTTGCATATAAATTTATACAAATTATAATATTTGTTTCATATCTTATAACACTAAAAATCGTATATTGTATTGTAGTTATTTTAATTAACTTTACAATTCCATTCAGTTCCTTGTGATTACCAACAACCTTTGTTAAAAGCTATATAAAAATCATTCAATATTACGTACTTTTTAGAAATTTTCCACAAAATTTTAATACGACCACTTTCTACCAAGTATTTAATTAAACTGAAGGAATGTGTATTAGGAACGATTCAACAATAAACTGTTTAGAAAATATTTTCTACCGCTCTTCACCCGGTGCGTTTTAATTAATATATGTCAAAGTAATCAGATGAAAAAACTGTCTATACTTTTTATAAAATGACATCGAACTATTTCTAACCAAAAAAATGTTAAATCGTACTCTGAGCTATAAACAAAACCAAATCACTCCAACAAACACATTGTAAATAGAGAACAAACAGTTTAATTATGTAAAATACTAACAACCTTGTTGAAAAGTTATTCTGTTTAGTTTAACGTCACATAGTTATCAACTTTGGCAAGTCGATTGCAACATTTTATTCGTACTTAGTATGTCGACAAAACCACTGATTTATACGCAATGAATAAATATTAATAATACAAATTTAAAAAGTACGCATCGATGATTCATAAGTGAGTATTATATACACATATCCTTTGACATTTTATTAATTTATTTCGTCCTGAAAAAAAATTAAGAAGAACTTGTATTGAATCGGTTAGCATTTCATTTTAATATTTCTCTTTTTGAATTAAAATAATTTCAAGACAAGCGATGTTAAAAGATTATGACAAAGTTAAAAAGAAATGGGTTTTATTTTCTCATTAAAAAGTTTTCTTGAGTAGTAAAAATTAACGGTTTTGACAAAAATGCGTCTAATTGATAAAACAAATTTTAAACCTATGATTATTGAATACAATTATACTTTGTGTAATAATATTTTGGAGAATCAAAATACTATTTATTTTGGAAAAATATTTATATTTATTTCCAACCGCTTCATGTTTATTAAGCTATAATCGAATGCAATTTAGTTTCATCGAAGTTTAATTTTTTATTTTTAAATTTATAATATATTTTCATTCCGCTTTAAAGAAGTTGCATGTTTTTTTTATTAATTTGCTTTAACTCGAGGTTCATAAAGAAAAGGTATTCCTAAAAAAAATATAAAAATAATATTAAAAGTCACAGAACTTTCATATCGATAGTTTAGTCTTCACTGAGAAATAAAAACTGAAAAATATTATCACTATTTTCAACATATGGCCAAGTTGAAAAAAATTGCAATATATTCTCCTAAACAGTTGGGAAATACATGTACATATATGTCAAGATACGAGTACCTTAGTGGTATAAAAAAATAAAACCTTTACTTCTTCTGCAACGTAGAAAACACTGGTGCTTGATAAAGAACTCTGAGTGCATTAGATGTAAGACCAAAGATGTTGGTAACATACTTAGGATAAAAATTGTTTTGTTCCTTATTGATTTTGGCGACATATGAATATCTAAAATGCATATAAAGTTTTGACTTCTATGTTGCAAGGATTTGTCGTTGGTATGAAGTAACTGAAGAAATAAAGCTAATATCTTTGAACTATTTAGGTGCTCATTTTGTTTTAATTATTTTATATATATTTTTTTCAAAATGTTCCCAGAAATATTGAGTGTCAAAAAAAAGTTTATCTTTTGTATTGTTATATTACTCTATTATGTACTTTGCTCTCCAATGTAATTTATTTGGATTCTTTTTCATCTCTTTTATTTCCAACATTTTTTGGCACAAAAATTATAAGTATAAAGTTCATGTAATTATTGGATATGAATTAGTAATAATTTCAAAAATTCTTATAATTATTATCAAAAAATTAATTCATTATTATCACAGCCTTTCTTTTGAACAGAAATGCGTATAACATTTTTGAATTACTTTATTAAGAATATTTTTAGTAAATTAGAACATGTTAGACATCAAACTCCTGACCGTCGTCACACGTCAAACACAAGTCTGAGATAATAATTTCAATCGTTCAGGCCAGATAGAGACGGCTTTATTTATTAAGTGGTTATTCAGGGTATGCCCGTTGGGGAATAAGAAATGACATGTATATAAGATTAACGTTATATGTACATATAAGCATGTTAACCAAACTCGTAACGTGTGAAAAGCCGTTAAAGTTAAAACACCTTAAAAGCAGTTACACACGAATCTATTTGCAGAACAAAGGAAACGATGTTACCTAATTTGAATAATTACAAGCAGAAGGTCACAATTATTGAACTTAAAACACCTTTACCTAAAAATACGAAATTCACGTGGGAGTATACGAAAATCTTTGATGCGTTCGACAGCATTGATTTTTCACAGGAAACGTGGAAATGTCAAAAAAATGTTTGCCATTTTTGTATTGCAAACACGTTTTATGGAATTGTTTTTACTCTTACAAGTTATTGAAAAAATATGGTTAATTTCATGCCTGTTTTATGAATAAGCATTATAATCCAAGGACGAAAAGTAGATAAATATTTTTGAGTCGTTAAATTTTTACACTTATTATTTTATTATGCGGATATATATATATATATATATATATATATATATATATATATATATATATATATATATATACATACATATACACATAGCAGTTAATAGAAAATATATAAACTGTAAATTTTTATTTGTACGAATAACATTAAATCAAAAATAAAAATTTTGAGACAATTTCTCAGATGAAATAATGGAAAAATTATTTCCACT
The DNA here is from genome assembly GCA_039881145.1 of Druceiella hillmani. Taxonomy (NCBI): domain Eukaryota; kingdom Metazoa; phylum Arthropoda; class Insecta; order Lepidoptera; family Hepialidae; genus Druceiella; species Druceiella hillmani. Next base: position 26,893,150 of record JAYKKI010000022.1, on the reverse strand, counting down.
GTTAGAATTAAACATTTGAAATTGATATTTCTAAGTTCAAAAAATCACTTAGGAAGAAAATAATTTTAGATAAGGACTAAAGGTTTATAAAAATACAATCAATATAGGATTCAATATCAAATTTAAGCATAAGTGAAGCACGATTTTTCAAGAATGACGAATCATTACCACTATAATATATAAAAAATAATTTATATTTTTTAGAGGAATTATCTATAAGAATAACAAAAAATGAGGGAGGGAGAGGGAGGTAGAATAGAAAGAGACAATGAGAGAGTAATTATTTATGCTTACGAACCAGTGTAGTTACCGTCAATTAATATTCTAAAAAAAACTTGAAAATCTAAAATATTTTAAAAACGAAAACTTCATGAGCAGAGGCGTTTTGCCGTATTTTTTGTATAAGAATGTTACTAGTTATAATTTATTATAAATTAATCTCGTGAATTTAGAATTAATTATTTGTTATTTACTTTAGATTCACGAACGTCTTGATTTATTATATTTGTGTTATGGCAAGTTATAGTTATGGTGTATGTCCATCAGTCCATCTGTTATATAGAAGTTAGAAATTCGTTATCCTTCGGTCCAAAACTAACAATGTAATTTAAAATTTCTTAAATGTTTATTTCGAAAAACTCCTGAAGGAGGCTGATAAAAATCTTCTGTATAATGAGGAGAATCACTGGAGGAACCTGTCGAGTAAAGTACAGATCCGATTTTTAATTCTGTTTCACTTATAAATTAAAAATTGGTACGTGATCAAAATTAGCTTTGTTTGCTATGTCAAAAACTCCATTATAGGTATATATAGGTAGCTATAATTCTGTTAGTATTAAACCTACATATACCAAAGACAATTAAATGTAAAGGAGTCAATGAAACCAAGGAATTTTATGCTTGTGAAAGATAGGCTTGATAATATATTTTATTTGTAAAAAGAATAACTCTGTTTGTAGGAACACCATATATCTTTAAATATTAACATTTTCATATTTACATAAATTAATGCGAGACCATCGCAGTACGAGTTCACAGCCTAATTATACTCGTTCTGTACAATTTGATTTCAATATATTTTGATTTCATCACATTTAATATGAAAGACGAGAACTCTCTTGCCAATTTCACATGACTTGCTTGTACTCATTTAAGTGGAATACGTACATAATAATGGTCGTTTGAATTAGTGTGGAGTTAATAGTTGTTTTAATGGAGGACATCTTATTTAAGGAATATAACATATGTATCAAAAATTTACAAATTCTTACTTCAAGTTATGACTCATGGCATTTTACCACGAAAATGTCTTAAGTTTTTGCCGTAAAATAACTTTAGTAGTTGAAGCTTTTTCATGACTATTTAAATAAATCCCGAAGAATTTTTTTCATCCCATTTATGCTCTTAATATATTCCTAATAATCATGCCGAATGAAAGAGCACCATATAGTAAAAAATCTGCAAGATCTTAAAATTGACTCTGAAGACTCTTATCAAATTGTGTATCAAGATTATATTTTATGTAATATTAAAACGAAAAAACATCTGGCTGATTAAAATTGATAAGGAGCTACGTTGTACACTAACGACGCTCAAGGTTCCAATGGTTATACAAGCAGGACGAAAAATTTCTCAAATCAGAAATAGTTCATACAAAATTAAAATTGATTACCATACTTCAGATTTCAGTCATTTCACGGTCCTAAGGCAAGCTGAAGCTTGCTTGACTACTTTCGGTTATATTTAGACTGAATCGATCCCATAATTATTATATTCGTACACAAACAATGAATCATTGTGTTATTATAAAGATCTCTATGCTGTCAGTTTATATTAAATAATTTTAAATGATATTTTTAGTTTTTGTCCGAAGAATAAATAATTCTTAGCTATTGTTTCATATTCTTTAGAAAATAGAAGCCTCTGACAGAAAGAGTGACGAACATAGGAGCAGATGGATATACGCCATAATCGTTAAAATAGGATTATTTGCTAAAACATACATAAAATTCGAAATAATCGAGAAACTAGACTTGTAAAGTCGTTATTAGTTCCAGTCTCATAAACAACACTACGATGAAAAGCCTTTGGTCGTGAATCTGTCGTCATTAAAAGATATTTAGGGGTAAATGTGCCTCAATTTCCAATTTTTTTAGAATCTTACATTGACGACAGCCACTTTTGTTCATACGCGTAAATAATTTCTCTCTTTATCTCTCTATCTATTTATCCATCCATCTATCTATCTCATTCTCTCTTTCCCTTACAAATAATATGTGTTAAAAATGTAAATATATTAAAGTGGTAATGATTTCAATATTTCCTGAAAAATCAAAGAAAATGTATGTCATTAATACATAAATTAGACAATGAATTTCCACTGAATTACTTTTTATGAACCTAAGTCATTATAATATTTACTTTATTATTATTGATTTAATTTCAATATCTTTCATATTTTTATGAGCGTATATATGTATGTATATATATATATATATATATATATATATATATGTATTACATATATACGCTCATACTCGTAAACATACTACGTGATTATCACGCCTCATCAAGTAATAAGTAATATTTCTAAAGTCAACATACTTCACTACACCTGTGACCATCACATCCAAGCATAATTTTCCTAACTTTTGATAACAACGTTTACAATAAGGCTGTTTAATCTTATTTAAATCTCATTAATTTCAGGAAAATTTATCTTAATTTCCACAAAATACCTTTTTTAATTCAAAAATGAGATGCACTTTTCTGTTCGACGTAATTTCCTGAGAAAAACAAACAACCACCACCACCTTACTTTAATCCACTTATAATAAAGTCTTAAAGATTTCTGACCATCCGACGTGAATCTCGTTTTGGTTAAGATGTTTTAACTCCAATATTGTTAACATTTGGATAAAATTCAATTTGCTGCTTCCTAGGATAATAATTTTTTAATAGGGCGGGTAGCTCTGCCGCTTAAGAGAAAGTAATCTACAATAAATAATCTCCCTGTTCCAGTAAATAGTAGTGGTTTTGGTAGTCGTTAGAATTACAATTTCTTTTAATATTTTCTAAATTTCCAATTGTTAGTCGCGGAGAGGCTCTCCTCTATTGGCGTTCTTCCCTACAACAGTAAAAACCCTCACGATACTGTGTTTATGTTTAGAAAAGTCCAATATAGAGCCTAGCGTTCTTTATAGCCATTGCAAAGATAACAAATTATATTTAAAAACAATCTATTACGAAAATAAATATCAATAACATTTTCTTCATATGTACACAAAGACTCAGCTAGATTTAATATATTTAAAGGAAATACGTACGAACTTGTTTTGTATTGCACTCAATATTATTAAAAAAAGCTATTTAAAACCAAAGGTATTCGGCATAACCAAAATTGAAAATCAATTAAATAAATCCCAATTTTTCAATTCCAGTTTATATTCCCCGTTCAGCGAACATCATGATAATTGTTTATGCTTGAGTAAACCGTGAATTTATAAAGGGATTCAGTAAGGTTTGCAGCGTTTGCAGCCCCATTGAATCTAAATAATAATTAAACAGAATTTCGGAGCCTTCTCTAATCAAGTGGATGCGTGATAATACCTTGATTTATTTGCGATTTTCTAGCCTGGGCCTGCTCCACACGTTGCAATTTATTACTTAATTAGGTGTTTTTATGAAATAAATTCGTCACGAGAAGGTTCGAGAAAGTTTAAATACTGGAAAGTATTTGTTATTTAATATTATAAGGATAAATCATTTGGTCTATGCAGTGCTTCGATATTTTTGCGGCAATAGAAAAGAAATATCCAATGTAATTTGGGTATTTAAGTGGTCAATATAATTTTTGTTTTTATTTTATACGAGTTTTCATTGAGAGAAATGTAATATTAGAATTGAATTAAAGTTACGAAGTGTATTTTACGAAAACAAACAGTAGTCCGTATATTCGAGTAGTCAAGTAAATAGTAAAAATGGTAAATTCATTGATCCGTCAATTAAAGTATTTTAAATTAATTGGTACTTTGAAAATGGAACTAATTGAATTTAACAACTTTTGAATTCCTAACAGTACGTTAAAATGATTTTGGTCAAGTTGTTAGAATTTGTGGCCGGATTAATTGAATATATCATGTCAATGAAATAATAAATTCAGTGCACTTGCAAATATTTAGCACGAGAAACGGTAACATGTAAATTTAAAATCCTTGTTAATATAAAATAAATACCAAGTTATTTATTCTTAATTCAAGAGATTAATAATGAATACATAAAAGTGATTTTCTTTCTAAAATTCCCTCTACGGTAAAACGCCTTTGCTCGTGATGTTTTTAATATTAACAAATGTTAAATGCTAAATGTGTCTCAATGTCCAAGTTTTTGTGAAAACTTACATTTTCGTTAACAAGAATAATAAATAATCTCTCTTTCTTTCTCTATCTCTCTGTTTCTATTTTCCTCTCTTACCTTCATTTTATGTTCCTCTAATGGATAATTTTTCTGATAAATTTGAGTTATTTTAAATATATTACAATGGTGTTGATTCCAGTCTTTCTTGAAAAATTAATAAAATTGAGCATCACTCATGTTTAATTTTAGTAAAGAATTTCCCATTTTCCGTATTTTTATAAAACCTTAATCTTTATCTGTATGTTGGTTACTTTCATTATTATAAATTGAGTGCAATCTACTGAACCTCTTCATCAATAATTGTTTGAACGAAAAATATTTGTTTTCTATTATCATCCGTTTACACACACACACACACAAATATATATATATATATATATATATATATATATATATATATATATATCCGAATCTGGAAGAGTAAATATTTACCGTCTCAAAAATATTTCTCAACGTTTTTATCCTTGGATAATAGAGTTTATATTATTTCTTATAAAAGTGTACGAATGTCCAGAAAACATTTTTGAAATATAAAAAATGACACTAATTTTCTTGACGTTTCAATGTAATTTCCTGAGAATAATAACCCTGTTATTATTCTCAGGAAATCAAAAACTCCTCCCATAATAAAGTCCTCTTGAACACTTACACGTGAAAATCGCATTTTTAGTAAAGGCGTTTTTAGATCAAAAATTTTGACTTTTTTTAGAATAGTTTTCTTTATTTTGTAAGAAGATTCGTGTAGAACGACTTTTGAGATATTTTAATATCAAAATGTTTTGCATGTTTTGGGTTTGTATGTACATATTACGTTAATCATATATACAGGTCTGATTCTATTCTCACAATACTAAAAATATATCAGAGTAATCAAAAAGATCATTCAGAGTATTTACTCTGAATGATCGGTTTATGAATACACTGGTCTCTTTCTACCTTGTACAGCTTAAGTAGTAATCTCCATTTTCTGTTAACATTTTGCATTGCTGCTATATCAATATTAATCATAACATAATAATATAAAGCTTATAATATTTTATCAATATGTGGACTTTCCAACAGAAAAATAATTTTTGAAAATCGACATGTAGTTCCAAAAATTGACGGGGATATAAAAGTACTTAAATATTAAGCTTTACATATCAATATAAATTGATTTATATTCATTAATTAATTTTCTTTTTATTAATTATTAATCATTAGCATGCAAATTTCATTCCAAATAGCAGGTACTACACTTGGCACTATTTTTGGGGGTTTGACGTTATTTCTTAAGATATCTTCGTAGAGCTTCGTAGGGTAATGACTTAATTTGTACGGGCAATACTACTACTTCTATGGAAGGTAATCCACAATAAATAATAACCCTGTTCCTTTCCTGTAGTGATGAGAACGGTAGTCGTTATAATTACAAATTATTCTGATGAGCATGAAGCTTACTCAACAGTTTTAATACTTTATTTGTCAAAAATAAATTTTCTAATATCATTACTTCTAAATCTCCAAGTGGTTTTTGCGGAGAGGTTCGTCCCTATCCGTATTTTACGCCAAAACCGTAGAAACTCTTATGATCCCATGTTTATGTTTAAGATAGAAGTAATTAGGAAATTGCAATGTAAAGGCCAGAGTACTTTATAACTCATATTTACAGGGACATCGTAAATATAAAGGGTTTTTAGGTCTATGCCTGTACGAAACTGACGATAAATATTACTTTAAACATATTTATAAAATTCGTAAAATTATTATTCATTTTACTATAACAAATATACAAATAAAAATTATTTTGGGGTATCAGTTGACATTAAAAAAATTTATTTGAAAAAATGTGCTCAGAAAGATAATAAAAAATAGAAACGAAATTTTAATAATATCATTCAAGCTTTCATTTAATTAGAAAAATTAACAAACATTTTCAATGCCACTTGCTAATATTCATTCAATTTATATTAACACTTGCACCAGTGTTAATATTCATTCAGATGGTGATAAAGTAGGTAAATATATTGTTTACGATGACATTCCCATGTATCTTTCTCTATTTTGAACTCATTATTTCGCAACAAAATTTAGGAATGATACTTAAATTATTTTCACAATTTAAAATATGAAAAAGAGTCCTCATTTTTCGTTAATCTCTGATTATTAGTGACGCATAAATATTGTGCCAAATTTAACATTATTAAAAACTGATCAGTTTACACTTTGTGAACCAATTAGGTTTAATATTCTGATAGGAAATACGTATGAACTTGTTAAAAAAAATATTTGCGATAACTAGAACATGAAAATCAATTATCCAAATTCTATCATTTAAATACCAATAAATTTCCCCCCGACCGTGAACCGTGAATTTCTAAAGGGATCAGCAGGGTTACCTGCATAGAACCAAGCGCGCTTGCAGCCCCGCGAAATCTAAACATTAATTAAACAGAATTACCAAACCTTCGCTGATCAAGTGGACGCGTGATAATGCCTTGATTTATGTGCGATTTTCTAGCCCGGAAAAGCTTTTAGAGACACACTGCAATATATCACCCAATCAAATACGTGAAGTAAATTCGTCATTCGTCTCTCAAGCTATTGAGAGAGTTGTAATGTTGTACTATGTTCACTATTAAATATTTGGCGGACAGTCATCTTATGTAGTGCTTCGATTGTGTAAATATTAAATTCAAATATTTTGTTAACTCTATTTATTTATTCGATTTTTATTGACAAAACATAATATTAGAATTCTCTTAAAGTTACGACACATAGTGCTTCACAGTAAAAAATAGCAGTCAGTAGCTTCGGATAGTCAAGTAAATGTTTAGTTTTCGATAAATGGTTAGTTTCAGAATTTTGGCAGTAAATTATTAATTTATGTAGAATTATTCAGCAGGCAGTGTTCGTTATTCCAGGGCGATAATAAAATAAGGAAAGAATGAGCTTTGGATGTTTAAAAGCGGTAGTAAAATAAAGAAAGAACGAGCTTTGGATATTCCACAGTGGTAGTGGAATAAAGAAAGAACTTTCTTTACGCATCGCCCAGTGACATTTAAAGTAATAACACAATTTACCAGGTAAGAATGATTATTTGATTAATATTATTTCATCGTCATTCATAATATATGTATTGAATATGGATTAAAATTATGGTTTGACAGACTGAAATTTAATAGAATGATAAATACATTCATTTATAAGCTAAAAAGCAATTGTAAGACAACCTGTATTTTATAATTTTGTATACGAAAAATGAAGCTAATACGAAAGGTAAGCTGTACATATTTCAAAAAAACATGTTTTTAGGACAAAAACGATCAGAACCCGGATTAATTTAAAGTGTGTCAAAAATAAAATAAATTAATTCAGTGCATTTCAAACATTTAGCCAGAAAAATCTGTAGTAAACTATGTATTCATTATGCCTCCGTTATAAATCATTGTGAATTGTCTGACTTTATACACATTTTGCGATAATTTTAACGAAATGCCTAAATATAACGTAATGTTCCTTCGAGACTGTAAAGTAACCTTTATTTCTTATTTATAGTAGTACTTTTAAGCACAGTTGGTTTTCATTATGTAACTCAGAACTATACTGACTACATTGATATAAAAATTAGATAAATTTTTCCATTACTCAATTTTATACGGAATTTTTTTTTCTAAAACTGTTTAATACGTCCAAGTTAAGATTTAATAAATCGTAAATTTAATAACGATAATAACGAGAAAGACTGAAATTGTATTTTATCACTTCATGCGCTGACACTGAAATTTATCGATAATTGGAATACTCTATTGTTGAGTACATGAACAATTTCTCCTAAAAATATTCACTTATAATAAACTCTGGCAGTCAACAAAAAATGACGCGCTCGATATTTTGGACGAGAAGCAAACGTATATTGAAATATCCATATATGTGCTCCTACCAAAATCAAGATTGACATTGTTGACCAAACGTGGCGCTGTGCAAGCCCGATTCTCATAAATATTCAGTAATGAACACAGACATCAAAGGAAAGCCATGTCCTACCATACATCAAACTCTACAGAGTATTGAAACGAGATGTTGAAACGTTCGTCTGCCGGTACGTTTTCCTAGAAGAGAGCCCTACAGCTGCACTTACTTCACTTGCCAAGCGACGATTAGCACAGAGTGTAAATGCAGAGGTTAATATCAAATAATGAAAACTGAGACAAGCAACCTACGGCAAAGCCCGCACGCGTTAATTAATGGCTGCAACCCACACATCGCTACCCTTCGGTTCGAGCAGTGGAACCATCGCTCTGCACAGCATATTCAGCAGCTAAATGGAAAGTCTGCATCCCCGCGCATCACAACGCCTCGGCTCAAGCGGGCTAGACGTCACTCAGCATGGTACACGGAAAGATCTGGAATGGTCGGCGGCGAACTGTGAAGCACATCGCCGATCGTCCGACGAAAGGATTTTACAAAAAAATTTAAATAAAAAATATAATTTTTACTTAAATTGCAAAGACTTGTTATAATAAAATTTCTATTGCAATTCGAATTATGGATTAGATTTGTTTGAACTTCATTTTTTAAATAAATTGAGTAATATACTTTGTTCACATATGTTTATGTATTGCAATTAATTTGAAACTTTTTTTAATTCAACGATGATAAATGTTTAACGTTTGTCGGGCCACGCATAAATTAGGGTTCCATAGTTTATTTGACAAAATATCAGCCTAAATATATTTTATATATTGTGTGTGTTGTGATATTTGAATTAGGATTCGTCTTTGGTATTGTGTTTTTGAGAAACATTGGAAAATATATTTTAATAATTACTATTAATTTACGTTAAACGCCCAATCAAGCTTTATAATGCTCAGTCGTCTTGTGTCTAATTTTACATCTAATTGTTTATCGTTATTTCCACGCGCCTTAAAATTTCGTCCTTTATATCAATAAGTTGCAATAAGATTTAGATATAGATTAATAAGATTCAGTTTACCATCGATAGAGTTTGAAAAATTAGTTAAAGCAGAAATAAATTAGATTTAGAAGAAAAATAACCGGATAATCAAAATATACAACCGGAGTCTGAAATTAAAACAAACGATAATTCGGACGTTATCAACATTTCCGTTACCTTAAATTCTTACGTATCTTTTTAAAGTCAGAATATTTGTTGGTTGCTTATAAATTTCACTGTGTCAATGATACTAATTCATAGCAGACCAACTAATCAGTAGTAAAAGTTCTTCCCTGTATCATGGTACGATTAAACTACGTTGAGATTCATTATTGTTATGAAATTGGTTTTATTTGGTTTGGGGAGATATCCCGATTTCTGACTCATTCCACATAAACCTTATGAGACTCTCCAAAAGTTCTGATTATATGATACAACTAACAGCCTAAAATTATGCTAATATTAAATTCCAATACGCCAAAGTTCTAAATGAGACAGCAGCGATTTTAAGTGAAAATTGTGCTGTCTCATGCCTCGATTTTCAATACTTTAACTGATATTTTTAGCGACTATTCCTATGCTTTTGCGGAATGCATTTGGCATCACTCATAAGTGTAAAATATTCCGAAGCACATAAAATGTTATTAAGCTATTATAAAGTATAAAACTTGAATGCAATATAATTTCGTTACATATTTTAAAGTAGGCAAAGAAAAAAAATTAATTATATTAATTTTAGATTATATTACCAATATTTACAATTTCCCTGCGGGGGGCAATTATATTTTATTAAAAATAAATCTCTGAAAAGCCTCGATCATATTGACATAACATATTTTCTCAGCTAACAGCAGTTATAAAGTTCTCAGTGTACACTGCTTCTATCAACCATTCACCTTTTAATGAAAGACTTTAACAGAAGTCAAATGATATTTATGTTCTTTAATACATTAAAAAACAAAAAGATACTATCAAGTTCTCTCTAATGAAGTGAAATGTATAGCAATGATGTATTCCATTTGAAAGACTCAGTCGTCATGTTAATGAGACAATTTAAAATGATTTACCTTTTTTTTAATTAGCTTGATCAAACATGAAACAAAGCGGTCAGCACAAATAATTAGGTATAATTAGATATATTTTATATACAGTATATAATCTAATCCATTTACGTATAGTGCTGAGCTTTAAAAAATTAAATATAATCTTGGTACATATACTAATTTTCTGGTATTAATTTCTCAATAAATTAAAATATGGAAGTAATGAAATTTATTGAGACTCCAAAAGCCAAATTTCTTATTTGATCAAGGCGAAACTTAACATAAAAGTAACCGTCATATCTGAGCTGAATTCACCTAATAGTTCATAATGGTTGGGTCAAAAAGATAAAAAAATTCAGGTTTCATTGAAAATATATATTGTTGGAAAGAACTATTAAAATATTGTAATTCTTGGCTGAATAGAATGTTTCCTATCAGTTATGGGAGGAGAGAAAATATTTTGAATGATATGTTCCATATATTACGACCATAATTCTTACAGTATCTCTATCTAACGACATATTATTTTGACAAATATTGCTTTAATAAGTGATACAATCTTTAATAAAACTATGGCTAAACGATTATGTAATATCTATTATTTCTGCAGGTACCCATCTAAACTAGATACGGAGGTAATATATATAGATATCTGTTCAAAAGTGATTTTTGGTAAAATTTAAAAGAATTGTGACACTGGTCTCTCGAATACTATTTTGCGTTATATTCGCATATATTTCGTTAACAATGTAAACAATATAGGAATCAAAAAATATTTCTGACTTGTTGACTTGTGCTTGCCTTTTTCTTCATTTATTAATTTAAAAACTCACATTTTTTCAAAATAAATTTTTATGTCATACATACAGACACACACACACACACACACACATATATATATATATGTATATATATATATATATATATATATATATATATATATATATATATATAAGGATTTAAAATAAATATCGGTCAAAAAGTTTCATAATGAAAATACGGCAAATTACTTATTTACGAGATGCTAGATATTCATCCAGAAAAAAATTACTCTAATGGCGGTAGAGTTCACAATATTTTCTTTTTAAATATGAATAATTTTACATACCTTCAAACCTCGATGCATGAAGACTCATAACGCCAAGAGTGTTGCCATACGATCTCATTTAGAAATATTCCAAAAGAGGTTATATGTACCCTTGTAAACATGGAATAATAAATAGATTCTGTAACACTATAGATAATAAAGATTATCTGAGGATGAGAGGTCATTGAAAGTTAAGTGTTATAAAATAAAAGCAATGGTGGATACAAATTGAATCACGCAAGCTTATGCGTGAGTATCAGATTATAAAGGATCAAAATGAGTATCAGATTATAAAGGATCAAAATGAGTATCAGATTATAAAGGATCAAAATGAGTATCAGATTATAAAGGATCAAAATGAGTATCAGATTATAAAGGATTAAAATGATTTTATAATACCTGTATAAGGGTTATAACGCAGTAATACTTTCAAGCAGACACTATTTTGAGCGATTTTCTTTCTTATTTTATATATGGCATATAAAGGGAGCGATTTACGTAGATTTGAAATAGATCGAATGGCCGTCAATTCCTTTGAAATCTTTGAAGGAATCAAATATATCCATAACGCCTCACGTATTAATTATATGGACATTGCAAACATTGCCTTTTAAAATTGTTTTCGTTTTTAATCAATGCTAAATCACGCCATGCGTACTGCAGTTTTAAAAAAATATTATTCATATGTGTATAAAAATAATAATTATGTATGAGTTATGAAACTTTATAACATAGATTTCCTTTCAGATATGTGTATAAATTGCAAAAACTGCATTAATTCCCTTAAGTTAGATATTACATAACTATTATTACAAATTATTTTTCAGGAAATATTTATAAATGAAAATAAAACCTAGCAAGTACGAGGAGAACTCATACTACAAGGGTTTGATTTATACTTAAGCTTAAGCAGAAATGCAGGTTACTCTAGTATTTTGAAAACAAAATAAATAAGTGCATTATGAAATAATCAATAAATTGTTTAAGAAATATTATAAGTTATTCTCTAAAAAATTGGAAAAAAAAATTAATGTAGAGCCATTAAGACACTATTATTGTGAAAAAATTATAAAAGAGATGTCAACGTTTACCTCCCTTACAGTATTTTTGTGCATGTTTAATTGAAATTGTCTTAAATTATTTTAATGAGACTAAGTGGATTCAGGGAGACATGATGTCATGAGTCATGGAGTCATGATGACGGAGTCATGATCGGTAGTTGTGATGATGTCGGGGTCTACTGCAAAGGATAGAAAGCATCAGCCTCGAATTCGGATTAAAAAGTCAATAGTACGTAAATGATCATTTTTGATTTCGTAAATAATAATTCTACCGAAGTCACGTAACTCGTGAGTTACGAGGTGGATCAATCTATATCTATGAAAGGCGTTAATTTCTAATAATGGTGGATGCACTTACGAAATTAAGAGGTGTAAGGCGATTAGTAAATCTGCTGTATATTAGAAATATATGGAAGAACTAAAACAATAAAAACCCTTCACGTTCGACTATTAATGCACGTGTACTTAACAAATACTGTATTAAGAAGCGCTTGTCTAATATTGTACAAATTCTAATCATAAAAACCCTTGGGCACGTATTGCGGCGGAGAGACAGTGTTAAACTTCTGGTGGTACAGGAAAAAGTGGGAGGCACAAAACCACGTGGGACTACACCAATAAGGTAAATGGATCAGGTCAAGGTAGCCATGGATGTCCATCTACACAAATGCGCCTGGAGAGCGGTGCCATGACGGGAATGGCAACATATCCTGTTGCACGTCATTCACTGCAACACCCTTGACATGATTACCATGACCACTCCGCTTAGAGCACATCAAGGAAAAAAAAACCTAGCGTATCTACTACTAATACTATCAAGAAAGTAACTATAATCTCATGCTTCAGATGTTTCAAGAATCGTTTTAATAAGTTTTCATATACTATAAAGGAACTTTCACAATTTTGTTATGTTTGTTCATCCCTCAAAACCCCATAGTTTCTATTGTTTTAGACCTATGTATATGGAAGGGTATGTCTACCGTAGCAGATCCTTCATACAGAGATCTCAATTATTATGTGGTAAAATGTAAAATTTGTTTGATGTATATGCCTACTATAAATTGGCAGTAACAATTTGTTTTCTGATACCCACAGAATGGGGTATCATTGAATAGGTCTTTTAGAATAAAAGCGATATTTTATTTACCGTTTTCCTTTTTAGGCGCCAATCGTGAAATACCAAAATTCAAAGTAAAGTGAATTTTTTCCATTTTCAATATCAAGTTCCCTTTTTGAAATAATAAGTTTCAAAATAAATTTCAGTACCACCCACTTTTTAAATTTTTAACAATGGTTTTGCGAAATGTGTAAAAATTGTAGAGACTGTCATAAAGACGTTCTATTATAATTTATAGAGAAATACAGTGTGTATATCTCAACATAAATTTTTATAATTTTTTACTTAAATCTTTTCTACTTTTTATGGTAGGCTTACTGGATACCCCGTCGATAATAATTTATGTGGATTTCACCCTTATAGCGCCGACAAAAGATGAAGCTAGCGAGGGGAGGAAAAATAATCATGTGTTTTGCTTTCAGTTATTGTATTTATATATGTGTGAATAAGATAAAAACGGTTACTAGAATTATTTGTATTTAATCTACTGAAGAGAAATTAAAATATCACTTTTATATAACTCTAGAAAATCTCTCAAACACAATTTTTTCATTATTTTTCCATCGACAAATATCTTGAATCTTGCAAATTGTCTTCTTAAAATATCTGATTTTAATAATTGTTTGTTTGCCGGACTTTGTTTATAATGCATATAAAACCAATCCCCACTCCTTTTTTGGCAGGTACTAATAATAAGTAATATTTTGGTAAGTATTTGGTAAAATTCCTTCATGTAGCAATCACACGACATAAAATGTAATGTTTTCTTTGACAAAAAATTCATTAAAATGTTTTAAATATTTATTTTAAAAATTCCAAACAATAAAATTGAAACCAATTGGACAACCTATTTGTCGTGCTTATGTTAGTATGAAAAACGATTTTGTATTGTATTATATTTTGCTACAGCATTGTGATTATGCTCATGCCCTCTATAAAACACGACTATCTAAACGCAAAAGCTTTCACAAAATTAGAGATTCAAAGCACGGGCAGACGCAAAGCTGGAACTGGTATGGTCTGATGTTTCATTGTAGGAAAAATTGTTTGTCCTAGAAAATTCCAACGAAATTGAATTACTTCGTGTAACTGTATTAATACATACTTGTGTAATAGCGTGAATGCTAATACGAATAATGCTTTGTATTATTTATATGACTCAATTTATCTATATACAGATTATAAAAATGACCAAATCGGTGTATTTCTGCGAAATCCATATTTAAATATAGAAATAATATTTAATGTTTCTCAATCGAACGGTGTACATCGCCTAAGAATGATTTAAAAATTTACTTTATTTGCTGGTCAAACGAGAATGAACTAAACACTATTTGGGATAAATTATTGTGAAGTAATAAAAAGAATAGACATAGTGGTGAGATTGCAATGATGGTATAAAATTAAAAATTGTAAAATTCTACATCCACAATATATCAGTATAAAACTAATACCGTTAGTCCTCTAAAACCAGGTGAATATATCCAGATGATATGCCGTCAAACTGATGCTTGCAATATCTCTTTTATGTCATGAACAACTTAAACGCCTCAGGAAGATTGCACGAAACAAAAATTGTTTATCCATTAATAAATTCCAATTCACATATCGCAGTAATTGTTTATGGACCATTATTTATTTTATTAAAGCATATTTTATTAAACCATTATTTATATATTTTTATATGCCTTTTTAGGACTCTAAAGCAATATCCAAATACGTCCATAGTATGCAAATAAAAGCAAATTAAAGCATCTAAAAAACTTATCAACAAAACTGCTTCACGTCTAATTCATTGTGGGTAAGTTTTATAAAAAAAATTACAGGTGAGTTAAAATCATCATTAATTTATTATGTTACACAAATATTAAATCCATAATAACTGTAAAGTTAAGAACAATTTTATAATATTTTCCACTTATTTAGTGGAAATCTGAATCTAACATATAAACGATTTTTTTACATACTATTTATTTACGCGTCATATGAAAAATATATACCTCTTAATTAATCTGTGACTTAGAAGACAGACACAAAGGCCGTTGATCACAGGTACGTATACCCAATCATGCAATTGCGTTTTAATAGAATTACGTAAAGTTGTATTTCACTAAGGTTTCTCTAGACAAATTGTAATTTCCTTACAGCGGAAAGTCCAAATATCGCGGACCTTGCCTTTTGTTCGCCCACAGCTCATTCGCGTTTTAAATCGTTAATAACCGTGTCACGGCTCTGTACGAATATTCGCAGTTACGTGGCGTATCTGTGCGTGAGTGTGGTGATAATATGTGATAATAACTTTCTAAAGTTTAATTTGTATTTTATTGGATGGAATATTTTGGTTATAAAGTCTTGGTCGTTTTCCAAATAAAAATGATTAGATGCTTTATTCTATATATTAATTTGTAGGTCATATTGAGACAAACTACTGAAAGTGTTTAGTATATAAAAAATGTAACCGTTTTTTATTGTTTCACAAAATAGTCTCGAGAGGTTTGCGGTCAAATTTGTTTCAAAATAATAGGTATATAATTACTGATCTGTGGAACTGTTTCTTTTATTTTTCAGAATAATCATTAAAATATAAACTAATAATAACCATACTTATATAATAACCATACTTATATAATAAACATATTTTTCCAGCATTTCGATATTTTTTTAATTTTTAAAAAATTTTTGTGCAGATCTTCTTTTAGTTTCGGGTTCGTAATAGTATATACAGTTTTCTTGACCCGTGATAAAGTCAAATATAGATATAAAGTAATCTCCATCGAATTTATTTTCACATTTCGCGACACCAATCAGTTTTGCTAAAATCTTGGTTTACCCGTCTATCAAATAGCTTCCTGATATCTACGTATTGACGTAGAATTTTCTTTACTTGAGTCATACTGATTCCCGAACTAGTTATATTGACTCATATTAATTATTGTCATATCGGTTTTTAACGTGAGCAGCACAGCATGGATATCATCTTCATAATTTTTTAACGTGAGCAGCACAACATGGATGTCATCATCGAGCCATGTTCCTCACACAACTCATTACTAAAGTTGATATGATAACACTTGAACTGTTTAAAGCTGTAGACCGTAGCATAGGATGGAACTTTACCACAAATTGCTAATCAAACTAAATTTTAACATTATTTTTGATCAAGATCATATCAAAATTATTAAAAATTATCAAAAGAAATATTTTTATTGTTTAATTTAGCTTGATGTCAAACACACAATTTTAAAATTACTGTCAATTCGTGAAAGCAGACTACTAATTCGAGGAAAGGTTTATCACTCTTTGATACAGAAGAAATCGATTTTTTAAATTTCAATTTATTTTATTATTTCTAATATTAAAAATGGTAGAATCTAAGAAATTTCAGTGCTACCCTCGTGTGAAATTTGTGACTAATATTAGTATTGTGTTACACAAAACATATTTCTTACAGAAGTGGATGCCCAGCAGATGCTCGCTTTTTAAGGATTTGCCTCACAAATATTGAAATTGTTTTGTAATCTGACTACATATACTTTTATTTTTTACAATGTCCACTTCTGCATTTACAATGCTGATAAATACCATATGGGTAAATCCATCCAATAGATGTCAAGTTATAAGCAAACACAAAGGCTTAGAGTAAGAAGAGAGAAAAAAGAAAAAAGAAAGAGAGAAAAAGAAAACGGCTTAAATTTTCAACAACATGCTTCTTAGATCTAATGTTGAATTTTCATCAAAATGAAGATATTATTGCGTAAAGTAGGAGGAATAAAGTGCAACGAAAATTCAAGGATGAATCATAAACATATGACTATACGCACATTCAAAAGTTCATAAAATCTGTCAAATCATTCTAATCACACATCGAGACGTGCCATTCAGCCAGCTTTTCTTCTTGTCGGCTCTTTCCGGCTTAATGCTTTTCTTTCTAATACATTATAAAAATGCTACTTTACGTGTGGTTTAGTGAATCAACATTGCTTCTAATTTGCTAATGCTTAAAAATTTACTCGTTTTTATCGGTTTTAACGAACTCCGTTAACAAACATACGATATCCTAAAAATATTTCAACATAAAAAAATAAAAAATAGGTGTTTCAGATCTGCCGGGCGCTCCAGAACAGCTCAATTTTTTATTTGAAAGTACGTACTAAACGAACAAAACGGTACATTTTTCCCGGAAATCCTTTTCGCCCTCGGGTCATCTCACTGAAATTTTTAAATTTATGTCGGGCGAAAACTAATGGAATTGAAACTGGAAAAAGCGTCAGCTGTTCATATTAGTCCGTTGGTACCATACCTATTTTTTTTAGTTATAATTGGAAAAATACTTTTGCAGGTAAAGTTTTTAGTTATATTTGGAAAAACATTTTTCAGGTTAAGACAAAATTTAAATTTGATTCCCATACTTTGGAAAGTAACTGGTAGGGAGCGCATGTTTAGAAGAGAAAGATGATTGTTGAACCGATTGTTGATATTAGAACCAATGATTGTTGATATATTTGGAGTTGTTGAGTTCTAATCTTTTCCATTGTCCATGGCTACCAAAAATAGCATAGTGATATTTAGTGTATGCAAAGGAGTAACGGGGGGTAATTAATTGTGAATTCTTTTGTGCGAGATGCTAATACGAGGAGAACTGTTGTTGGATGTTAGTTAATAAATTGTGTTTAAACGGCTGGACGGATTTCCATGTCACTTGTATCAATTAAGTACAATTTCTGTCACATATACTTGATTCATATTATAATATAGACTATATTTTAACTCGAGAAATGGCATGATTTCTTTATGATGAAACTCGGTGTTTTCTACTCCTTGAGATAAATGTTGTACGAAGGCACATTCGGTAGTATTAGGGCATTCACAAAGTATATATTAAATCTGTTACTCGATTATCAAATCCTAAAATTTCATATAAAATTAAACCAGTCAATCCCACAAACAAAAGCTAGTTGCACAATTATTTAGATTGCTATTAATTTGAATTAAAGTATTATTATATTTTGAATACAAAAGAACTGACGTGTGCAGACAAAAAATTCTCATGAAACAAATGATAAATTGAATGCCATTAAATTACTGAATTTATTTTCAGGCTCCCTTGAAAAGATATATTAAACTGATCGCTAATTAGTGAAGAATAGAAATCATCTATGTTCAGATAACATCGATACAAAAAAACAAAAGACCAAAATATTAACGTCGAAACTCAAGTACATGAAACACTATAAAATTGAAAATCTCAATAAAGTATAAAACCTTCAACATTACGTTCAATATTATTATTAATTTAGGACTTAATTTCAATAATCTATTAAATCATTTACAAATATGAATTTATGTAAAAATTGTAATGTTTATATCACATGTAATTTTGGACATATTATAAAATAACAAAGAAAAACAATAGATATGTATTACCTTAGTTTTTTGTTTACTGTTTTTCACTTCCATTCAACGCAATCAATGAACACCACAGTTTCTATAATAAAAAGTTAGCTCTGTCAACATTGATGATATTTCAGCATCGCTATTACTTTTTACTTGAATGTCTTTGTACGAAAACTTACCAACATCTGTCACTACGCATCACCTCAGTTACAACGACAGTTAGTTGAGCAATGTGTACTTTAATTATAAAATACTAGAACCAGATGTATTAGTTAAGAATTTCAAAAGATTGTTAAACGGTTACAAGCATACATTTATATCACTTGCTGATATCTCTGATCTAAAGGAAACACTTCTGTTGCAGTATATTGTGGAGATTTTAAAATATATTTGATCCGAAATATTTGATAAGTCGTAAAACTATTTTTACCAAAAGTGAATAGTTTTAACCCAATTAATAATGTATTAAAATTAACTGAAAAAATCAAACAAGATACCACGAATAGAACGTTCGTAATAATGAACAGTCAAAAATTTAGAAAAGCAAGGTCAAATACAAGTATTCAAAATATTTAAAAAAATATAATCACCATTTTCGCAATTTATTATTTAAGTAATATTAATATTTTAACATTATACTTAATCCACATTTATATCGATTCATCAAAAGTAAAAGATTTATTTGAAATTCTAATATTGAAAGTATAATTCATTATAATATTTATAGAACCAAACCAATTTTTTAAAATGAAAGTTCGTTCAATAAAACAATATCGAAAGATTTAGTTTTAAAATTATTGTATTCTGCGTGTAAAACGTAAGTATTTTTGTGTTTCGTAGCTTCAATGGAATTTTTAGTGATATAAAGAAATTCAAGTTTGTCCATTGAAAAATATTGAAACATAATTTTAATAACATAACAAAGAATAAAAGTTAAGAAAAATCTTTCTTAATACTTTAATATAAAAATAACCAAAAGTTAACACAATTAAACAGCTGATGATACTATTTCCCTTAAATTAAAAAAAAATCTCCCCATAACATAACAATTTCTAAATATCACCAATTTTTTATGTCCATACATGCTGTTTAGTAACATATAGATTAAGATCTTCAAGATGCGAGTTACTCTGGTCGAGCCATAATGTGAAAGTTTCCAACTAGCAGTTGGAAACTAAAAGACGTTATGTAGACCTTTACGGTTAGCTGCCATTTCAGAAGCGTTAATATTCAGAGTAGTGAAAGCAAGGAATTATTTCCAATTCTAATAATAATTACATGCAGCTTCAATGAATGTTGATATGACATTAATAACACTAATGGAATTTTCTCATCTTAAAACGTATTAAAAACTCTCATTTTCTTGTGCGATTACACCTAATCGAATTGGAACGCAAATAAGTTTATTTATTTACTTCAATATAAACGTAGCGAGTAATTAGACCCTACTATGAATTTAATTACAAATGACATAGAGACAACTGACAAATGACACATGAGAGAGTGATTGTAAATGAAAAGTCAGAGGAAGTAAGTTATAATATAAAACAGAAAAGATCATAATATATATGTTTAAATTTGGTTAAGTCATAATAAGTTAAAAAGGAAATAAAGTTGGCTGTGTTATTAACTTTGCAGGAATATAGTTATGTGTCTATAACAAAGCACAAACAGATGCCAACAATTGGAATATAGGGAATTTATAATATTTTAATAATTTAAGGCGCTCGTCCTACAAAAAACGGTCCTAAAAAATAAAGACGATTCTGGCCGACGTTCATTGATCTGCACTGTACAAGTTGAAATGCACCTACATAGAAAACAAAAAAAAATATGCGCGTCTTTTAACCAATGTCTCGGGTCGAAAGAAAGTCGCCTACCGAATTTATCCGATAAAAGTCGTCAGTTGTCAGCGGTCGATTTATCACAAACAAATTGTGGGTTGCGAGTAAGTTATTTGCAGTGATTTTGAAAATGCCGCACATATATTTAAAAAAATATGGCTCAGAGTTTCAATGTAGATTATACACATTATCTGTTTGCTATTTTTGTAGCATAATTTCTATTGTCTTTTTGTTAGATGATATTTCCAATATTTGTCACATAAGTTTAACTAGAGAATGAATTTAGGGAATGGTGAATGTTGAATAATTTTATTGGAATGGCTTTAGAATCAGATTCATACACTTTAAATTAAGTTCCTTTGGGTTTCCGTACATCAAATTAAAAAAAAGAAACGAAACACTGACAAGATCACTTACTAGTCGATTCATTTGTGTTCCCGTCAAAATCATTTTACTAAGGAAAATTATGACGTAGAAACCTGAAATTTGGTAAAATTAGAAATCATATCAACTCGCATATAATTTAATAGGTACCATACCTATTGTACCATACATTAATTGTATTTTTGTGTAAATTTATAGTGGAGGAAAATCTTCAGATATTGAAGATGGTAAATAGAATATACCAGGGTAGAGGATGGTAAATAGAATATACCATATATTTAGATGGTGAAAAATAATAGTAGTTTTTGCGAGTTTAATAAAAATTGTATATCTAACCCTTAAATCTTTGTAAGTGCCTAAACGTACACAGAATTCGCATAATACCGTTTCCTCACTTAATAGGTAATAATAATAATCGTACTAAATTGATCTTATTTTGCGTTGTCTGTAGGTAAGAGGAATTATTTTTTATTTTCAATTTCAGTTAGGAAATTAATTTTTTGTATATTTTATCAACCATAAAAAATGCTGTTAAAACATATTCATGAAAGCATTATGAAAAAATTACTAGCTTTATTTGAAATTTTTTTTCGATAATTTAACATCAATTATGTAAAAAATTAACGTAATGGGCACTGTAAGTCACACTTCCCGTCAGTAACAAGAGCATCACACTTTCCATCAGTCATCAGAACAAAGTAATTAATCGAGAACGCTTAGGTATACGATATGTAAATGATTGATAACAAGAGAAAAAAAATCGTGTTTGTTTTTGCGTCTAAACCTTAGTTATGTCGAGGTTTATTCACCAGTATTATTATATATACTGTATTTACTTTATAATACCTTCTATTCTTGGAACACTCGTTTTTCTATTACAATCCATCCATCAGCAATTTCACGCTTTGTGTTTGAAATTTTTCGTTTTCCTTTATATTTAAGCATTTCCTCCCTGTTTACTTAAATAATCTGGACTGAAAGGCTCAAGTCAAATACTGATTAACTAGTGAACCCCAATTTTTTGGATTTTCAGAGATATGTCTCAGCTGCTAATAATTTGGATTAATTGAAAGTAAGCTCTATAAACATTTTTAAAGTGAATGTAATCATTTATGACGTGAAGTTATGAATGGAATAGCTAATTTTTTCCTTTCAACTGTTTCACGGTTTACTAATTATTACTTTGCATAATTGGTCACTTTATTGGTAATCTTGATTGTAAAAAAAATAATTATATGTTTATAAACATACATATATATATATATATATATATATATATATATATATATATATATATATATATACATATATATATATATATATATATATATATATATACACATATAAAAGTTTCAAATCTAAAGTTTATTCTCATCATCGTCAGATACCGCTGTTGGACTGGTATTTGTCCACCGTTGAAAGTAGGCTTTCCCAGGCACGAAACCACACACGGTCCTTCAGCTCCTGTGTCCCATCGCTTCACGTTGGCTATGATCATAGCTTTTTGCGTAGCTGGACGAGCGACTTTTATACAATTTTTATATTTAAGCACCAGGCTGGTCGCGAATCTTTATGTTTCAGCGCAGTAAGTCATCACGCGGGGAACGGATTAATTATAAAACTTTGATGTTCTGATGACATTTTTCAAACGCTGCTTAGCTCAGTCACATCGTTCTATTGTTTTTTTCCCAAAGTTGTTTCTATATCTAAGATAGAACAATAGATAATTTTATGTAATATTCTAAATAAATATTAATATGTTTTTAAATCTATTTGTTTAAATGTATAGGTTTATTTTCGAGAAAGGTCAATGTGTATAATTTATGAATGTGTAATATCACGTTGCATACTTTACAAATTATACAACATGATATTAATGAGAAAATGTGAACGAAAACTCTTATTGTGATATTGTGTGCCGTGCCAAATTAACAAG
Organism: Druceiella hillmani; assembly: GCA_039881145.1. Lineage (NCBI taxonomy): Eukaryota > Metazoa > Arthropoda > Insecta > Lepidoptera > Hepialidae > Druceiella > Druceiella hillmani. The sequence continues at coordinate 26,869,932 of JAYKKI010000022.1, read as the reverse complement.
TGTGTAAACTTCAGTTATTAAATCAGTAAAATCTAATGAAGAGAAACTGTTTTTAAAATAAAAAATAAGTAGTAATATATTCATTCAGCAATAATGACAAAGAGTAATATGTTTGTGTTTTTAGGAAACGTTGCGTCAGTTAAAAATAAAAGTTGTTAATTATCAAGGATATAATTAAATAAAATTTTCCATGTAAAATTTAACATATAATTTTGCTATTCTTTAAGAAAAACATTTTTTAATCGTTGTTCATCATTGTTGCGATCGCCCTAGAAAATATATTGCATCATCAATCTTTTAAACAAAGGCCTCTTGTGAATCAGATAACTTACTTTGAATTGTTTACGAAAGCGTTCAAACATGAACAAAGTTTAATTATGAAAGTTACTTAGTTGAAAGCGTTAAATTAAAAATGTCGGTTCAATAGTACCAGAAGCAGGCCAATATAGATAAAAGCCGTAAGATCTTGACATAGTTTGTAAAACAATGAATCTTTTGGTTGGGTTAACCGTGAAATCATTTTGGTACGATATAATATCCATATTATTTTAACGGTAATGAAAGTTGAGCTGATTAACGAAATTAAGGTAAGTTTTAACTTTTTTTCATTTAATCATTAACAAAATGGTTTTAATCAAATACAATATTATTTAATGACTGATTTGTCTGATCACTTTTTAGAAATTGCCTAAAATATTACCATTGAAGCAGCTGTTTTAATAGGAAACAAAATTATATTGGCGAATTTTAAATTCATTATTTAATTTCTACCGTCAATAAAAATGATGTTGTTTATCAGATCGTGACAATAAACTATTAACGTTTTCTTATAAAAAAATTTCTTGACAATAAATGTAATTGATGTCGATAGTGATGTTTCTAAACCTACAAATTTGACCATGAACTTCAGTTCAAAGAACATTCCGAACTCATCAAATAAAGATTATTAATATTTTTTTTTGAGTAAGACTTTTGTAGAAAATATATTGTGAAGGATTCGGATAATTGCGTGAAACAAAGCGAATGAAGAGAGATTGAGTAGATTGTTAAATGATGGAATATCAAGTTCACTGGAGTGGGTGTCTGATTGCATTTTTCTGTTAAAAAACCAAGGTTATCGCTTCTACGTTCTGAAATGAACAAAATTACACCTCTGGAAGTGCCACGGAGCTCGATGGTTTTAGTATCATAGTTGATAAATTCACTTCTTGTATATATATATATATATATATATATATATATATATATATATATATATACATATATATATATATATATATATATATATATATATATATATATATATATATATATATATATATATATATATATATATATATATATATATATATATATATATATGTATGCTTATATATACGAACGTTGGATTCAAGAATCATTTATTAAAGTTATTAAATTTGAAGTAAATAAATTGAATTATACATGTTTAAATAGTGTCTTCATTAGGTGGCGCAAGATGTCGAGTATTGGTTAACCAGGGCAAATGATTTCTGTTTTTAGAATCACTTATAATGTTTCTTTCAGGCCAATTAAACGAGGAATGTGGTCAAACATGTACTCATATTATTTTTTTGATGCAACTTATCTACCTAGATGTTCAACATACAAGTCAAAACGGGAACGACCTAATCAATTAAGTTCATTTCCTCTAATTTATTTCAATGTGGTACATATGTATTACGTGAGTAGATAGATATAATTATTATAATAACTTATGCCACGTATGTTTTCTGTTATGACTATTAGAATAATATTATTTAATAAATATTAATTTATGTTTAGAAGTATTAAAAGTTTTGAAAATAAATTTAATGTTTAAAAATACAATGTGAACATTATACAAAAATGAATCTCGTTTTTCTAGATCAATGTAATTATTTGCTCCAAGTGCGCGAAAACATTTTATTGTAGAAATATTCAGTTCTAAATTTCCCAGTCACTAAGCATTTCTATTATTAAACAGGCTTGATGTCTAAAGTAACTGATTATACAAATTCATAGACAGTCCATAAACAGAGCCATATTTTTGCTGTGCGTTTATTTTCATTATTCACAGAATACCATTTACAAACTCCAATATTTTAGTTTTTACTTGAAATTCAATCAAGGACAAGAATCCAAAAAAATTTAACAAAATAAAATTAACATTACGAGTATTACTTTTACTTCAATGACAATAAAACAATGTATTGTGTCAAATGTTCATTTTCAAAAATAATCTGCAGTAGCTAGACTACATCATGCTGCTCAGTTTGATTACAGAGCTCCATTTGTACTAGAATGGATTTTCACTAATTTTGGTTGCACTTCATTTACCAGTACAGAAAAAAATTAGGGCTTCGATATATTTAGACCACTAATTTTATTTTAAGAAATATTTTCATTGCATACCAAAAAAGAAGAACTGCGATATATAAAAATACATGGAAATATAAGAGGTTCAAAGAAAATAAAGCTACGGATATGAAAAATTTGAAAAGGCTAAAATCTCCATAATAATTAGTTGTATGCTAAATTTTTCAAAGGCAACAATTAATGAATGTAATAAAAAATATCATCAACATTTCAGCACAAATTACTTTCTTTTGCTAAAATCATAACGCAATGTTAAATATGAAACTAAATATTAACCACAAACGTCGATGAAAATCCTCAGAGAATAAATATAATACTGACCTATAAATCGCTCTTATTGTAAACGAAGAAAAGAATAAAATCTGAAAAGGGACAGAATGAAACTACGACGTCCTATTTCTGAATTGCTTAGCATAAACATATGACCTAAAATGTACCGATAATTTTGGATGAAATGTCCACAAAATAAATTTTACCTCACCCCCTCTCTCTTCTCCATCTGCGAAACTACTAAAGTATATACAATAAAAAAACAGCGTTACTGAAATATTTATCGTAAAATATAGAAATGATAATAAATGTCAATTTTTACAGGTTAATTTTTGTTATTTTTTGAGAAATACTCATATGCCATTATTGACACGACCGATACATTTGTTTAAACATAGGTCATTTCATATAAGAGCTAGCTTACTCAAGTAACGACTAATTTCATATTTCTCTAATAATTCACTATTTATAATTTTTCCTGTTTTTTTAATTATTCAAAATGTTTAATTTGGATACAGCTTGAATGAAAAATATTTTTAAACGCTGATTTCATTTAAGTAATAATCGAATTATTTCATTATGCAAGCAACTAATTGTTTAAAAAATAGTTTAAGATTTCCACAAGGTTTGGCAAGAAATGTTTACACGCGTACCGTTTATTTATAATTATAAATATAGAAATGGAAAGTTGTAAAATTAAAGGTTAAGTAATAAGAAAGTAAAAGTTTTTTCCTTCATAAATAATATTAATTTTCTGTTAATTTTAAGAAACCTCAATCCGTTTAGATCTCAATTCTTTGAAACCAACAAACTCATTTTTTCCCTAACCGTCCCTTTGTCCGTCACCTTGTTGACTCGTTTACTGATCTTGGCCTGTTTATCAACATTTATGTTCTCGGTGGGATTGCTTATTCCACGACCAATTTTCCCACATTATCTTCTTTATGTAAATGTTTATTATTACTACGAAAGCTACAAATATTACGAGATTTCTTTAAACAAATACTTCGTATTAGATAATATTATGAGGCTAAAGGATTACAATAACCGTGTCTTTTATTATATTATATTTGACGGTAATATTATCATTCAGTTGAACTTATCTATGAACTTAGCATTTTTATATGGCTTCAAGGCACAATACTCATTTAAAACACACACAGCTTATAGATACATATTTGAATAAAAAATTGAAAATTATTTATTAAAGTTGTAGAAGGTTGTTAAGAAAATGCATCACATAAGTATTTTTATCCTTTTATCTCATGGATCGTAGGATCTTGTTTTTTATATAATGAATATAATATATATATATATATATATATATATATATATATATATATAAATGAATATAAAAAAGAAGAAAATTGATAGGAATTTATCAATAAATAGGCCTCGATTTTAATATAATTTCGTATCATTCTAATTTAAAGTATTTTTAGTTAATAGTTAATTTGAAATACTTAAAGTATTTGTTTTTGTTGCTTTTTCAATTGCCAGTGTAGTAAACATTATCTTTTCCAAAATGAAAAGTTGGCATGCTCACTTTAAAAAATTAAAAAAACCGGGCAAATATTAGTCAGGCTCTGTCATCAAGGGTTTCGCATCTTTTTTCAAGTAAATTTCTTTATCATAACTCATTACTAATATGAACTTCCTGATATAATAATTATTTAATAATACGAAATATAATTAAGTAATAGGGGATAAATATATTATCGTGGATATGTCAATAAAAAAGAATAACAATAATGTAGTAGAGGTGAAGTCGACGACACATAAGTATTTACACTTAACCTGTAAATATTATCCCCATGGAGCTGTAATAATGTCGAGGCAAAGTATACATCTAAAGTGCTATCAACCACACAATCTTACATTACTCTTACATTTTTTTTAATTAAGGCGTATGTGCAATTAGTGTAATGTATGGTATATTGTCGTTTCCAGGTTAATAGATGAATATCAATTTTACAATACAAAGTTATTTTTGGTGATTTAAGCGATTGAACATAATGAGATATATGTATTTTTGATGTAAATTATTTGTATGGAATTTCTAACAACTTTTTAGAGACTCAACTATATGTCATAAGTTGATCGATTATAATTCGTAAACTAGTATAATCTATTTTGATTTTCCTTTAAATGTATACTATTAATTTAAATACTGTAAGTGTATATTAAAAAATAAAAACCTTATTTGGTGGGAGTCCCTACCCTTACGTACGTAAAATAAGGAAAATTGCATTGCTGCCTTAAGAAAACCGCATCTCAACACAAAACACATTCAGCATTTCATCTTTACGGCCATCGTTGCGTTTAGAAATTCATTTCGGGATTTTCTTGCTCTCCATATATTTAACTGAGTCCAATAGGTACTTTATTTTAAATTGTTGTTACCAGCATCCTGATTATCGCATTCAGTGTAAAATTTTGGAGGTCAGGTGAAAATTATAATATCTGGCTACACTGATCCCGACGAGCATTTCATCACTTGTACTTAAACATGCTTTTCAGGAAAACAATACTTGAATTATTTAAAGCTTAGTTTATATATTTGCAATGTGTTTAATTTCTACTTTCTTCAAGTATTTTACTACCCTTACTTTCTTTAAGTATTTTCATACAAAATAAATAGGGTAAATCTCTCAAATAAAATTTATTCACTATTTTCCAGTGTTTGATATACTAGTATCATGGACTTTGGGAATTTATTTCCAAAAAACATGCATCAGTAATAAAAATATCTGACGCTAATAGAAATATTTATGTAATTTATACATATTTCTCTGTAAACATGTGACGTAAAGAGAATAAATAAATTTGTTTAGAAAGCGACTAACTTACTAAGTTACAAAAAATTGTAAATGATGAAAACTTATTCGCAATTTTTTGACTATTTGCAAAGTTAATTAAGTAAATACATGGGTACGTAAAAGTAGTGAATGGTAATAAAAAATAAAATTTAAAATATATAGACTAATTAAACGGAAGATCTGTCCATGTATGTAGCGGTATATGAGATGTGTTTTCAATGCAAATTATTATTTAAATAAAATGTGATTCTAATTTGATTCAAATCCAATCAATATTATTATGATTCTAATTGATTTTATATTAATAATTTTCAATATGATTCTAATTGGATTTAATATTAATAATTGTTTAATATGCTTACATTAACTGCAATGTGCAAATAAGATTTAGCTATTATATATATATATATATATATATATATATATATATTTAGCTTATTACACAGCATTGTCATTATGCTCACGGTGTCTATTAAATACAGCTTCGTTGATGCAATGTTCACATATAATTAGTTATTCAAAACACGAGTCAGCAACGGACAAACGCAAAGCCGGAACTGGTAGGTACATTCTGGTGTTTCGCTGTAAGAAAATTAGTCTTTGTCTAGGGAAACCTGAACGAAATTGTACTTTATTCAATTGTATTAAAAGATACTTGCATAATAACATGTCCGCGTATGTAAATAATGCTTTGTATCGTAAATATAACTCAAGATATCTTTCACACATTTGTGTATGCACGCAGCATATAACAGAATTGTGAAACATGGTTTATCGTCTCTAAGTTTTTGTACAGTATTGAAAAAAGTTTAAAAAATTTCAATGAAATGCTTCAAACCAGAATAAAAGTTCGACATGTTAGCGCCTCGATACTTTTAAATTTATAACCAATTTTTCTTACAATTAATATTTGCATAATGAAATGGGTACGGATAAATAAAATTAATATTTTTATTGTTTTGTCTCAAACTAATTTTAGTATAATAAAATATTTTATTTGAATTTTTTTCGAAATATGTAATTGTATAATGAGGAAACATCCAGTTAAGAAATACTTAAAAATATGTTTGACATTCTAAGAATTTTTATGTCTAAGTGGAGCAAAGCGATAGTAATTTAATTTAACTACTCACATTAATAGAATAAGAGGAACTTTCATATTTTCCTAATCATTTTGTGTATCATCCAAAAACTCACCTGAATTTAATATTGTATTGCTTTTTGTTACATTTAAAACAAATTGAGCAAATTTGATCCAAAGACACGTGAAACTTCAAAGTATATTTTACATATCGATATAATGGCAGATTATAAATTATTGCTAAGGTGATTGAAATTAAATTTCATAATGTTTTTATTCAAAGTTACCACTTAATGAAAACCTGGAATGGTTATTATAATTCGGGTTTTAAACTGGAAATTCTCCATAAAAAAAAATAAAACAAGTACATGGCAAGTGCAAAGAGCAAATATTATAGATTCAAATATTATAAAAGGAGCAAATATTTTAGATTCGAATTATTGAAAAATATATTTTAAACTTGACAGAATCTGGCGGGCGTCTATTCTGTAGATGTGATAAATTAATTCATTCAGTCGAAATTTCATGCTTTTATGTTATACAGTTAATTAAATTGTTTTCTTTATTTAGGAGGCATGAAGGTAATAAATTAAAGTGATAATGTTCCTCGGTCTGTGTAAAAAAGCTAAACCAAAGTGTATCATATTATTGAGATTAATATAAAAAACATATATGTCGTTTTGATACTACGTAAGGATACAAATTTATATTTACTTTATTTTTTTAAGAATCTTCTCCAAAATTAAAGTACTAATTCAGCAGTACATTTTTTAAGTAATTTTATTTGGTTCGGCTACAATATCCTGTTATTATTTTTCCATAACAATATAAACAATGTAGATATACAAACACTAAAAAAATTATCTTTCCGGCGGGCGTTTGTCATCACGTTTATTTTTCATGGGATAATCAAATTATTTTCATGAAAGTTTCCGGGTTGAAATCTGAGTTGCAGTACTTCCAAGTTTTTGCTAAAAGGTAACTTTGAACAAAAAATAAATAAATTCCGATTCGTACATTTTTGCCTATATCTTTTAAAAAGTTAAATTATTTTTCGATTCTTTAGGAAGTTAAGTAGAATGAAAGTTATGAAAATTCATCTTGAAGTTTTACTTAGGGGACTCGAAATTAAAAACAATATTAAAAACAAATTAATTGTGACATTTAATATGGTCACCTGGTTTGTTTTTAAATTATTGATGGAAACTTGAACATAACACAACCTCTGTTTCCTGCATACTATGTAATACATAAAACAATTAACCTGTTAATTAATTTGTGTATTAAAATACAAACGCAAAGACTGTTGTTCACAGGAGCGCATACCCATCTATGCAATTGTGTTTTAACAGAATTACGCAAAGATGCTCATTGTTGTTGCGGCTTCCTTCTACAAACTTTAATTATCTAACAACGGAAAGCTCGACTGCCCTGGATCTCGTTTTTCGTACGCCCACAACCGTTTCGCGCTTTGAATCGCTAATAACAAGGGCTTCGTTTGAGAATACGCAGTTACGTGGCGCCCTTGAGTGTGATGATAATATAACATAACGTCATCCTGAAGCCTAATTTACATATAACTGGTTAGAATACTTTCGTCATATAATTCAGACGCTATTTGAATTCAAAAGATTGGAAGCTTCATCCTACACATTAATTTATATGCCATAATAATGAATGTAAATGAAGATGTGAGCCTCACTCATATTTACATGCGTCAACTAAATTTTAACATTATTTTTGATCAAGATCATAACAAAATTATTAAAAATTATCAAAAGAAATATTTTTATTGTTTAATTTAGCTTGATGTCAAACACACAATTTTAAAATTACTGTCAATTCGTGAAAGCAGACTACTAATTCGAGGAAAGGTTTATCACTCTTTGATACAGAAGAAATCGATTTTTTAAATTTCAATTTATTTTATTATTTCTAATATTAAAAATGGTAGAATCTAAGAAATTTCAGTGCTACCCTCGTGTGAAATTTGTGACTAATATTAGTATTGTGTTACACAAAACATATTTCTTACAGAAGTGGATGCCCAGCAGATGCTCGCTTTTTAAGGATTTGCCTCACAAATATTGAAATTGTTTTGTAATCTGACTACATATACTTTTATTTTTTACAATGTCCACTTCTGCATTTACAATGCTGATAAATACCATATGGGTAAATCCATCCAATAGATGTCAAGTTATAAGCAAACACAAAGGCTTAGAGTAAGAAGAGAGAAAAAAGAAAAAAGAAAGAGAGAAAAAGAAAACGGCTTAAATTTTCAACAACATGCTTCTTAGATCGAATGTTGAATTTTCATCAAAATGAAGATATTATTGCGTAAAGTAGGAGGAATAAAGTGCAACGAAAATTCAAGGATGAATCATAAACATATGACTATACGCACATTCAAAAGTTCATAAAATCTGTCAAATCATTCTAATCACACATCGAGACGTGCCATTCAGCCAGCTTTTCTTCTTGTCGGCTCTTTCCGGCTTAATGCTTTTCTTTCTAATACATTATAAAAATGCTACTTTACGTGTGGTTTAGTGAATCAACATTGCTTCTAATTTGCTAATGCTTAAAAATTTACTCGTTTTTATCGGTTTTAACGAACTCCGTTAACAAACATACGATATCCTAAAAATATTTCAACATAAAAAAATAAAAAATAGGTGTTTCAGATCTGCCGGGCGCTCCAGAACAGCTCAATTTTTTATTTGAAAGTACGTACTAAACGAACAAAACGGTACATTTTTCCCGGAAATCCTTTTCGCCCTCGGGTCATCTCACTGAAATTTTTAAATTTATGTCGGGCGAAAACTAATGGAATTGAAACTGGAAAAAGCGTCAGCTGTTCATATTAGTCCGTTGGTACCATACCTATTTTTTTTAGTTATAATTGGAAAAATACTTTTGCAGGTAAAGTTTTTAGTTATATTTGGAAAAACATTTTTCAGGTTAAGACAAAATTTAAATTTGATTCCCATACTTTGGAAAGTAACTGGTAGGGAGCGCATGTTTAGAAGAGAAAGATGATTGTTGAACCGATTGTTGATATTAGAACCAATGATTGTTGATATATTTGGAGTTGTTGAGTTCTAATCTTTTCCATTGTCCATGGCTACCAAATATAGCATAGTGATATTTAGTGTATGCAAAGGAGTAACGGGGGGTAATTAATTGTGAATTCTTTTGTGCGAGATGCTAATACGAGGAGAACTGTTGTTGGATGTTAGTTAATAAATTGTGTTTAAACGGCTGGACGGATTTCCATGTCACTTGTATCAATTAAGTACAATTTCTGTCACATATACTTGATTCATATTATAATATAGACTATATTTTAACTCGAGAAATGGCATGATTTCTTTATGATGAAACTCGGTGTTTTCTACTCCTTGAGATAAATGTTGTACGAAGGCACATTCGGTAGTATTAGGGCATTCACAAAGTATATATTAAATCTGTTACTCGATTATCAAATCCTAAAATTTCATATAAAATTAAACCAGTCAATCCCACAAACAAAAGCTAGTTGCACAATTATTTATATTGCTATTAATTTGAATTAAAGTATTATTATATTTTGAATACAAAAGAACTGACGTGTGCAGACAAAAAATTCTCATGAAACAAATGATAAATTGAATGCCATTAAATTACTGAATTTATTTTCAGGCTCCCTTGAAAAGATATATTAAACTGATCGCTAATTAGTGAAGAATAGAAATCATCTATGTTCAGATAACATCGATACAAAAAAACAAAAGACCAAAATATTAACGTCGAAACTCAAGTACATGAAACACTATAAAATTGAAAATCTCAATAAAGTATAAAACCTTCAACATTACGTTCAATATTATTATTAATTTAGGACTTAATTTCAATAATCTATTAAATCATTTACAAATATGAATTTATGTAAAAATTGTAATGTTTATATCACATGTAATTTTGGACATATTATAAAATAACAAAGAAAAACAATAGATATGTATTACCTTAGTTTTTTGTTTACTGTTTTTCACTTCCATTCAACGCAATCAATGAACACCACAGTTTCTATAATAAAAAGTTAGCTCTGTCAACATTGATGATATTTCAGCATCGCTATTACTTTTTACTTGAATGTCTTTGTACGAAAACTTACCAACATCTGTCACTACGCATCACCTCAGTTACAACGACAGTTAGTTGAGCAATGTGTACTTTAATTATAAAATACTAGAACCAGATGTATTAGTTAAGAATTTCAAAAGATTGTTAAACGGTTACAAGCATACATTTATATCACTTGCTGATATCTCTGATCTAAAGGAAACACTTCTGTTGCAGTATATTGTGGAGATTTTAAAATATATTTGATCCGAAATATTTGATAAGTCGTAAAACTATTTTTACCAAAAGTGAATAGTTTTAACCCAATTAATAATGTATTAAAATTAACTGAAAAAATCAAACAAGATACCACGAATAGAACGTTCGTAATAATGAACAGTCAAAAATTTAGAAAAGCAAGGTCAAATACAAGTATTCAAAATATTTAAAAAAATATAATCACCATTTTCGCAATTTATTATTTAAGTAATATTAATATTTTAACATTATACTTAATCCACATTTATATCGATTCATCAAAAGTAAAAGATTTATTTGAAATTCTAATATTGAAAGTATAATTCATTATAATATTTATAGAACCAAACCAATTTTTTAAAATGAAAGTTCGTTCAATAAAACAATATCGAAAGATTTAGTTTTAAAATTATTGTATTCTGCGTGTAAAACGTAAGTATTTTTGTGTTTCGTAGCTTCAATGGAATTTTTAGTGATATAAAGAAATTCAAGTTTGTCCATTGAAAAATATTGAAACATAATTTTAATAACATAACAAAGAATAAAAGTTAAGAAAAATCTTTCTTAATACTTTAATATAAAAATAACCAAAAGTTAACACAATTAAACAGCTGATGATACTATTTCCCTTAAATTAAAAAAAAATCTCCCCATAACATAACAATTTCTAAATATCACCAATTTTTTATGTCCATACATGCTGTTTAGTAACATATAGATTAAGATCTTCAAGATGCGAGTTACTCTGGTCGAGCCATAATGTGAAAGTTTCCAACTAGCAGTTGGAAACTAAAAGACGTTATGTAGACCTTTACGGTTAGCTGCCATTTCAGAAGCGTTAATATTCAGAGTAGTGAAAGCAAGGAATTATTTCCAATTCTAATAATAATTACATGCAGCTTCAATGAATGTTGATATGACATTAATAACACTAATGGAATTTTCTCATCTTAAAACGTATTAAAAACTCTCATTTTCTTGTGCGATTACACCTAATCGAATTGGAACGCAAATAAGTTTATTTATTTACTTCAATATAAACGTAGCGAGTAATTAGACCCTACTATGAATTTAATTACAAATGACATAGAGACAACTGACAAATGACACATGAGAGAGTGATTGTAAATGAAAAGTCAGAGGAAGTAAGTTATAATATAAAACAGAAAAGATCATAATATATATGTTTAAATTTGGTTAAGTCATAATAAGTTAAAAAGGAAATAAAGTTGGCTGTGTTATTAACTTTGCAGGAATATAGTTATGTGTCTATAACAAAGCACAAACAGATGCCAACAATTGGAATATAGGGAATTTATAATATTTTAATAATTTAAGGCGCTCGTCCTACAAAAAACGGTCCTAAAAAATAAAGACGATTCTGGCCGACGTTCATTGATCTGCACTGTACAAGTTGAAATGCACCTACATAGAAAACAAAAAAAAATATGCGCGTCTTTTAACCAATGTCTCGGGTCGAAAGAAAGTCGCCTACCGAATTTATCCGATAAAAGTCGTCAGTTGTCAGCGGTCGATTTATCACAAACAAATTGTGGGTTGCGAGTAAGTTATTTGCAGTGATTTTGAAAATGCCGCACATATATTTAAAAAAATATGGCTCAGAGTTTCAATGTAGATTATACACATTATCTGTTTGCTATTTTTGTAGCATAATTTCTATTGTCTTTTTGTTAGATGATATTTCCAATATTTGTCACATAAGTTTAACTAGAGAATGAATTTAGGGAATGGTGAATGTTGAATAATTTTATTGGAATGGCTTTAGAATCAGATTCATACACTTTAAATTAAGTTCCTTTGGGTTTCCGTACATCAAATTAAAAAAAAGAAACGAAACACTGACAAGATCACTTACTAGTCGATTCATTTGTGTTCCCGTCAAAATCATTTTACTAAGGAAAATTATGACGTAGAAACCTGAAATTTGGTAAAATTAGAAATCATATCAACTCGCATATAATTTAATAGGTACCATACCTATTGTACCATACATTAATTGTATTTTTGTGTAAATTTATAGTGGAGGAAAATCTTCAGATATTGAAGATGGTAAATAGAATATACCAGGGTAGAGGATGGTAAATAGAATATACCATATATTTAGATGGTGAAAAATAATAGTAGTTTTTGCGAGTTTAATAAAAATTGTATATCTAACCCTTAAATCTTTGTAAGTGCCTAAACGTACACAGAATTCGCATAATACCGTTTCCTCACTTAATAGGTAATAATAATAATCGTACTAAATTGATCTTATTTTGCGTTGTCTGTAGGTAAGAGGAATTATTTTTTATTTTCAATTTCAGTTAGGAAATTAATTTTTTGTATATTTTATCAACCATAAAAAATGCTGTTAAAACATATTCATGAAAGCATTATGAAAAAATTACTAGCTTTATTTGAAATTTTTTTTCGATAATTTAACATCAATTATGTAAAAAATTAACGTAATGGGCACTGTAAGTCACACTTCCCGTCAGTAACAAGAGCATCACACTTTCCATCAGTCATCAGAACAAAGTAATTAATCGAGAACGCTTAGGTATACGATATGTAAATGATTGATAACAAGAGAAAAAAAATCGTGTTTGTTTTTGCGTCTAAACCTTAGTTATGTCGAGGTTTATTCACCAGTATTATTATATATACTGTATTTACTTTATAATACCTTCTATTCTTGGAACACTCGTTTTTCTATTACAATCCATCCATCAGCAATTTCACGCTTTGTGTTTGAAATTTTTCGTTTTCCTTTATATTTAAGCATTTCCTCCCTGTTTACTTAAATAATCTGGACTGAAAGGCTCAAGTCAAATACTGATTAACTAGTGAACCCCAATTTTTTGGATTTTCAGAGATATGTCTCAGCTGCTAATAATTTGGATTAATTGAAAGTAAGCTCTATAAACATTTTTAAAGTGAATGTAATCATTTATGACGTGAAGTTATGAATGGAATAGCTAATTTTTTCCTTTCAACTGTTTCACGGTTTACTAATTATTACTTTGCATAATTGGTCACTTTATTGGTAATCTTGATTGTAAAAAAAATAATTATATGTTTATAAACATACATATATATATATATATATATATATATATATATATATATATATATATATATATATATATATACATATATATATATATATATATATATATATACACATATAAAAGTTTCAAATCTAAAGTTTATTCTCATCATCGTCAGATACCGCTGTTGGACTGGTATTTGTCCACCGTTGAAAGTAGGCTTTCCCAGGCACGAAACCACACACGGTCCTTCAGCTCCTGTGTCCCATCGCTTCACGTTGGCTATGATCATAGCTTTTTGCGTAGCTGGACGAGCGACTTTTATACAATTTTTATATTTAAGCACCAGGCTGGTCGCGAATCTTTATGTTTCAGCGCAGTAAGTCATCACGCGGGGAACGGATTAATTATAAAACTTTGATGTTCTGATGACATTTTTCAAACGCTGCTTAGCTCAGTCACATCGTTCTATTGTTTTTTTCCCAAAGTTGTTTCTATATCTAAGATAGAACAATAGATAATTTTATGTAATATTCTAAATAAATATTAATATGTTTTTAAATCTATTTGTTTAAATGTATAGGTTTATTTTCGAGAAAGGTCAATGTGTATAATTTATGAATGTGTAATATCACGTTGCATACTTTACAAATTATACAACATGATATTAATGAGAAAATGTGAACGAAAACTCTTATTGTGATATTGTGTGCCGTGCCAAATTAACAAGTGTGTAAACTTCAGTTATTAAATCAGTAAAATCTAATGAAGAGAAACTGTTTTTAAAATAAAAAATAAGTAGTAATATATTCATTCAGCAATAATGACAAAGAGTAATATGTTTGTGTTTTTAGGAAACGTTGCGTCAGTTAAAAATAAAAGTTGTTAATTATCAAGGATATAATTAAATAAAATTTTCCATGTAAAATTTAACATATAATTTTGCTATTCTTTAAGAAAAACATTTTTTAATCGTTGTTCATCATTGTTGCGATCGCCCTAGAAAATATATTGCATCATCAATCTTTTAAACAAAGGCCTCTTGTGAATCAGATAACTTACTTTGAATTGTTTACGAAAGCGTTCAAACATGAACAAAGTTTAATTATGAAAGTTACTTAGTTGAAAGCGTTAAATTAAAAATGTCGGTTCAATAGTACCAGAAGCAGGCCAATATAGATAAAAGCCGTAAGATCTTGACATAGTTTGTAAAACAATGAATCTTTTGGTTGGGTTAACCGTGAAATCATTTTGGTACGATATAATATCCATATTATTTTAACGGTAATGAAAGTTGAGCTGATTAACGAAATTAAGGTAAGTTTTAACTTTTTTTCATTTAATCATTAACAAAATGGTTTTAATCAAATACAATATTATTTAATGACTGATTTGTCTGATCACTTTTTAGAAATTGCCTAAAATATTACCATTGAAGCAGCTGTTTTAATAGGAAACAAAATTATATTGGCGAATTTTAAATTCATTATTTAATTTCTACCGTCAATAAAAATGATGTTGTTTATCAGATCGTGACAATAAACTATTAACGTTTTCTTATAAAAAAATTTCTTGACAATAAATGTAATTGATGTCGATAGTGATGTTTCTAAACCTACAAATTTGACCATGAACTTCAGTTCAAAGAACATTCCGAACTCATCAAATAAAGATTATTAATATTTTTTTTTGAGTAAGACTTTTGTAGAAAATATATTGTGAAGGATTCGGATAATTGCGTGAAACAAAGCGAATGAAGAGAGATTGAGTAGATTGTTAAATGATGGAATATCAAGTTCACTGGAGTGGGTGTCTGATTGCATTTTTCTGTTAAAAAACCAAGGTTATCGCTTCTACGTTCTGAAATGAACAAAATTACACCTCTGGAAGTGCCACGGAGCTCGATGGTTTTAGTATCATAGTTGATAAATTCACTTCTTGTATATATATATATATATATATATATATATATATATATATATATACATATATATATATATATATATATATATATACATATATATATATATATATATATATATATATATATATATATATATATATATATAGTATGCTTATATATACGAACGTTGGATTCAAGAATCATTTATTAAAGTTATTAAATTTGAAGTAAATAAATTGAATTATACATGTTTAAATAGTGTCTTCATTAGGTGGCGCAAGATGTCGAGTATTGGTTAACCAGGGCAAATGATTTCTGTTTTTAGAATCACTTATAATGTTTCTTTCAGGCCAATTAAACGAGGAATGTGGTCAAACATGTACTCATATTATTTTTTTGATGCAACTTATCTACCTAGATGTTCAACATACAAGTCAAAACGGGAACGACCTAATCAATTAAGTTCATTTCCTCTAATTTATTTCAATGTGGTACATATGTATTACGTGAGTAGATAGATATAATTATTATAATAACTTATGCCACGTATGTTTTCTGTTATGACTATTAGAATAATATTATTTAATAAATATTAATTTATGTTTAGAAGTATTAAAAGTTTTGAAAATAAATTTAATGTTTAAAAATACAATGTGAACATTATACAAAAATGAATCTCGTTTTTCTAGATCAATGTAATTATTTGCTCCAAGTGCGCGAAAACATTTTATTGTAGAAATATTCAGTTCTAAATTTCCCAGTCACTAAGCATTTCTATTATTAAACAGGCTTGATGTCTAAAGTAACTGATTATACAAATTCATAGACAGTCCATAAACAGAGCCATATTTTTGCTGTGCGTTTATTTTCATTATTCACAGAATACCATTTACAAACTCCAATATTTTAGTTTTTACTTGAAATTCAATCAAGGACAAGAATCCAAAAAAATTTAACAAAATAAAATTAACATTACGAGTATTACTTTTACTTCAATGACAATAAAACAATGTATTGTGTCAAATGTTCATTTTCAAAAATAATCTGCAGTAGCTAGACTACATCATGCTGCTCAGTTTGATTACAGAGCTCCATTTGTACTAGAATGGATTTTCACTAATTTTGGTTGCACTTCATTTACCAGTACAGAAAAAAATTAGGGCTTCGATATATTTAGACCACTAATTTTATTTTAAGAAATATTTTCATTGCATACCAAAAAAGAAGAACTGCGATATATAAAAATACATGGAAATATAAGAGGTTCAAAGAAAATAAAGCTACGGATATGAAAAATTTGAAAAGGCTAAAATCTCCATAATAATTAGTTGTATGCTAAATTTTTCAAAGGCAACAATTAATGAATGTAATAAAAAATATTATCAACATTTCAGCACAAATTACTTTCTTTTGCTAAAATCATAACGCAATGTTAAATATGAAACTAAATATTAACCACAAACGTCGATGAAAATCCTCAGAGAATAAATATAATACTGACCTATAAATCGCTCTTATTGTAAACGAAGAAAAGAATAAAATCTGAAAAGGGACAGAATGAAACTACGACGTCCTATTTCTGAATTGCTTAGCATAAACATATGACCTAAAATGTACCGATAATTTTGGATGAAATGTCCACAAAATAAATTTTACCTCACCCCCTCTCTCTTCTCCATCTGCGAAACTACTAAAGTATATACAATAAAAAAACAGCGTTACTGAAATATTTATCGTAAAATATAGAAATGATAATAAATGTCAATTTTTACAGGTTAATTTTTGTTATTTTTTGAGAAATACTCATATGCCATTATTGACACGACCGATACATTTGTTTAAACATAGGTCATTTCATATAAGAGCTAGCTTACTCAAGTAACGACTAATTTCATATTTCTCTAATAATTCACTATTTATAATTTTTCCTGTTTTTTTAATTATTCAAAATGTTTAATTTGGATACAGCTTGAATGAAAAATATTTTTAAACGCTGATTTCATTTAAGTAATAATCGAATTATTTCATTATGCAAGCAACTAATTGTTTAAAAAATAGTTTAAGATTTCCACAAGGTTTGGCAAGAAATGTTTACACGCGTACCGTTTATTTATAATTATAAATATAGAAATGGAAAGTTGTAAAATTAAAGGTTAAGTAATAAGAAAGTAAAAGTTTTTTCCTTCATAAATAATATTAATTTTCTGTTAATTTTAAGAAACCTCAATCCGTTTAGATCTCAATTCTTTGAAACCAACAAACTCATTTTTTCCCTAACCGTCCCTTTGTCCGTCACCTTGTTGACTCGTTTACTGATCTTGGCCTGTTTATCAACATTTATGTTCTCGGTGGGATTGCTTATTCCACGACCAATTTTCCCACATTATCTTCTTTATGTAAATGTTTATTATTACTACGAAAGCTACAAATATTACGAGATTTCTTTAAACAAATACTTCGTATTAGATAATATTATGAGGCTAAAGGATTACAATAACCGTGTCTTTTATTATATTATATTTGACGGTAATATTATCATTCAGTTGAACTTATCTATGAACTTAGCATTTTTATATGGCTTCAAGGCACAATACTCATTTAAAACACACACAGCTTATAGATACATATTTGAATAAAAAATTGAAAATTATTTATTAAAGTTGTAGAAGGTTGTTAAGAAAATGCATCACATAAGTATTTTTATCCTTTTATCTCATGGATCGTAGGATCTTGTTTTTTATATAATGAATATAATATATATATATATATATATATATATATATATATATATATAAATGAATATAAAAAAGAAGAAAATTGATAGGAATTTATCAATAAATAGGCCTCGATTTTAATATAATTTCGTATCATTCTAATTTAAAGTATTTTTAGTTAATAGTTAATTTGAAATACTTAAAGTATTTGTTTTTGTTGCTTTTTCAATTGCCAGTGTAGTAAACATTATCTTTTCCAAAATGAAAAGTTGGCATGCTCACTTTAAAAAATTAAAAAAACCGGGCAAATATTAGTCAGGCTCTGTCATCAAGGGTTTCGCATCTTTTTTCAAGTAAATTTCTTTATCATAACTCATTACTAATATGAACTTCCTGATATAATAATTATTTAATAATACGAAATATAATTAAGTAATAGGGGATAAATATATTATCGTGGATATGTCAATAAAAAAGAATAACAATAATGTAGTAGAGGTGAAGTCGACGACACATAAGTATTTACACTTAACCTGTAAATATTATCCCCATGGAGCTGTAATAATGTCGAGGCAAAGTATACATCTAAAGTGCTATCAACCACACAATCTTACATTACTCTTACATTTTTTTTAATTAAGGCGTATGTGCAATTAGTGTAATGTATGGTATATTGTCGTTTCCAGGTCAATAGATGAATATCAATTTTACAATACAAAGTTATTTTTGGTGATTTAAGCGATTGAACATAATGAGATATATGTATTTTTGATGTAAATTATTTGTATGGAATTTCTAACAACTTTTTAGAGACTCAACTATATGTCATAAGTTGATCGATTATAATTCGTAAACTAGTATAATCTATTTTGATTTTCCTTTAAATGTATACTATTAATTTAAATACTGTAAGTGTATATTAAAAAATAAAAACCTTATTTGGTGGGAGTCCCTACCCTTACGTACGTAAAATAAGGAAAATTGCATTGCTGCCTTAAGAAAACCGCATCTCAACACAAAACACATTCAGCATTTCATCTTTACGGCCATCGTTGCGTTTAGAAATTCATTTCGGGATTTTCTTGCTCTCCATATATTTAACTGAGTCCAATAGGTACTTTATTTTAAATTGTTGTTACCAGCATCCTGATTATCGCATTCAGTGTAAAATTTTGGAGGTCAGGTGAAAATTATAATATCTGGCTACACTGATCCCGACGAGCATTTCATCACTTGTACTTAAACATGCTTTTCAGGAAAACAATACTTGAATTATTTAAAGCTTAGTTTATATATTTGCAATGTGTTTAATTTCTACTTTCTTCAAGTATTTTACTACCCTTACTTTCTTTAAGTATTTTCATACAAAATAAATAGGGTAAATCTCTCAAATAAAATTTATTCACTATTTTCCAGTGTTTGATATACTAGTATCATGGACTTTGGGAATTTATTTCCAAAAAACATGCATCAGTAATAAAAATATCTGACGCTAATAGAAATATTTATGTAATTTATACATATTTCTCTGTAAACATGTGACGTAAAGAGAATAAATAAATTTGTTTAGAAAGCGACTAAGTTACTAAGTTACAAAAAATTGTAAATGATGAAAACTTATTCGCAATTTTTTGACTATTTGCAAAGTTAATTAAGTAAATACATGGGTACGTAAAAGTAGTGAATGGTAATAAAAAATAAAATTTAAAATATATAGACTAATTAAACGGAAGATCTGTCCATGTATGTAGCGGTATATGAGATGTGTTTTCAATGCAAATTATTATTTAAATAAAATGTGATTCTAATTTGATTCAAATCCAATCAATATTATTATGATTCTAATTGATTTTATATTAATAATTTTCAATATGATTCTAATTGGATTTAATATTAATAATTGTTTAATATGCTTACATTAACTGCAATGTGCAAATAAGATTTAGCTATTATATATATATATATATATATATATATATATATATTTAGCTTATTACACAGCATTGTCATTATGCTCACGGTGTCTATTAAATACAGCTTCGTTGATGCAATGTTCACATATAATTAGTTATTCAAAACACGAGTCAGCAACGGACAAACGCAAAGCCGGAACTGGTAGGTACATTCTGGTGTTTCGCTGTAAGAAAATTAGTCTTTGTCTAGGGAAACCTGAACGAAATTGTACTTTATTCAATTGTATTAAAAGATACTTGCATAATAACATGTCCGCGTATGTAAATAATGCTTTGTATCGTAAATATAACTCAAGATATCTTTCACACATTTGTGTATGCACGCAGCATATAACAGAATTGTGAAACATGGTTTATCGTCTCTAAGTTTTTGTACAGTATTGAAAAAAGTTTAAAAAATTTCAATGAAATGCTTCAAACCAGAATAAAAGTTCGACATGTTAGCGCCTCGATACTTTTAAATTTATAACCAATTTTTCTTACAATTAATATTTGCATAATGAAATGGGTACGGATAAATAAAATTAATATTTTTATTGTTTTGTCTCAAACTAATTTTAGTATAATAAAATATTTTATTTGAATTTTTTTCGAAATATGTAATTGTATAATGAGGAAACATCCAGTTAAGAAATACTTAAAAATATGTTTGACATTCTAAGAATTTTTATGTCTAAGTGGAGCAAAGCGATAGTAATTTAATTTAACTACTCACATTAATAGAATAAGAGGAACTTTCATATTTTCCTAATCATTTTGTGTATCATCCAAAAACTCACCTGAATTTAATATTGTATTGCTTTTTGTTACATTTAAAACAAATTGAGCAAATTTGATCCAAAGACACGTGAAACTTCAAAGTATATTTTACATATCGATATAATGGCAGATTATAAATTATTGCTAAGGTGATTGAAATTAAATTTCATAATGTTTTTATTCAAAGTTACCACTTAATGAAAACCTGGAATGGTTATTATAATTCGGGTTTTAAACTGGAAATTCTCCATAAAAAAAAATAAAACAAGTACATGGCAAGTGCAAAGAGCAAATATTATAGATTCAAATATTATAAAAGGAGCAAATATTTTAGATTCGAATTATTGAAAAATATATTTTAAACTTGACAGAATCTGGCGGGCGTCTATTCTGTAGATGTGATAAATTAATTCATTCAGTCGAAATTTCATGCTTTTATGTTATACAGTTAATTAAATTGTTTTCTTTATTTAGGAGGCATGAAGGTAATAAATTAAAGTGATAATGTTCCTCGGTCTGTGTAAAAAAGCTAAACCAAAGTGTATCATATTATTGAGATTAATATAAAAAACATATATGTCGTTTTGATACTACGTAAGGATACAAATTTATATTTACTTTATTTTTTTAAGAATCTTCTCCAAAATTAAAGTACTAATTCAGCAGTACATTTTTTAAGTAATTTTATTTGGTTCGGCTACAATATCCTGTTATTATTTTTCCATAACAATATAAACAATGTAGATATACAAACACTAAAAAAATTATCTTTCCGGCGGGCGTTTGTCATCACGTTTATTTTTCATGGGATAATCAAATTATTTTCATGAAAGTTTCCGGGTTGAAATCTGAGTTGCAGTACTTCCAAGTTTTTGCTAAAAGGTAACTTTGAACAAAAAATAAATAAATTCCGATTCGTACATTTTTGCCTATATCTTTTAAAAAGTTAAATTATTTTTCGATTCTTTAGGAAGTTAAGTAGAATGAAAGTTATGAAAATTCATCTTGAAGTTTTACTTAGGGGACTCGAAATTAAAAACAATATTAAAAACAAATTAATTGTGACATTTAATATGGTCACCTGGTTTGTTTTTAAATTATTGATGGAAACTTGAACATAACACAACCTCTGTTTCCTGCATACTATGTAATACATAAAACAATTAACCTGTTAATTAATTTGTGTATTAAAATACAAACGCAAAGACTGTTGTTCACAGGAGCGCATACCCATCTATGCAATTGTGTTTTAACAGAATTACGCAAAGATGCTCATTGTTGTTGCGGCTTCCTTCTACAAACTTTAATTATCTAACAACGGAAAGCTCGACTGCCCTGGATCTCGTTTTTCGTACGCCCACAACCGTTTCGCGCTTTGAATCGCTAATAACAAGGGCTTCGTTTGAGAATACGCAGTTACGTGGCGCCCTTGAGTGTGATGATAATATAACATAACGTCATCCTGAAGCCTAATTTACATATAACTGGTTAGAATACTTTCGTCATATAATTCAGACGCTATTTGAATTCAAAAGATTGGAAGCTTCATCCTACACATTAATTTATATGCCATAATAATGAATGTAAATGAAGATGTGAGCCTCACTCATATTTACATGCGTCAACTAAATTTTAACATTATTTTTGATCAAGATCATAACAAAATTATTAAAAATTATCAAAAGAAATATTTTTATTGTTTAATTTAGCTTGATGTCAAACACACAATTTTAAAATTACTGTCAATTCGTGAAAGCAGACTACTAATTCGAGGAAAGGTTTATCACTCTTTGATACAGAAGAAATCGATTTTTTAAATTTCAATTTATTTTATTATTTCTAATATTAAAAATGGTAGAATCTAAGAAATTTCAGTGCTACCCTCGTGTGAAATTTGTGACTAATATTAGTATTGTGTTACACAAAACATATTTCTTACAGAAGTGGATGCCCAGCAGATGCTCGCTTTTTAAGGATTTGCCTCACAAATATTGAAATTGTTTTGTAATCTGACTACATATACTTTTATTTTTTACAATGTCCACTTCTGCATTTACAATGCTGATAAATACCATATGGGTAAATCCATCCAATAGATGTCAAGTTATATAAGCAAACACAAAGGCTTAGAGTAAGAAGAGAGAAAAAAGAAAAAAGAAAGAGAGAAAAAGAAAACGGCTTAAATTTTCAACAACATGCTTCTTAGATCTAATGTTGAATTTTCATCAAAATGAAGATATTATTGCGTAAAGTAGGAGGAATAAAGTGCAACGAAAATTCAAGGATGAATCATAAACATATGACTATACGCACATTCAAAAGTTCATAAAATCTGACAAATCATTCTAATCACACATCGAGACGTGCCATTCAGCCAGCTTTTCTTCTTGTCGGCTCTTTCCGGCTTAATGCTTTTCTTTCTAATACATTATAAAAATGCTACTTTACGTGTGGTTTAGTGAATCAACATTGCTTCTAATTTGCTAATGCTTAAAAATTTACTCGTTTTTATCGGTTTTAACGAACTCCGTTAACAAACATACGATATCCTAAAAATATTTCAACATAAAAAAATAAAAAATAGGTGTTTCAGATCTGCCGGGCGCTCCAGAACAGCTCAATTTTTTATTTGAAAGTACGTACTAAACGAACAAAACGGTACATTTTTCCCGGAAATCCTTTTCGCCCTCGGGTCATCTCACTGAAATTTTTAAATTTATGTCGGGCGAAAACTAATGGAATTGAAACTGGAAAAAGCGTCAGCTGTTCATATTAGTCCGTTGGTACCATACCTATTTTTTTTAGTTATAATTGGAAAAATACTTTTGCAGGTAAAGTTTTTAGTTATATTTGGAAAAACATTTTTCAGGTTAAGACAAAATTTAAATTTGATTCCCATACTTTGGAAAGTAACTGGTAGGGAGCGCATGTTTAGAAGAGAAAGATGATTGTTGAACCGATTGTTGATATTAGAACCAATGATTGTTGATATATTTGGAGTTGTTGAGTTCTAATCTTTTCCATTGTCCATGGCTACCAAATATAGCATAGTGATATTTAGTGTATGCAAAGGAGTAACGGGGGGTAATTAATTGTGAATTCTTTTGTGCGAGATGCTAATACGAGGAGAACTGTTGTTGGATGTTAGTTAATAAATTGTGTTTAAACGGCTGGACGGATTTCCATGTCACTTGTATCAATTAAGTACAATTTCTGTCACATATACTTGATTCATATTATAATATAGACTATATTTTAACTCGAGAAATGGCATGATTTCTTTATGATGAAACTCGGTGTTTTCTACTCCTTGAGATAAATGTTGTACGAAGGCACATTCGGTAGTATTAGGGCATTCACAAAGTATATATTAAATCTGTTACTCGATTATCAAATCCTAAAATTTCATATAAAATTAAACCAGTCAATCCCACAAACAAAAGCTAGTTGCACAATTATTTAGATTGCTATTAATTTGAATTAAAGTATTATTATATTTTGAATACAAAAGAACTGACGTGTGCAGACAAAAAATTCTCATGAAACAAATGATAAATTGAATGCCATTAAATTACTGAATTTATTTTCAGGCTCCCTTGAAAAGATATATTAAACTGATCGCTAATTAGTGAAGAATAGAAATCATCTATGTTCAGATAACATCGATACAAAAAAACAAAAGACCAAAATATTAACGTCGAAACTCAAGTACATGAAACACTATAAAATTGAAAATCTCAATAAAGTATAAAACCTTCAACATTACGTTCAATATTATTATTAATTTAGGACTTAATTTCAATAATCTATTAAATCATTTACAAATATGAATTTATGTAAAAATTGTAATGTTTATATCACATGTAATTTTGGACATATTATAAAATAACAAAGAAAAACAATAGATATGTATTACCTTAGTTTTTTGTTTACTGTTTTTCACTTCCATTCAACGCAATCAATGAACACCACAGTTTCTATAATAAAAAGTTAGCTCTGTCAACATTGATGATATTTCAGCATCGCTATTACTTTTTACTTGAATGTCTTTGTACGAAAACTTACCAACATCTGTCACTACGCATCACCTCAGTTACAACGACAGTTAGTTGAGCAATGTGTACTTTAATTATAAAATACTAGAACCAGATGTATTAGTTAAGAATTTCAAAAGATTGTTAAACGGTTACAAGCATACATTTATATCACTTGCTGATATCTCTGATCTAAAGGAAACACTTCTGTTGCAGTATATTGTGGAGATTTTAAAATATATTTGATCCGAAATATTTGATAAGTCGTAAAACTATTTTTACCAAAAGTGAATAGTTTTAACCCAATTAATAATGTATTAAAATTAACTGAAAAAATCAAACAAGATACCACGAATAGAACGTTCGTAATAATGAACAGTCAAAAATTTAGAAAAGCAAGGTCAAATACAAGTATTCAAAATATTTAAAAAAATATAATCACCATTTTCGCAATTTATTATTTAAGTAATATTAATATTTTAACATTATACTTAATCCACATTTATATCGATTCATCAAAAGTAAAAGATTTATTTGAAATTCTAATATTGAAAGTATAATTCATTATAATATTTATAGAACCAAACCAATTTTTTAAAATGAAAGTTCGTTCAATAAAACAATATCGAAAGATTTAGTTTTAAAATTATTGTATTCTGCGTGTAAAACGTAAGTATTTTTGTGTTTCGTAGCTTCAATGGAATTTTTAGTGATATAAAGAAATTCAAGTTTGTCCATTGAAAAATATTGAAACATAATTTTAATAACATAACAAAGAATAAAAGTTAAGAAAAATCTTTCTTAATACTTTAATATAAAAATAACCAAAAGTTAACACAATTAAACAGCTGATGATACTATTTCCCTTAAATTAAAAAAAAATCTCCCCATAACATAACAATTTCTAAATATCACCAATTTTTTATGTCCATACATGCTGTTTAGTAACATATAGATTAAGATCTTCAAGATGCGAGTTACTCTGGTCGAGCCATAATGTGAAAGTTTCCAACTAGCAGTTGGAAACTAAAAGACGTTATGTAGACCTTTACGGTTAGCTGCCATTTCAGAAGCGTTAATATTCAGAGTAGTGAAAGCAAGGAATTATTTCCAATTCTAATAATAATTACATGCAGCTTCAATGAATGTTGATATGACATTAATAACACTAATGGAATTTTCTCATCTTAAAACGTATTAAAAACTCTCATTTTCTTGTGCGATTACACCTAATCGAATTGGAACGCAAATAAGTTTATTTATTTACTTCAATATAAACGTAGCGAGTAATTAGACCCTACTATGAATTTAATTACAAATGACATAGAGACAACTGACAAATGACACATGAGAGAGTGATTGTAAATGAAAAGTCAGAGGAAGTAAGTTATAATATAAAACAGAAAAGATCATAATATATATGTTTAAATTTGGTTAAGTCATAATAAGTTAAAAAGGAAATAAAGTTGGCTGTGTTATTAACTTTGCAGGAATATAGTTATGTGTCTATAACAAAGCACAAACAGATGCCAACAATTGGAATATAGGGAATTTATAATATTTTAATAATTTAAGGCGCTCGTCCTACAAAAAACGGTCCTAAAAAATAAAGACGATTCTGGCCGACGTTCATTGATCTGCACTGTACAAGTTGAAATGCACCTACATAGAAAACAAAAAAAAATATGCGCGTCTTTTAACCAATGTCTCGGGTCGAAAGAAAGTCGCCTACCGAATTTATCCGATAAAAGTCGTCAGTTGTCAGCGGTCGATTTATCACAAACAAATTGTGGGTTGCGAGTAAGTTATTTGCAGTGATTTTGAAAATGCCGCACATATATTTAAAAAAATATGGCTCAGAGTTTCAATGTAGATTATACACATTATCTGTTTGCTATTTTTGTAGCATAATTTCTATTGTCTTTTTGTTAGATGATATTTCCAATATTTGTCACATAAGTTTAACTAGAGAATGAATTTAGGGAATGGTGAATGTTGAATAATTTTATTGGAATGGCTTTAGAATCAGATTCATACACTTTAAATTAAGTTCCTTTGGGTTTCCGTACATCAAATTAAAAAAAAGAAACGAAACACTGACAAGATCACTTACTAGTCGATTCATTTGTGTTCCCGTCAAAATCATTTTACTAAGGAAAATTATGACGTAGAAACCTGAAATTTGGTAAAATTAGAAATCATATCAACTCGCATATAATTTAATAGGTACCATACCTATTGTACCATACATTAATTGTATTTTTGTGTAAATTTATAGTGGAGGAAAATCTTCAGATATTGAAGATGGTAAATAGAATATACCAGGGTAGAGGATGGTAAATAGAATATACCATATATTTAGATGGTGAAAAATAATAGTAGTTTTTGCGAGTTTAATAAAAATTGTATATCTAACCCTTAAATCTTTGTAAGTGCCTAAACGTACACAGAATTCGCATAATACCGTTTCCTCACTTAATAGGTAATAATAATAATCGTACTAAATTGATCTTATTTTGCGTTGTCTGTAGGTAAGAGGAATTATTTTTTATTTTCAATTTCAGTTAGGAAATTAATTTTTTGTATATTTTATCAACCATAAAAAATGCTGTTAAAACATATTCATGAAAGCATTATGAAAAAATTACTAGCTTTATTTGAAATTTTTTTTCGATAATTTAACATCAATTATGTAAAAAATTAACGTAATGGGCACTGTAAGTCACACTTCCCGTCAGTAACAAGAGCATCACACTTTCCATCAGTCATCAGAACAAAGTAATTAATCGAGAACGCTTAGGTATACGATATGTAAATGATTGATAACAAGAGAAAAAAAATCGTGTTTGTTTTTGCGTCTAAACCTTAGTTATGTCGAGGTTTATTCACCAGTATTATTATATATACTGTATTTACTTTATAATACCTTCTATTCTTGGAACACTCGTTTTTCTATTACAATCCATCCATCAGCAATTTCACGCTTTGTGTTTGAAATTTTTCGTTTTCCTTTATATTTAAGCATTTCCTCCCTGTTTACTTAAATAATCTGGACTGAAAGGCTCAAGTCAAATACTGATTAACTAGTGAACCCCAATTTTTTGGATTTTCAGAGATATGTCTCAGCTGCTAATAATTTGGATTAATTGAAAGTAAGCTCTATAAACATTTTTAAAGTGAATGTAATCATTTATGACGTGAAGTTATGAATGGAATAGCTAATTTTTTCCTTTCAACTGTTTCACGGTTTACTAATTATTACTTTGCATAATTGGTCACTTTATTGGTAATCTTGATTGTAAAAAAAATAATTATATGTTTATAAACATACATATATATATATATATATATATATATATATATATATATATATACATATATATATATATATATATATATATATACACATATAAAAGTTTCAAATCTAAAGTTTATTCTCATCATCGTCAGATACCGCTGTTGGACTGGTATTTGTCCACCGTTGAAAGTAGGCTTTCCCAGGCACGAAACCACACACGGTCCTTCAGCTCCTGTGTCCCATCGCTTCACGTTGGCTATGATCATAGCTTTTTGCGTAGCTGGACGAGCGACTTTTATACAATTTTTATATTTAAGCACCAGGCTGGTCGCGAATCTTTATGTTTCAGCGCAGTAAGTCATCACGCGGGGAACGGATTAATTATAAAACTTTGATGTTCTGATGACATTTTTCAAACGCTGCTTAGCTCAGTCACATCGTTCTATTGTTTTTTTCCCAAAGTTGTTTCTATATCTAAGATAGAACAATAGATAATTTTATGTAATATTCTAAATAAATATTAATATGTTTTTAAATCTATTTGTTTAAATGTATAGGTTTATTTTCGAGAAAGGTCAATGTGTATAATTTATGAATGTGTAATATCACGTTGCATACTTTACAAATTATACAACATGATATTAATGAGAAAATGTGAACGAAAACTCTTATTGTGATATTGTGTGCCGTGCCAAATTAACAAGTGTGTAAACTTCAGTTATTAAATCAGTAAAATCTAATGAAGAGAAACTGTTTTTAAAATAAAAAATAAGTAGTAATATATTCATTCAGCAATAATGACAAAGAGTAATATGTTTGTGTTTTTAGGAAACGTTGCGTCAGTTAAAAATAAAAGTTGTTAATTATCAAGGATATAATTAAATAAAATTTTCCATGTAAAATTTAACATATAATTTTGCTATTCTTTAAGAAAAACATTTTTTAATCGTTGTTCATCATTGTTGCGATCGCCCTAGAAAATATATTGCATCATCAATCTTTTAAACAAAGGCCTCTTGTGAATCAGATAACTTACTTTGAATTGTTTACGAAAGCGTTCAAACATGAACAAAGTTTAATTATGAAAGTTACTTAGTTGAAAGCGTTAAATTAAAAATGTCGGTTCAATAGTACCAGAAGCAGGCCAATATAGATAAAAGCCGTAAGATCTTGACATAGTTTGTAAAACAATGAATCTTTTGGTTGGGTTAACCGTGAAATCATTTTGGTACGATATAATATCCATATTATTTTAACGGTAATGAAAGTTGAGCTGATTAACGAAATTAAGGTAAGTTTTAACTTTTTTTCATTTAATCATTAACAAAATGGTTTTAATCAAATACAATATTATTTAATGACTGATTTGTCTGATCACTTTTTAGAAATTGCCTAAAATATTACCATTGAAGCAGCTGTTTTAATAGGAAACAAAATTATATTGGCGAATTTTAAATTCATTATTTAATTTCTACCGTCAATAAAAATGATGTTGTTTATCAGATCGTGACAATAAACTATTAACGTTTTCTTATAAAAAAATTTCTTGACAATAAATGTAATTGATGTCGATAGTGATGTTTCTAAACCTACAAATTTGACCATGAACTTCAGTTCAAAGAACATTCCGAACTCATCAAATAAAGATTATTAATATTTTTTTTTGAGTAAGACTTTTGTAGAAAATATATTGTGAAGGATTCGGATAATTGCGTGAAACAAAGCGAATGAAGAGAGATTGAGTAGATTGTTAAATGATGGAATATCAAGTTCACTGGAGTGGGTGTCTGATTGCATTTTTCTGTTAAAAAACCAAGGTTATCGCTTCTACGTTCTGAAATGAACAAAATTACACCTCTGGAAGTGCCACGGAGCTCGATGGTTTTAGTATCATAGTTGATAAATTCACTTCTTGTATATATATATATATATATATATATATATATATATATATATATATATATATATATATATATATATATATATATATATATATATATATATATATATATATATATATATATATATATATATATATATATATATATATATATATATATATGTATGCTTATATATACGAACGTTGGATTCAAGAATCATTTATTAAAGTTATTAAATTTGAAGTAAATAAATTGAATTATACATGTTTAAATAGTGTCTTCATTAGGTGGCGCAAGATGTCGAGTATTGGTTAACCAGGGCAAATGATTTCTGTTTTTAGAATCACTTATAATGTTTCTTTCAGGCCAATTAAACGAGGAATGTGGTCAAACATGTACTCATATTATTTTTTTGATGCAACTTATCTACCTAGATGTTCAACATACAAGTCAAAACGGGAACGACCTAATCAATTAAGTTCATTTCCTCTAATTTATTTCAATGTGGTACATATGTATTACGTGAGTAGATAGATATAATTATTATAATAACTTATGCCACGTATGTTTTCTGTTATGACTATTAGAATAATATTATTTAATAAATATTAATTTATGTTTAGAAGTATTAAAAGTTTTGAAAATAAATTTAATGTTTAAAAATACAATGTGAACATTATACAAAAATGAATCTCGTTTTTCTAGATCAATGTAATTATTTGCTCCAAGTGCGCGAAAACATTTTATTGTAGAAATATTCAGTTCTAAATTTCCCAGTCACTAAGCATTTCTATTATTAAACAGGCTTGATGTCTAAAGTAACTGATTATACAAATTCATAGACAGTCCATAAACAGAGCCATATTTTTGCTGTGCGTTTATTTTCATTATTCACAGAATACCATTTACAAACTCCAATATTTTAGTTTTTACTTGAAATTCAATCAAGGACAAGAATCCAAAAAAATTTAACAAAATAAAATTAACATTACGAGTATTACTTTTACTTCAATGACAATAAAACAATGTATTGTGTCAAATGTTCATTTTCAAAAATAATCTGCAGTAGCTAGACTACATCATGCTGCTCAGTTTGATTACAGAGCTCCATTTGTACTAGAATGGATTTTCACTAATTTTGGTTGCACTTCATTTACCAGTACAGAAAAAAATTAGGGCTTCGATATATTTAGACCACTAATTTTATTTTAAGAAATATTTTCATTGCATACCAAAAAAGAAGAACTGCGATATATAAAAATACATGGAAATATAAGAGGTTCAAAGAAAATAAAGCTACGGATATGAAAAATTTGAAAAGGCTAAAATCTCCATAATAATTAGTTGTATGCTAAATTTTTCAAAGGCAACAATTAATGAATGTAATAAAAAATATTATCAACATTTCAGCACAAATTACTTTCTTTTGCTAAAATCATAACGCAATGTTAAATATGAAACTAAATATTAACCACAAACGTCGATGAAAATCCTCAGAGAATAAATATAATACTGACCTATAAATCGCTCTTATTGTAAACGAAGAAAAGAATAAAATCTGAAAAGGGACAGAATGAAACTACGACGTCCTATTTCTGAATTGCTTAGCATAAACATATGACCTAAAATGTACCGATAATTTTGGATGAAATGTCCACAAAATAAATTTTACCTCACCCCCTCTCTCTTCTCCATCTGCGAAACTACTAAAGTATATACAATAAAAAAACAGCGTTACTGAAATATTTATCGTAAAATATAGAAATGATAATAAATGTCAATTTTTACAGGTTAATTTTTGTTATTTTTTGAGAAATACTCATATGCCATTATTGACACGACCGATACATTTGTTTAAACATAGGTCATTTCATATAAGAGCTAGCTTACTCAAGTAACGACTAATTTCATATTTCTCTAATAATTCACTATTTATAATTTTTCCTGTTTTTTTAATTATTCAAAATGTTTAATTTGGATACAGCTTGAATGAAAAATATTTTTAAACGCTGATTTCATTTAAGTAATAATCGAATTATTTCATTATGCAAGCAACTAATTGTTTAAAAAATAGTTTAAGATTTCCACAAGGTTTGGCAAGAAATGTTTACACGCGTACCGTTTATTTATAATTATAAATATAGAAATGGAAAGTTGTAAAATTAAAGGTTAAGTAATAAGAAAGTAAAAGTTTTTTCCTTCATAAATAATATTAATTTTCTGTTAATTTTAAGAAACCTCAATCCGTTTAGATCTCAATTCTTTGAAACCAACAAACTCATTTTTTCCCTAACCGTCCCTTTGTCCGTCACCTTGTTGACTCGTTTACTGATCTTGGCCTGTTTATCAACATTTATGTTCTCGGTGGGATTGCTTATTCCACGACCAATTTTCCCACATTATCTTCTTTATGTAAATGTTTATTATTACTACGAAAGCTACAAATATTACGAGATTTCTTTAAACAAATACTTCGTATTAGATAATATTATGAGGCTAAAGGATTACAATAACCGTGTCTTTTATTATATTATATTTGACGGTAATATTATCATTCAGTTGAACTTATCTATGAACTTAGCATTTTTATATGGCTTCAAGGCACAATACTCATTTAAAACACACACAGCTTATAGATACATATTTGAATAAAAAATTGAAAATTATTTATTAAAGTTGTAGAAGGTTGTTAAGAAAATGCATCACATAAGTATTTTTATCCTTTTATCTCATGGATCGTAGGATCTTGTTTTTTATATAATGAATATAATATATATATATATATATATATATATATATATATATATATATAAATGAATATAAAAAAGAAGAAAATTGATAGGAATTTATCAATAAATAGGCCTCGATTTTAATATAATTTCGTATCATTCTAATTTAAAGTATTTTTAGTTAATAGTTAATTTGAAATACTTAAAGTATTTGTTTTTGTTGCTTTTTCAATTGCCAGTGTAGTAAACATTATCTTTTCCAAAATGAAAAGTTGGCATGCTCACTTTAAAAAATTAAAAAAACCGGGCAAATATTAGTCAGGCTCTGTCATCAAGGGTTTCGCATCTTTTTTCAAGTAAATTTCTTTATCATAACTCATTACTAATATGAACTTCCTGATATAATAATTATTTAATAATACGAAATATAATTAAGTAATAGGGGATAAATATATTATCGTGGATATGTCAATAAAAAAGAATAACAATAATGTAGTAGAGGTGAAGTCGACGACACATAAGTATTTACACTTAACCTGTAAATATTATCCCCATGGAGCTGTAATAATGTCGAGGCAAAGTATACATCTAAAGTGCTATCAACCACACAATCTTACATTACTCTTACATTTTTTTTAATTAAGGCGTATGTGCAATTAGTGTAATGTATGGTATATTGTCGTTTCCAGGTCAATAGATGAATATCAATTTTACAATACAAAGTTATTTTTGGTGATTTAAGCGATTGAACATAATGAGATATATGTATTTTTGATGTAAATTATTTGTATGGAATTTCTAACAACTTTTTAGAGACTCAACTATATGTCATAAGTTGATCGATTATAATTCGTAAACTAGTATAATCTATTTTGATTTTCCTTTAAATGTATACTATTAATTTAAATACTGTAAGTGTATATTAAAAAATAAAAACCTTATTTGGTGGGAGTCCCTACCCTTACGTACGTAAAATAAGGAAAATTGCATTGCTGCCTTAAGAAAACCGCATCTCAACACAAAACACATTCAGCATTTCATCTTTACGGCCATCGTTGCGTTTAGAAATTCATTTCGGGATTTTCTTGCTCTCCATATATTTAACTGAGTCCAATAGGTACTTTATTTTAAATTGTTGTTACCAGCATCCTGATTATCGCATTCAGTGTAAAATTTTGGAGGTCAGGTGAAAATTATAATATCTGGCTACACTGATCCCGACGAGCATTTCATCACTTGTACTTAAACATGCTTTTCAGGAAAACAATACTTGAATTATTTAAAGCTTAGTTTATATATTTGCAATGTGTTTAATTTCTACTTTCTTCAAGTATTTTACTACCCTTACTTTCTTTAAGTATTTTCATACAAAATAAATAGGGTAAATCTCTCAAATAAAATTTATTCACTATTTTCCAGTGTTTGATATACTAGTATCATGGACTTTGGGAATTTATTTCCAAAAAACATGCATCAGTAATAAAAATATCTGACGCTAATAGAAATATTTATGTAATTTATACATATTTCTCTGTAAACATGTGACGTAAAGAGAATAAATAAATTTGTTTAGAAAGCGACTAAGTTACTAAGTTACAAAAAATTGTAAATGATGAAAACTTATTCGCAATTTTTTGACTATTTGCAAAGTTAATTAAGTAAATACATGGGTACGTAAAAGTAGTGAATGGTAATAAAAAATAAAATTTAAAATATATAGACTAATTAAACGGAAGATCTGTCCATGTATGTAGCGGTATATGAGATGTGTTTTCAATGCAAATTATTATTTAAATAAAATGTGATTCTAATTTGATTCAAATCCAATCAATATTATTATGATTCTAATTGATTTTATATTAATAATTTTCAATATGATTCTAATTGGATTTAATATTAATAATTGTTTAATATGCTTACATTAACTGCAATGTGCAAATAAGATTTAGCTATTATATATATATATATATATATATATATATATATATTTAGCTTATTACACAGCATTGTCATTATGCTCACGGTGTCTATTAAATACAGCTTCGTTGATGCAATGTTCACATATAATTAGTTATTCAAAACACGAGTCAGCAACGGACAAACGCAAAGCCGGAACTGGTAGGTACATTCTGGTGTTTCGCTGTAAGAAAATTAGTCTTTGTCTAGGGAAACCTGAACGAAATTGTACTTTATTCAATTGTATTAAAAGATACTTGCATAATAACATGTCCGCGTATGTAAATAATGCTTTGTATCGTAAATATAACTCAAGATATCTTTCACACATTTGTGTATGCACGCAGCATATAACAGAATTGTGAAACATGGTTTATCGTCTCTAAGTTTTTGTACAGTATTGAAAAAAGTTTAAAAAATTTCAATGAAATGCTTCAAACCAGAATAAAAGTTCGACATGTTAGCGCCTCGATACTTTTAAATTTATAACCAATTTTTCTTACAATTAATATTTGCATAATGAAATGGGTACGGATAAATAAAATTAATATTTTTATTGTTTTGTCTCAAACTAATTTTAGTATAATAAAATATTTTATTTGAATTTTTTTCGAAATATGTAATTGTATAATGAGGAAACATCCAGTTAAGAAATACTTAAAAATATGTTTGACATTCTAAGAATTTTTATGTCTAAGTGGAGCAAAGCGATAGTAATTTAATTTAACTACTCACATTAATAGAATAAGAGGAACTTTCATATTTTCCTAATCATTTTGTGTATCATCCAAAAACTCACCTGAATTTAATATTGTATTGCTTTTTGTTACATTTAAAACAAATTGAGCAAATTTGATCCAAAGACACGTGAAACTTCAAAGTATATTTTACATATCGATATAATGGCAGATTATAAATTATTGCTAAGGTGATTGAAATTAAATTTCATAATGTTTTTATTCAAAGTTACCACTTAATGAAAACCTGGAATGGTTATTATAATTCGGGTTTTAAACTGGAAATTCTCCATAAAAAAAAATAAAACAAGTACATGGCAAGTGCATGTCCAGAAGGCAAACTACGAGGAGCAAATATTTTAGATTCGAATTATTGAAAAATATATTTTAAACTTGACAGAATCTGGCGGGCGTCTATTCTGTAGATGTGATAAATTAATTCATTCAGTCGAAATTTCATGCTTTTATGTTATACAGTTAATTAAATTGTTTTCTTTATTTAGGAGGCATGAAGGTAATAAATTAAAGTGATAATGTTCCTCGGTCTGTGTAAAAAAGCTAAACCAAAGTGTATCATATTATTGAGATTAATATAAAAAACATATATGTCGTTTTGATACTACGTAAGGATACAAATTTATATTTACTTTATTTTTTTAAGAATCTTCTCCAAAATTAAAGTACTAATTCAGCAGTACATTTTTTAAGTAATTTTATTTGGTTCGGCTACAATATCCTGTTATTATTTTTCCATAACAATATAAACAATGTAGATATACAAACACTAAAAAAATTATCTTTCCGGCGGGCGTTTGTCATCACGTTTATTTTTCATGGGATAATCAAATTATTTTCATGAAAGTTTCCGGGTTGAAATCTGAGTTGCAGTACTTCCAAGTTTTTGCTAAAAGGTAACTTTGAACAAAAAATAAATAAATTCCGATTCGTACATTTTTGCCTATATCTTTTAAAAAGTTAAATTATTTTTCGATTCTTTAGGAAGTTAAGTAGAATGAAAGTTATGAAAATTCATCTTGAAGTTTTACTTAGGGGACTCGAAATTAAAAACAATATTAAAAACAAATTAATTGTGACATTTAATATGGTCACCTGGTTTGTTTTTAAATTATTGATGGAAACTTGAACATAACACAACCTCTGTTTCCTGCATACTATGTAATACATAAAACAATTAACCTGTTAATTAATTTGTGTATTAAAATACAAACGCAAAGACTGTTGTTCACAGGAGCGCATACCCATCTATGCAATTGTGTTTTAACAGAATTACGCAAAGATGCTCATTGTTGTTGCGGCTTCCTTCTACAAACTTTAATTATCTAACAACGGAAAGCTCGACTGCCCTGGATCTCGTTTTTCGTACGCCCACAACCGTTTCGCGCTTTGAATCGCTAATAACAAGGGCTTCGTTTGAGAATACGCAGTTACGTGGCGCCCTTGAGTGTGATGATAATATAACATAACGTCATCCTGAAGCCTAATTTACATATAACTGGTTAGAATACTTTCGTCATATAATTCAGACGCTATTTGAATTCAAAAGATTGGAAGCTTCATCCTACACATTAATTTATATGCCATAATAATGAATGTAAATGAAGATGTGAGCCTCAATCATATTTACATGCGTCAACTAAATTTTAACATTATTTTTGATCAAGATCATAACAAAATTATTAAAAATTATCAAAAGAAATATTTTTATTGTTTAATTTAGCTTGATGTCAAACACACAATTTTAAAATTACTGTCAATTCGTGAAAGCAGACTACTAATTCGAGGAAAGGTTTATCACTCTTTGATACAGAAGAAATCGATTTTTTAAATTTCAATTTATTTTATTATTTCTAATATTAAAAATGGTAGAATCTAAGAAATTTCAGTGCTACCCTCGTGTGAAATTTGTGACTAATATTAGTATTGTGTTACACAAAACATATTTCTTACAGAAGTGGATGCCCAGCAGATGCTCGCTTTTTAAGGATTTGCCTCACAAATATTGAAATTGTTTTGTAATCTGACTACATATACTTTTATTTTTTACAATGTCCACTTCTGCATTTACAATGCTGATAAATACCATATGGGTAAATCCATCCAATAGATGTCAAGTTATAAGCAAACACAAAGGCTTAGAATAAGAAGAGAGAAAAAAGAAAAAAGAAAGAGAGAAAAAGAAAACGGCTTAAATTTTCAACAACATGCTTCTTAGATCTAATGTTGAATTTTCATCAAAATGAAGATATTATTGCGTAAAGTAGGAGGAATAAAGTGCAACGAAAATTCAAGGATGAATCATAAACATATGACTATACGCACATTCAAAAGTTCATAAAATCTGTCAAATCATTCTAATCACACATCGAGACGTGCCATTCAGCCAGCTTTTCTTCTTGTCGGCTCTTTCCGGCTTAATGCTTTTCTTTCTAATACATTATAAAAATGCTACTTTACGTGTGGTTTAGTGAATCAACATTGCTTCTAATTTGCTAATGCTTAAAAATTTACTCGTTTTTATCGGTTTTAACGAACTCCGTTAACAAACATACGATATCCTAAAAATATTTCAACATAAAAAAATAAAAAATAGGTGTTTCAGATCTGCCGGGCGCTCCAGAACAGCTCAATTTTTTATTTGAAAGTACGTACTAAACGAACAAAACGGTACATTTTTCCCGGAAATCCTTTTCGCCCTCGGGTCATCTCACTGAAATTTTTAAATTTATGTCGGGCGAAAACTAATGGAATTGAAACTGGAAAAAGCGTCAGCTGTTCATATTAGTCCGTTGGTACCATACCTATTTTTTTTAGTTATAATTGGAAAAATACTTTTGCAGGTAAAGTTTTTAGTTATATTTGGAAAAACATTTTTCAGGTTAAGACAAAATTTAAATTTGATTCCCATACTTTGGAAAGTAACTGGTAGGGAGCGCATGTTTAGAAGAGAAAGATGATTGTTGAACCGATTGTTGATATTAGAACCAATGATTGTTGATATATTTGGAGTTGTTGAGTTCTAATCTTTTCCATTGTCCATGGCTACCAAATATAGCATAGTGATATTTAGTGTATGCAAAGGAGTAACGGGGGGTAATTAATTGTGAATTCTTTTGTGCGAGATGCTAATACGAGGAGAACTGTTGTTGGATGTTAGTTAATAAATTGTGTTTAAACGGCTGGACGGATTTCCATGTCACTTGTATCAATTAAGTACAATTTCTGTCACATATACTTGATTCATATTATAATATAGACTATATTTTAACTCGAGAAATGGCATGATTTCTTTATGATGAAACTCGGTGTTTTCTACTCCTTGAGATAAATGTTGTACGAAGGCACATTCGGTAGTA
This sequence comes from Druceiella hillmani, assembly GCA_039881145.1. Classification (NCBI taxonomy): domain Eukaryota; kingdom Metazoa; phylum Arthropoda; class Insecta; order Lepidoptera; family Hepialidae; genus Druceiella; species Druceiella hillmani. Next base: position 26,830,611 of record JAYKKI010000022.1, on the reverse strand, counting down.
TTAGGGCATTCACAAAGTATATATTAAATCTGTTACTCGATTATCAAATCCTAAAATTTCATATAAAATTAAACCAGTCAATCCCACAAACAAAAGCTAGTTGCACAATTATTTATATTGCTATTAATTTGAATTAAAGTATTATTATATTTTGAATACAAAAGAACTGACGTGTGCAGACAAAAAATTCTCATGAAACAAATGATAAATTGAATGCCATTAAATTACTGAATTTATTTTCAGGCTCCCTTGAAAAGATATATTAAACTGATCGCTAATTAGTGAAGAATAGAAATCATCTATGTTCAGATAACATCGATACAAAAAAACAAAAGACCAAAATATTAACGTCGAAACTCAAGTACATGAAACACTATAAAATTGAAAATCTCAATAAAGTATAAAACCTTCAACATTACGTTCAATATTATTATTAATTTAGGACTTAATTTCAATAATCTATTAAATCATTTACAAATATGAATTTATGTAAAAATTGTAATGTTTATATCACATGTAATTTTGGACATATTATAAAATAACAAAGAAAAACAATAGATATGTATTACCTTAGTTTTTTGTTTACTGTTTTTCACTTCCATTCAACGCAATCAATGAACACCACAGTTTCTATAATAAAAAGTTAGCTCTGTCAACATTGATGATATTTCAGCATCGCTATTACTTTTTACTTGAATGTCTTTGTACGAAAACTTACCAACATCTGTCACTACGCATCACCTCAGTTACAACGACAGTTAGTTGAGCAATGTGTACTTTAATTATAAAATACTAGAACCAGATGTATTAGTTAAGAATTTCAAAAGATTGTTAAACGGTTACAAGCATACATTTATATCACTTGCTGATATCTCTGATCTAAAGGAAACACTTCTGTTGCAGTATATTGTGGAGATTTTAAAATATATTTGATCCGAAATATTTGATAAGTCGTAAAACTATTTTTACCAAAAGTGAATAGTTTTAACCCAATTAATAATGTATTAAAATTAACTGAAAAAATCAAACAAGATACCACGAATAGAACGTTCGTAATAATGAACAGTCAAAAATTTAGAAAAGCAAGGTCAAATACAAGTATTCAAAATATTTAAAAAAATATAATCACCATTTTCGCAATTTATTATTTAAGTAATATTAATATTTTAACATTATACTTAATCCACATTTATATCGATTCATCAAAAGTAAAAGATTTATTTGAAATTCTAATATTGAAAGTATAATTCATTATAATATTTATAGAACCAAACCAATTTTTTAAAATGAAAGTTCGTTCAATAAAACAATATCGAAAGATTTAGTTTTAAAATTATTGTATTCTGCGTGTAAAACGTAAGTATTTTTGTGTTTCGTAGCTTCAATGGAATTTTTAGTGATATAAAGAAATTCAAGTTTGTCCATTGAAAAATATTGAAACATAATTTTAATAACATAACAAAGAATAAAAGTTAAGAAAAATCTTTCTTAATACTTTAATATAAAAATAACCAAAAGTTAACACAATTAAACAGCTGATGATACTATTTCCCTTAAATTAAAAAAAAATCTCCCCATAACATAACAATTTCTAAATATCACCAATTTTTTATGTCCATACATGCTGTTTAGTAACATATAGATTAAGATCTTCAAGATGCGAGTTACTCTGGTCGAGCCATAATGTGAAAGTTTCCAACTAGCAGTTGGAAACTAAAAGACGTTATGTAGACCTTTACGGTTAGCTGCCATTTCAGAAGCGTTAATATTCAGAGTAGTGAAAGCAAGGAATTATTTCCAATTCTAATAATAATTACATGCAGCTTCAATGAATGTTGATATGACATTAATAACACTAATGGAATTTTCTCATCTTAAAACGTATTAAAAACTCTCATTTTCTTGTGCGATTACACCTAATCGAATTGGAACGCAAATAAGTTTATTTATTTACTTCAATATAAACGTAGCGAGTAATTAGACCCTACTATGAATTTAATTACAAATGACATAGAGACAACTGACAAATGACACATGAGAGAGTGATTGTAAATGAAAAGTCAGAGGAAGTAAGTTATAATATAAAACAGAAAAGATCATAATATATATGTTTAAATTTGGTTAAGTCATAATAAGTTAAAAAGGAAATAAAGTTGGCTGTGTTATTAACTTTGCAGGAATATAGTTATGTGTCTATAACAAAGCACAAACAGATGCCAACAATTGGAATATAGGGAATTTATAATATTTTAATAATTTAAGGCGCTCGTCCTACAAAAAACGGTCCTAAAAAATAAAGACGATTCTGGCCGACGTTCATTGATCTGCACTATACAAGTTGAAATGCACCTACATAGAAAAGAAAATAAAATATGCGCGTCTTTTAACCTATGTCTCGGGTCGAAGGAAAGTTGCCTACCGAATTAATCCGATAAAAGTCGGCAGTTGTCAGCTGTCGACTTATCACAAACAAATTGTGGGTTGCGAGTAAGTTATTTGCTGTGATTTTGAAAATGCCGCACATATATGTAACAAAAATATGGCTCAGAGTTTCAATGTAGATTATACACATTATCTGTTCACTATTTTTGTAGCATAATTTCTATTGTCTTTTTGTTAGATGATATTTCCAATATTTGTCACATAAGTTTAACTAGAGAATGAATTTAGGGAATGGTGAATGTTGAATAATTTTATTGGAATGGCTTTAGAATCAGATTCATACACTTTAAATTAATTTCCTTTGGGTTTCCGTACATCAAATTTAAAAAAAAGAAACGAAACACTGACAAGATCACTTACGAGTCGATTCATTTGTGTTCCCGTCAAAATCATTTAATAAGGAAAATTATGACGTAGAAACCTGAAATTTGGTAAAATTGGAAATCATATCAACTCGCATATAATTTAATAGGTACCATTTAAATGTATTTTTGTGTAAATTTATAGTGGAGGAAAAACTTCAGATATTGAAGATGGCAAATAGAATATACCAGGGTAGAGGATGGTAAATAGAATATACCATATATTTAGATGGTGAAAAATAATAGTAGTCTTTGCAAGGTTAATAAAAATTGTATATCTAACCCTTAAATCTTTGTAAGTGCCTAAACGTATACAGAATTCGCGTAATACCGTTTCCTCATTTAATAGGTAATAATAATAATCGTACGAAATTGGTTTTATTTTGCGTTGTCTGTAATTAAGAGGAATTATTTTTTATTTTCGATTTCAGTTAGGAAATTAATTTTTTGTATATTTTATCAACCATAAAAAATGCTGTTAAAACATATTCATGAAAGCATTATGAAAAAATTACTAGCTTTATTTGAAATTTTTTTTTCGATAATTTAACATAAATTATGTAAAAAATTAACGTAATGGGCACTGTAAGTCACACTTCCCATCAGTAACAAGAGCATCACACTTTCCATCAGTCATCAGAACAAAGTAGTTAATCGAGAATGCTTAGGTATACGATATGTAAATGATTGATAACAAGAGAAAAAAAATCGTGTTTATTTTTGCGTCTAAACCTTCGGAATGTCGAGGTTTATTAAATTATATAATATATATAATTATGTCATTATATATACTGTATTTACTTTATAATACATTCTATTCTTGGGACACTCGTTTTTCTATTACAATCCATCCATTACCAATTTCACGCTTTGTTTTTGAAATTTTTCGTTTTCCTATATTTAAGCAATTCCTCCCTGTTTACTTAACTAATCTGGACTACAAGGCTCAAGTCAAATACTGATTAACTAGTGAACCCCAATTTTTTGGATTTTCAGAGATATGTTTCAGCCGCTAATAATTTGGATTAATTGAAAGTAAGCTCTGTAAACATTTTTAACGTGAATGTAATCATTTATGACGTGAAGTTATGAATGGAATAGCTAATTTTTGCCTTTCAACTGTTTCACGGTTTGCTAATTATTACTTTGCATAATTGGTCACTTTATTGGTAATTTTGATTGCAAAAAATAAATTATATGTATATAAGTATATATATATATATATAAACATACATATATATATATATATATATATATATATATATATATACACATATAAAAATTTCAAATCTAAAGTTTACTCTCATCATCGTCCGGTGTCGCTGTTGGACTGGTATTTGCCCACCGTTGAAAGTAGGCTTTCCCAGGCACGAAACCACACACGGTCCTTCAGCTCCTGTGTCCCGTCGCTTCACGTTGGCTAGCATAATTTACAAATTATGCAACATGATATTAATGAGAAAATATGAACAAAAACTCTTATTCTGATATGATAGTAAACTGCCGTGCTAAATTAACAAGTGTGTAAACTTCAGTTATTAAATCAATAAAATCTATTGGGGAGAAACTGTTTTTAAAATAAAAAATAAGTAGTAATATATTCATTCAGCAATAATGACGAAGAGGTTTGTGTTTTAGGAAACGTTATGTCAGTTAAAAATAAAAGGTATTAATTATCGAGGATATAATTAAATAAAATTTTCCATGTAAAATTTAACATATAATTTTGCTCTTCTTTAAGAAAAACATTTTTTATCAAACTTATATTAATGATATACAGATACAATAATTTTGTTGCGATCGCCCTAGAAAATATATTGCATCATCAATCTTTTAAACAAAAGCCTCTTGTGAATCAAATAACTTACTTTGAATTGTTTACGAAAGCGTTCAAACAAGAACAAAGTTTAATTATGAAAGTTACTTAGTTGAAAGCGTTAAATTAAAAATGTCGGTTCAATAGTACCAGAAGCAGGCTAATAGAGATAAAAGCCGTAAGATGTTGACATAGGTTGTAAAATAATGAATCTTTTGGTGGGGTTAACCGTGAAATCATTTTGGTACGATATAATATCCATATTATGTTAACGGTAATGAAAGTTGAGCTGATTTACGAAATTAAGATAAGTTTTAACTTTTTTTCATTTAATCATAAAAAAAATGGTTTTAATCAAATACAGTATTATTTAATGACTGATTTGTTTGGTAAATTTTTAGAAATTAACCATTGAATCAGCTGTCTTAATAGGAAACAAAATTATATTGACGAATTTTAAATTCATTATTTAATTTCTACAGTCAATAAAAATGACGTCGTTTATTAGATCGTGACAATAAACTATTAACTATTATTGATGTCGATAGTGATGTTTCTTAACCTACAAATTTGACCATGAACTTCAGTTCAAAGAACATTCCGAACTTGTCAAATAAAGATTATTAATATTTTTTTTGTAGCTTAAGACTTTTGTGGTTGTTGGAAAATATATTGTAAAGGATTCGGAGAATTGGGTGAATTAAAGCGAATGAAGAGAGATTGAGTAGATGGTTGAATAATGGGATATCAAGTTCACTGGAGTGGCTGTCTGGTTGCGTTTTTCTGATAAAAAACCAAGGTGATGACTTCTACGTTCTGAAATGAACTAAATTACACCTCTGGAAGTGTCACTGAGCTCGATGGTTTTAGTATCATAGTTGATAAATTCACTTCTTATATATATATATATATATATATATATATATATATATATATGTATGCTTATATATACGAACGTTGGATTCAAGAATCCTTATACATATTTAAATAGTGTCTTCATTAGGTGACGCAAGACGTCGAGTATTGGTTAACCAGGGCGAATGATTTCTGTTTATAGAATCACTTATAATTTTTCTTTCAGGTCAATTAAACGAGGAATATGGTCAAACATGTACTCATATTATGTTTTTGATGCATCTTATCTACGTACATATTCAACATACAAGTCGAAACGGGAACGACCTAATCAATTAAGTTCATTTCCTCTAATTTATTTCAATGTGGTACATATGTATTACGTGAGTAGATAGATATAATTATTATAATAACTTATGCCATGTATGTTTTCAGTTGTGACTATTACAATAATATTATTTATTAAATATTAATAAATAAATATTAATTTATATTTAGAAGTATAAAGAGTTTTCAAAAGAAATTTAATGTTTATAAATACAATGCAAACATTATACAAAAATGAATTTCGTGTTACTAGATCAATATAATTATTTGCTCCAAGTGCGCGAAAACATTTTATTGTAGAAATATTCAGTTCTGATTTTCCCAGTCACTAAGCATTTCTATTATTAAACAGGCTTGATGTCTAAAGTAACTGATTATACAAATTCATGGACAGTCAATAAACAGAGCCAAATTTTTGCTGTGTGTTTATTTTTATTATTCAAAGAATACCATTTACGAACTAGAATATTTTAATTTTTACAAGAAATTCAATCCAGGACAAGAATCCAAAAAAATTTAACAAAATAAAATTAACATTACGAGTATTACTTTTATTTCAATGGCAATACAACAACGTATTGTGTCAAATTTTCATTTTCAAAAGTAATCTGCATTTCATAAAATAATCTGCAGTAGCTAAACTACACTGTGCTGCTCAGTTTGATTACAGAGCTCCATTTGTACTAGAATGGACTTTCACTAATTTTGGTTGCACTTCATTTACCAGCACAGAAAAAAAAGGGCTTCGATATATTTAGACCCCTAATTTTATTTTAAGAAATATTTTCATTGCATACCAAAAAAGAAGAACTGCGATATATAAAAATACATGGAAATATAAGAGGTTCGAAGAAAATATAGCTACGGATACGAAAAATTTGAAAAGGCTAAAATCTCCATAATAATTAGTTGTATGCTAAATTTTTCAAAGGCGACAATTAATGAATGTAATAAAAAATATCATCAACATTTCAGCACAAATTACTTTCTTTTGCTAAAATCATAACGCAATGTTAAATATGAAACTAAATATTAACCACAAACGTCGATGAAAATCCTCAGAGAATAAATATAATACTGACCTATAAATCGCTCTTATTGTAAACGAAGAAAAGAAAAAAATCTGAAAAGGGACAGAATGAAACTACGACTTCCTATTTCTGAATTGCTTAGCATAAACATATGACCTAAAATGTACCGATAATTTTGGATAAAATGTCCACAAAATAAATTTTACCTCACCCCCTCTCTCTTCTCCATCTGCGAAACTACTAAAGTATATACAATAAAAAAACAGCGTTACTGAAATATATATCGTAAAATATAGAAATGATAATAAATGTCAATTTTTACAGGTTAACTTTTGAGAAATACTCATATGCCATTATTGACACGACCGATACATTTGTTTAAACATAGGTCATTTCATATAAGAGCTAGCTTACTCAAGTAACGACTTATTTCCTATTTCTCTAATAATTCACTATTTATAATTTTTCCTGTTTTTTTTAATTATTCAAAATGTTTAATTTGGATACAGCTTGAATGAAAAATATTTTTAAACGCTGATTTAATTTAAGTAATAATCGAATTATTTCATTATGCAAGCAACTAATTGTTTAAAAAATAGTTTAAGATTTCCACAAGGTTTGGCAAGAAATTTTTACACACGTACCATTTATTTATAATTATAAATATAGAAATGGAAAGTTGTAAAATGTTAGATCTCAATTCTTTAAAACTAACAAATCCATTTTTTCCCTAACCGTTCCTTTGTCGTCACTTTGTTAACTCGTTTACTGATCTTGGCCTGTTTAGCAACATTTATGTTCTCGGTGGGATTACACGACCAATTTTCCACATTATCTTCTTTATGTAAATGTTTATTATTACTACGAAAGCTACAAATATTTCGAGATTTCTTTAAACATATACTTCGTATTAGATAATATTATGAGGCTAAAGGATTACAATAACCGTGTCTTTTATTATATTATATTTGACAGTAATATTATAATATAGTTGAACTTATCTATGAACTTAGCATTTTTATATGGCTTCAAGGTACAATATTCATTTAAAACACACACAGGTTATAGATACATATTTGAATGAAAAATATAAAATGATGGATTAAAATTGTAGAAGGTTGTTAAGAAAATGCATCACATAAATATTTTTATTTTTTTATCTCATGGATCGTCGTATCTTGTTTTTTCTTTGCCTTCCACAGGAAAGAAATGAATATAAAAAAGAAGAAAATTGATGGGAATTTATCAATAAATAGGCCTCGGTTTTAATATAATTTCGTATCAATCTAATTTAAAGTATTTTTAGTTTATAGTTAATATGAAATACTTAAAGTATTTGTTTTTGTTACTTTTTCAATTGCCAGTGTAATAAACGTTATCTTTTCAATATGAAAAGTTGGCATGCTCACTTCAAAAAATTTAAAAAACCTGGCAAATGTTAGTCAGGCTCTGCCATCAAGGGTTTCGCATCTTGTTTCAAGTAAATTTCTTTATCATAACTAATTACTAATATGAACTTCCTGATAAAATAATTAGTTAATAATACAAAATATAATTAAGTAATAGGGGATAAATATATTATGATAAATATGTCATTAAAAAACAATAACAGTAATTTAGTATAGGTGCAGTCGACGGCAGATAAGTATTTACACTTAACCTGCAAATATTATCCCCATGGAGCTGTAATAATGTCGAGTCAAAGTATAAAATTAAAGTGCTATCAACCACACAATCTTACATTACTCTTACATTTTTTTTATTTAATGCGTATGTGCAATTAGTGTAATGTATGGTATGTTGTCTTTTCCAGGTTAATAGATGAATATAAATTTTACAATACAAAGTTATTTTTGCAGATTTAAGCTATTGAACATAATGAGATATACGTATTTTTGATGTAAATTATTTGTATGGAATTTCTAACAACTTTTTAAAGACCCAACTATAAGTCATAAGTTGATCGATTATAATTCGTAAACTAGTATAATCTATTTTGGTTTTCCTTTAAATGTATACTATTAATTTAAATACTGTAAGTGTACATTAAAAATAACACCTTATTTGGTGGGAGTCCCTACCCTTACGTACGTAAATCTAAAAATTGCCATTTTTAAAATTAATATTACGTGAATGGATTATTGTATCGAAAAAGATTGCATGACAAACCCCCAATATTTTTGAGACAGTTTTTAACGATACTCGACACAATGGGGTAATGATAATAAAAAAAATCACCCTCACTTTACAGCTAGGGGATGTACCCTAATATTTTTTAACTTTACGTGCGTTATAAACATGTACAAAGATTTCTAATTTCGGTTTTATGGCACTATCTGTGAATAAAACGACTGTAACATGCAGACGGATAGACAGATAGATCTGCCAAAATTACAAGGTACCTAGTTTGAATACGGAACTCAAAAAACGGTGTTTTCTTATATTGTGCCAAAGCCGTACGGCTTTACATTTATTTTAAGATATTTTTTTATTCAGCTTCAACTTTGAAGCTGTCCTACTGGAAACTATATCGTAATAAATACCATTTGAAGAGCGAGATAATTTGTAACTAGTATACGTGATGGAACAAAGAACTAGCTTATTATTCATACCCTTTTCATCAAAGTGAATTTATTTAAAGTGATTTTATAAAAAAAGTGATATTATTTTCATTGATCATTTAGTGATTATTTTTAGCAACAGCTGAGAATTTTCATATAGTTCTTTAGAATTTTCTTCTTAATTTAATGTTTAGAATCATATTTGAAAATAATAGATATTTTCTTTGTTACAAACTATATATCTCGAAAAGAATACGTTTTATAATTAAACTAGAGGAGAAGAAGTAAGTAGGTGTGAACATATAAACAAAGTTGAAGATGATATTGTAGAGCTCGAGTCTAAAAAATCTTTCCAGCAAAACCAAAAGCAAAACCTTCAATTGCAAAAACTTAATAATTTTTTTAAAAATTAAGTTTTTGCAATTGAAGGTTTTTAGAAAAATATTAGTTTTAATAAAAGGTTTTTTGAAAATAGAAATTTGAGAAGCAACCATTCGATTTTCCAAACAAATGGAATGAATCCTCATCATTCATAATTTTAATTAAAAATGCATGTATGGGTACAAACCTGCTCATCACTGGGAAATAATATTCCAATTTTTTCTTCATACATTTTACGGGCTTAGAACAATTATAATAATATTATTTTTTTCATTTAAAAGTGAACTTCATTAAGGCGTATTAATGGCATTGAAATTTAACTTAATAATTGAAAATTTATGTGCGCAATCAATTTGTATTTTCAATTTTTTAAGTCCTTGCTGATATCCAAATCATATTCGGAAATGAATTTTTTTTTTCTCAATAAAACGCTCAGAATTGCACGTTTTTGCACGTTTTCCTAAATCTTAGATAATTTTTACATTCATGTAATCTTTGCGTACCAAGTAATATAGAACAATTTACGTACCGTGTCATAATATTTTATGACATGGTACGTTAACTGTTGTGTTATGTGGTACATAAATTTAATTACTAGTCATTATCACAATAGATAATGTACGGATGGGGTTATGCCCGTGAAACATCACCGTTCGTATTAAGGTGACGGAGGTTGCCACTAGCGATGCTGGAACACCGCTTCCGTAATGCATAATAGAGGACATCGTCATTCATACCGAGGTGATAAGTGCGACTGTCGGAGTGGGTAACCTGCAAATATTCTAAAGTTACCGTTTGCAATATATATATATATATATGTGTGTGTGTGTGTGTGTGTGTGTCTGTGTGTGTGTGTGTATTTTCTATATATGTCTTTTCCATTAGATAAATACCCTTTGTAAAATTCCATATATTACGATATAGCTTGATGTTTGAGGTAACTTCACCATGACAGTGTGGCTAGACCCTTTGAATATGTGTTTACAAAAGTTATGAAATATTTTGTGTACTAGCAGGTCAGAAAATTAGTGTTTATAGACATTTTTGTCTATAATTCACATAAAAGTTGAACGTTATTTGTAAAGATTATCGAATAATAAAGTACGTGATAAAGCCAAATATTTTATTAATGCAGACTTACTTTTTGAGATTCCTAGGCATTACCCTCGTTCCCCGGCTATAAATTATAGATATATCCATTTCATGACATTTTTAAAGATGTTTAGAATGAAGAATATGTGGTGATAATTAAGAAGTTTAATTGCTTAGACTCAGTAACGAAAATTCTTGATTGTTTTTGCTATTTATGTGAAAGAGGAATTTACATATGGGTTTTCTATTTACAAGAAAATAATATTAATTACTTTTTTTGAAAAGTTGAAGTAAATATGAAAAATATTTAAAAAAATATTCACACCTTAATTCTAAAAAGATTTCACTGTAAATAAATCCGACACTATCCGTCTCACTCACACATGATTAAATGGCTTCACTATACATCTCACTCACAGTTATACCTTAATATTTTGAAATTAGAGAAAGCCTAGCGTCCATCAGTTGCATTATCACATGTATGAGAATTAACTTGAAATCAGGATTCTTTGGGAAAACATATTTTTATTAAAGAAACAACTAGCAAGTATTTTACTGTTTTGGAATTTACGCTAAATGCGCCAACATTTTTAGTTGAAACAAATTATAAGGAAATTCTATAATCCTCTGAAACTGCAAAAAACTTGTTAAAACACGAGAGGATTTTTTGCAATCTGCATATATATAATCTGCTGTTATAATTTGATACCCGATATGAAATACTCCCCACTTTATATTTTTAGTCGAAACAAATTATAAGGAAATTTTGTAATGGACAAAACCTGCTTCAGCGTCATTTTCATATGTGAAATTTAAAAGTGGGCTTGGGTTACTGATGTATTTAGGATAAAGCCACAATTTCAGTTTAAGGGTTAAATAGGAAAAAGCATAGTGTATGTTTCACTGAAAATGAGCAAAAACTCTTTAATAAAATTTTAATATGAAGGTATTTAATTTTTACAGTAAAATTAGGTTTTTTAATAAAAACCTAAATGCAAGGGAGTGAATATAATACCATGAGAAAAGTCACAAAAGGAATGGAAAGGGACCTATATATGTAACATTTCTGAATAAATTTGAAACCTAATGTCTATTTATAAGGCGATTATACGTATGATATGAATAGTCATTCTCAACATACGTATGTAAAAGAATTTTTTTTAAATTAATAGAGTAATACAATCATAAAGTAAGCCAATATATTCACTTTCGTGGTCCGTAACTCAAAGGGAAACGCTGCTATTTGATGTGGTAATAAAGCATAGTAATGGTAAAAAATATAAATGTGGAAATTTTAAGGAGAAAAATGAAGGACTCAAAACATTTTTGAAATTTCCCTATAAAGTGGAATATATTGTTTGAAGGTAAAAAAATCGGAAACAATTATTTATATATGCAATGAATCAATTAAAAAAAGACCGTCTAGAACAGTCTTCATTTGGAAATACTACATTCTTATAGTTCGTAGAAGGACGTCATAACTTATTTTCTTGTTTATTACCGAAAAAATTTTCTATTATAAACTTGTTTATGTTGGGATAAACTCGTACATAATTAGATAAATACACTATAAATTAATAATAAGGGCGTATTCACATTTTTGACGGCAAAACTCTATGTTTACCAAGTTTACTCCAATCTTTGGGAATATACCATACAATGCTTTTTGTATAAGAAGATAGATTAAACTTTCAGTTATAATTCAAGCAGATTACGTTTTATTATAAAATTGTTTTTTTGCAACTCGTTTCTCGCTAAAATGGCTAAAGAGGGGCAAACCTATAGAATTTATTCCGAGAAATTTTAATTTTAGTTTTAATTTGAAATGCGCAAAAAGTTATTGCTTAAGTAATAAATTATATATATATATATATATATATATATATATATATGTATATGTACATATATATATATATATATATATATATATATGTATATGTACATATATATATATATATATATATATATATATATATATATATATATATATATATATATATATGCGTGTGTGTGTTTATATTATCGGACGTAACGTACTATATTTCACTTTAGATCATGTCGGCGACATGATCTAAAGTGAAATATAGTCGCAGAAAGTGTTAGTCCACTTTGATTATTGCGTAGGCGGAAGTTATACGGCATCTTGGTTTAACAAACAAGTGCAACAAACGTGCAAACAAAAATGTTACTTCATTAGTCAAACAGATATCATACGGGAATAATTTAAACAATGTGACATCAATCAAACATGAAGAAACAGGGAATACACTGCACTTAGTAATTAGTGACGTTTTACATATGAACATAGGGAAGTGCTGTTTAATAGTTAATAATAAATATTCTTATAAGAACCACACTGTACGGTGGTGGCAGATTGTTTTCTGGAAATTAAGTGCTCATAACCTAGTTTCAAATTGCACGCATAGGAAGCAATAAAACAAAAAAGATTATTTTTTGAATATACGATTGTGGCAAAATTATTGTCAATAAAAATCAACCGTAGTTTTATCAAATAAAATGTCAGCTTCGAAACACTGGCTGGGACGTCTTTAGAGTTTGACTTAAATGAGTGAAATACTTAAATGAATCTAAACGTATTTCACTTGACATTATCATCATATGTTTCTTTTTTTATTGTTAGTGGTTGTAGGCGATCAACATCAACGATTAATAGCTATTGCGGCCTTAAGAAAACCGCATCTCAACACAAAACACATTCAGCTTTTCATCTTTAGAGTCCAATAGGTACTATATTTTTAACTATTGTTACTAGCATCCTGATTATCGCATTTAGCGTAAAATTTTGGAGGTCAGGTGAAAATCATAATATCTGGCTACACTGATCCCGACGAGCATTTCATCACTTGTACTTAAATATGCTTTTCAGGAAAACAATACTTGAATTATTTAAAGCTTAGTTTTTATATTTGCAATGTGTTTAATTTCTACTTTCTTCAAGTATTTTACTACCCTTACTTTCTTTAAGTATTTTCATACAAAATAAATAGGGTAAATCTCTCAAATAAAATTTATTCACTATTTTCCAGTGTTTGATATACTAATATCACGGACTTTGAGAATTTATTTCCAAAAAAACATCCGTCAGTAATAAAAATATCTGACGCTAATAGAAATATTTATGTAATTTATGCATATTTCTCTGTAAACATATGACGTAAAGAGAATAAATAAATTTGTTTAGAAAGCGACTAAGTTACAAAAAATTGTAACTGATGAAAACTTATTCGCAATTTTCTGACTATTTGCAAAGTTAATTAAGTAAATACATGCGTACTTAAAAGTAGTGAATGGTAATAAAAAATAAAATTTAAAATATATAGACTAATTAGATGGAAGATCTGTCCATGTATGTAGCGGTATATGAGATGTGTTTCCAATGCAAATTATTATTCAAATAAAATATGATTCTAATTTGATTCAAATCCAATCAATATGATTATGATTCTAATTGATTTTATATTCATAATTATCAATATGATTCTAATTGGATTTAATATTAATAATTGTTTAATAAGCTTACTTTAACTACAATGTGCAAATTAGATTTAGCTATTATATATAGATTTAGCTTATTATACAGCATTGTCATTATGCTCACGGTGTCTATTAAATACAGCTTATTTGATGCAACGTTCACATATAATTAGTTATTCAAAACACGAGTCAGCAACGGACAAACGCAAAGCCGAAACTGGTAGGTACATTCTGGTGTTTCGCTGTAAGAAAATTAGTCTTTGTCTAGGGAAACCTCAACGAAATTGTACTTTATTCAATTGTATTAAAAGATACTTGCATAATAACATGTCCGCGTATGTAAATAATGCTTTGTACCGTAAAGATAACTCAAGATATCTTTCACACATTTGTGTATGCACGCAGCATATAACAGAATTATGAAACATTGTTTATCGTCTCTAAGTTTTTGTACGGTATTGAAAAAAGTCTAAAAAATTTCAATGAAATGTTTCAAACCACAATAAAAATTCGACATGTCAGCGCCTCGATACTTTCAAATTTGTAACCAATTTTTCTTACAATTAATATTTGCATAATGAAATGGGTACGGATAAATAAAGTTAATATTTTTATTGTTTTGTCTCAAACTAATTTTAATACAATAAAATATTTTATTTTAATTTTTTTCTAAATATGTAATTGTATAATGAGGAAACATCCAGTTAAGAAATTCTTAAAAATATATTTTACATTCTAAGAATTTTTATGTCTAAGTGGAGCAAAGCGATAGTAATTTGATTTAACTCCTCATATTAATAGAATAAGAAGACATTTCATATTTTCCTAATCATTTGTGTATAATCCAAAAACTCTAATTTATTGCAAAATTTGTTTAGCAAGTGTAATTTTTCTTATACGTAACTTATATCGCATTAATTTAATATTGTATTGCCTTTTGTTAAATTTAAAACAAATTGAGCAAATTTGATCCAAAGACACGTGAAACTTCAAAGTATATTTTACATGTCGATATAATGGCAGATTATAAATGATTGCTAAGCTGATTGAAATTAAATTTGATAATGTTTTTATTCAAAGTTACCACTTAATGAAAACCTGGAATGGTTATTATAATTCGGGTTTTAAACTGAAAATTCTCCATAAAAAAAAATAAAACAAGTAAATGGCAAGTGCATGTCCAGAAGGCAAACTACGAAGAGCAAATATTTTAGATTCGAATTATTGAAAAATCTATTTTAAGCTTGACAAAATCTGGCGGGCGTCAATTCTTTAGATATGATTAATTAATTCATTCAGTCGAAATTTCATGCTTTTATGTTATACAGTTAATTAAATTGTTTTCTTTATTTAGGAGGCATGAAGGTAATACATTAAAGTGATAATGTTCCGTGGCTAATTTAAGTATGTGTAAAAAAGCTTTTGTCATATTTTTGAGATTAGTATAAAAAACATATATGTTGTTTTGATACTACGTACGTAGAAAAGGATTAAAATTTATATTTACTTTATTTTTTTAAGAATCTTCTCTAAAATTAAAGTACTAATTCAGCAGTACATTTTTTAAGTAATTTTATTTGGTTCGGCTACAATATTTCCTGTTATTATTTTTTCATAACAATATAAACAATGTAGATATACAAACACTAAAAAATTTATCATTCCGGCGGGCGTTTGTCATCACGTTTATTTTTCATGGGATAACTAAATTATTTTCATGAAAGTTTCCGGGTTGAAATACGACTTACAGTATTTCCAAGTTTTTACTAAAAGCTAACTTTGAACAAAAAATAAATAAATTCCCATTTATACATCTTTGCCTTTATCTTTTAAAAAGTTAAATTCTTTTTCGATTCTTTAAGAAGTTAAGTAGAATGAAAGTTATGAAAATTCATCTTGAAATTTTACTTAGGAGACTCGAAATTAAAAACAATATTAAAAACAAATTAATTGTGACATTTAATATGGTCACCTGGTTTGTTCTTCAATTATTGATGGAAACCTGAATATAACACAAACTCTGTTTCTTGCATACTATGTAGCACATAAAAAAATTAACCTGTTAATTAATTTGTGTATTAAAATACAAACTAAAAGACTGTTGTTCACAAGAGCGCATACCCATTTAAGCAATTGTGTTTTAACAGATTTACGCAAAGATGCTCATTGTTGTTGCGGCTTCCTTCTATAAACTGTAATTATCTAACAACGGAAAGCTCGATTGCCCTGGCTCTCGCTTTTCGTACGCCCACAACCGTTTCGCGCTTTGAATCGCTAATAACAAGGGCTTCGTTTGAGAATACGCAGTTACGTGGCGCCTTGAGTGTGATGATAATATAACATAACGTCATCCTGAAGCTTAATTTACATGTAACTGGTTAGAATACTTTCGTCGTATAATTCAAACGCTATTTGAATTCAAAAGATAGGAAGTTTCATCCTACACATTAATTTATATGCCATAATAATGAAGATGTGAGCCTCACTCATATTTACATGCGTCAAACCTGATAATACTAATTTTTTGCTAATGGTTATACTATTATAATAATGAAAATATCATAATTTTTAAGAGGATACACCTACGATTCTCACTTCAATGTTGGCTTTGTGTTTGCTCACTTTCTAGAATATTTATCAGAAACTTTAACATAGTTGACAATATATGCTAATGTTTTCAATATTTTTGTTTGTTTTACATAAAACGATAAATATATATATGTATATATATATATATATATATATATATATATATATATATATATATATATGTATATAAATAGTAACAATACATCACGTAGTTTCATTTATTTGTGAAATATGAATTTCTACAAAATTAACGCCAAAATTTATTCAAAATCTCTATTCGAGTTGTAAGCGAACAGTCAAAGAGACAAACGTTGCACGCGTGTTTTAATACTATATTTAGTTATCTATGTTTCATGCGGCCGTCCTCGTGTCTCCGTAGTACTTCATACTTATATGACGTCTCTCAGTTCATCTCTCAGTAATTTAGTAATTAGATCAACTATATTAATGGGTTAAATAAAACAATTCCGAGATCAACACTCTATACAACAGTAAAACCTCATCAACATTCATTTAATGGAATTTAAGTTATAAAAAAATAAAAGACATATAGACAGACAGACGTTGTATTTTATAATATATAAAGATAAAATTGAAGCCCAAGCTTTTCTCAATAATGGAATTAAATACTGTTCATAATAATTTCGAGTTACATAATCTCATGTCCTCCTACATTCTTCTCTTTTTCCCATGTTTTTTTACAAACATTCCTTTATACAATTAACTACTAAATAAAATTAAATCAGTGTTTGTAAAAATTAATTGCTTTATAAATTTAGTTTCTTTTTATGAAAGTTTAACAGGTAGATTTGAAAGCTAAATCTTTCCTAACTAACTATTCCGTAACTTTTTTAATTGCACTTAAAAAATCGTCTATCATGTGTAACGTTACGAATCCGAAAACTGGCGCTTACTTTCATCAAAATGGTCAGAGTATTATGTTAGTATTGAGGTCACTGAAAGTGAAAAAAGGAAATGTTCATAAATAAGCGTGGATTACACTGGAGTCCGTTGGTATGTGTCTATGTCCTTACATACATACTTATGTGGGCATTCAAATTATTATAAAATCTAAAGGGAGCACATTAATGACTACTGATTTATTTATTTTATGACGAATAGTTGAATTTATATAATGGTTTGTTTTTGAGCACGGAAATCGGATCTATGTTTGAGTTATAACTACAAAATTTATATACCACAAAAATTAATTGAAATAAGGACGAACAAATTGCAGGCTATTCGTTTTAGTCCGTAAATTTTACCTATTGTTTTAATTATGACAGGAAGCGTTCCGAAGGCAATAAAATTAAATGTTATTTATATGCAATTGAAAAGTTACATCAATTGTAGACTATGCACATGTAGCAGAGAAAGCTGAATGACGGTTAATGACATTGCTATGGCGGCGTTCTTATTTATCACAGATTACAAAGTTATTCTTTTATGTTATAAGTCTAATAAATCTAATAGTCTTTATCCGAAATCGTACATTCAAGTGTGTGGTATAATATGAAATTGGTGTATTGAATTCAATTTATAACTTTGTAATATTTTTGTTAATGTGGATGTCACATTTAGTTTATACAAGATACAAAAGCTCAGCTTTATTCAGAGGTATTATAAAAGTATTCAAACATATTTTTGATACAATGAATGAGGATGACGCGGTAAAATATAACAACGCCATTAAACATGTTAAAAAGACCAAATAAAATTTAACATTTTGTTAAACTGTTTCGTTTTAAGTACGTCATCATAACCTTCAGCTATTCAAAAAGCATTGAATAAAATCAGTAATAACGAAGAAGTTTGAATAACACTGTTGAGACCATTATATTACCACAATAAAATTACGTGATGTAGTATTATTTCTACTTTCTTTAAGTTCTTTAACGCGACTTAGGTTTCGTTGTATTACAACATCTTCAGGTGGGTTATTAGCAAAGATCACCATTATATTAAGTTTAAAGTATCTAACTGATGTAACAAATAATTTGCCACTTAATTCTAACTATTATATATACACACACACACACACACACACACACACACATATATATATATATATAATTTATTATTTTAATCTCTCCTTAAAAATTGTTCATCGACATCATCACTTAAGATAAAAGATATAATATATTTTGTAATGTTTAATAAACCTAATATTTTTTATACGTCTATTAAATCACCAAATATATAATATAACACAAGCACTGTTTCATTTTAGATTAAAGTTTAGTCTGGCTTTACTCCAGACCCCTCGTTTTATTATTTTATAACTCTGCAACTAATTAATAAATAGCCACCAAATATAACATATAATTTCTAAATGTAAAATAATAGCCACACTGACGTATGCTCTAGTTTCGGCAATTGAATAAATTGTTAAACTCATGTGAATATTATTTTACATACGGTAATGCTATTGGCTACAAAATTAAATCTATCAGACGGAAGCAGTAGCACTCCATCATTATATTAAATATATATATATATATCTTAAGTATTGAATCACTTTTAAAATTATTTTTGGAGAAAATGTTTATTTTTGAAAGAATTTATATGTTGGATAACAGAAGAACTTATTATTAACATTCAATAAAAAAAATTTGGGTTAGTTATATGGAAGCATTTTTATGGAGGGTTATTAATTTGTTATGAATTATAAAAATAATTACTGCACAGTAATGAGAAAAAATAAATCGGAAACTGGTAATGAATGTGTTATTTCAACAAAACCTAGAAGTATTCATTTTGTTAACATTTTTCGAAAAATAAAATTTACTTAAGTGTGAAAGATATTACGAATTGAAAAGTATAGTATAATATAACAAATCAAGATATTGAAGGAAAAGAAAGTCTAATGCCAGTATTCAAAAGACTTAAAAGAACTTTGTGTGTGTATCTATGTACACGCATTAGAAGTTATACATATTTAGCATAATACAAGAATAACTTTATTTAGCACGCAAATAATAAATGAACATAGAAAAATAGAAGGAATGGAGCATATATAATAACGAAGGAATGGAGCGTGTATAATAACGAAGGAATGGAGCGTGTATAATAACGAAGGAATGGAGCGTGTATAATAACGAAGGAATGGAGCATATATAATAACGAAGGAATTGAGCATGTATAATAACGAAGGAATGGAGCATGTATAATAACGAAGGAATGGAGCGTGTATAATAACGAAGGAATGGAGCATGTATAATAACGAAGGAACAGAGCGTGTATAATAACGAAGGAATGGAGTATATATAATAACGAAGGAATGGAGCGTGTATAATAACGAAGGAATGGAGCATGTATAATAACGAAGGAATGGAGCGTGTATAATAACGAAGGAATGGTGCATGTATAATAACGAAGGAATGGAGCATGTATAATAACGAAGGAATGGAGCGTGTATAATAACGAAGGAAAGGAGCATATATAATAACGAAGGAATGGAGCATGTATAATAACGAAGGAATGGAGCATGTATAATAACGAAGGAATGGAGCGTGTATGATAACGAAGGAAAGGAGCATATATAATAACGAAGGAATGGAGCGTGTATAATCCGGTTAGTAAAATATAAGTCAGTCAAATAATTAAATTTTAATAATTACATTTAACTTTATTTTTTCAAGTAAACAATTTGACTTTTTATCTAGAATTATAATCATTATCATTTAATAATTAATGAATAATACTGAAATTTTAATCACAACCAAATGAAACTACGTGTTGTAACATTATTTCAATTCCATGACCTAGTTTCCGTTGTGTGACAACAACTTCAGGTGGGTAATTTGTAAAGCTTGTCCACCTGAAGCTGTTGTCATACAATTAAACCCAGGTTGCGGTAAAAAATTTAATAAAGCAGAAATAAGAATACATCACGTATTTTCATTTAGTGGTGAATAAAAATTAAGTGATAATGAATGTCTGCAGAATTAACGCAAAATATATTCAATATTTAATAAATTATAATAATAATTATTAAGATGGGTATTATATTAAAAACATTAATAGAAATTATTATTGATATTATTAAGATTTATCATTATATTTTTATTTTAATATTTTATTTTTCTGAAATAATTAAATTAAATTTAAAATTAGATTTCAATATTTTAAAATTTTAAATTAATAAATAGCATTCAATTTAATATAAACACGTGTCTATAATGATTTGTTATATTTATTACAATAATCTAAATAAAGTTTAATTAATAATGAAACTAAATGAATATAATGAAAATTTAATTTTACATATTAATTTCTACATATTATTTATTAAATGGCAGAGTAATAATTTGTAATCTATAAAACAAATAAACATATACCAAAACCTAATTTCCTTCGAGAAATACACCTAAAATATATTTTAAAAAGCTTGTAAGTACTACTTCTGCCACAAATATTCACAATAAAGAAATCGTTTTTATATTTGAAACACTACTTAATTTCAATAGTAATACTATTATTTAGCAGTACAGGTAACACTTAAATTTGTATGAACATAAAACACGTGTTGTGTATTTACAAATAACTCAATAACTATTACCAATATATTGTCAGTTACCACACGCATGTAAATGTTCAGTGAGCAACTTTATCCTATTGATTTTTGTTGCATCTGGCGTACATCATCATCATAAGATTTCACCCAAAATTTTTTTCAAAATGCGCCTAATGAAGTACAACTTCAAAAACGAATCAATATTTTTTGCAATTAATTATTGAAGCAATATCAACATTTGTCTAATTTGAAATTGAAGGGAATTCATAAAATTTAATGTAACTATTATTTTAAAGTTCTGTACAATGTTTATAAAAAACAAGGTATTTTTCTAAGTGCAAGTTTGAGAAATAAACCAATACCGAGTAAAACAAAGGATTTAAATTCACCATAATCTATGTGTAAATTTAAATCCTTTGAATTAATGAAATTCAAAGTGATGTTAGAAATTATTTTAATTGATATTTCAGTAAATATATTTTAAATATGTTTTTTGCCGTTTTAACATAAATGTAACGGCAAGTTTGCACAAACAAACTGCTGATAAATGATGAAAGGAGATATATCTCATGCTAGTAAAAATACATTGTTCCGGGTTTCATAACATATTTTCAATGACATGATATATTTTGGGAATTATATGAAAATAAGTAATAATAATTTTCTCGCTTATTTTATTTAAATTCAGAAAGGAGTGACTCCAATTTCATTATGATATATTTATTTAAATCCCCCACTTTGGAAGGTGAATTAACTTTCATATGCATAGTTATCGGCAAACCGAACAGATAAAAAAAAACAAGTACATATAACTAACAAGATTTTTTCAGAGTAATTACTCAATTGTAAAAAGAAAATTGGTCCTAAAATTAGGTTTTTACTTAGAATGTAGAAAACTCTCTACGTAGACTATGTTATCTGGGTAATCTACGTAGTAATTGAATTCAAACTAACCGTTTTATGTACATACCAATGTGACACGTAGCTAATTATATTTCGTGGGCATACCAGACATTTCAATAATATTGAAACCAAGAAAAAAGGCTTTCGAGATGCGGGTAACTGATCGAGCTTTCATCTGTGCATCGCCTTTGAGTTTCCAACTGGCAATTGGAAACTCAAAGGCTATGCGAAAAGGCGATGCTTGGGCGTCTGCGGTTAGCCACCGTTTCAGAAGCGTTATTAAATATTCAAAGCAAGGGATGCAAGGAATTATTTCGTATTCCTCTGTATCGTATGGAGCTGCGATGTCGATTGACATTAAATTTTCTCGTTTATTAATAATACGAATAAAATCCGCTTGCCTCAAATATAATGCCAACTTTTATTTTATTATACAGATATGATAATATTTGGAAAAAGTAAATGAGAATGCTTAGTTTGTACGGGCATTTGGCGTAGTTATTACCGTGAATGACTAATACATCGTGTTTAGAGTACGAATGTACAAACCAAAATATGCGGGTATGAGCTCTGCGGAATGAGTAAGGTTTTCTATCAAGGTATAAATGTTTACGATCTTGAGGTTAAGATCTGTTAACAAATGTTTCTAAGAGAAACATTCAAATATTATTGTCAAAATTTGAATTGATTTTAAATGTTATATTCCAAATTCCAATCAAAAAGGGTTCTTTTTTAAATAATTTCATCCAAATATTATTTTCTCAAGTAGTACTAATTAAATTTTAATATCGAAATTTAATATCAGTGGACATCACTAGTACAAAAATAACAACTCTTAATGAATGTTAATTTTATTTTTATTTCATTTTTATATTAAGTTCAGAATAGGTGGTTCAGATGAAAAATTGGTACTAATGAACTTATTAATTCTTACAAACTCGTATACTTGCTACAATAACCGTGAAGTTATTGTCATTTAGTAAGCAGTGAAGAAATAAAACAAATAACTTCAGTGCCAATCCGTTTATTATAGTGAGTTCAGAACCCAGGAAGACACGTTCAAATCAAATCGCATAAGGAAAGTTTGAAGTCCTCGTAAAACAAGTCGAAATCAATATGACATAAAATTACTACACAAATTCTCAATCACTGCCTAATTTCCACCGTTCTTGGCAAAATACAAACAGCGTGTGGTGGGCATGTGAATGGCGCCTTCTGATATTTTTAGGTTAAGACCATAGATTTATCGATTTAAAATATATCATTGTGTACATTTATATTTGATACACTCTATGAGTGCCTTTAATGGTGTCGGTGTAGAGATGTAGCAAAGATAGAGTAGGAAAACAATTACTAGGAAAATCCGAGTTACATATCGGAACATGTATTTTGAAATCGACCTCAAATACTGATACCACGATTCTATAGATACAGAAATTGAGAAGTTTTAATATAAATTTCTGCTAATTTAATACAATTGTTTAAAATATTCTCTCTTTTATTACAGAATATGCGTGTTTTGATGTTGTTTGATTAAATTATTAATAAAATTGAAGTAAGCATATTTTATTTCATGCAAATATGTAACAATGAATAAACATAGGAACAAAACAAAATTTTTTTTGCCCACTATCTAGCATTCATAATTTTTTAGCACTACCATACAATCATGTGACAATAATGTGGAGTGACAAACCTCTAATCATTTTTGGTAATTGTCGTAAAAGTATTATGTCAAATTATTAGTGAAAAAGTCAAACGAAGTCGTTATGGTGTTTGAGTTTTTAATTAATCCACAGTGAAATATGATTAGTGATTAATTATTTTGTTATTTCATTGATTATTTCAATTCTCAATGAAGTCATGATACATTTTTTCATGTAGAAAATTGGCTTTCATCACGATCGGCCTATATCTATACATACAGGTCATTCCATTAAACAATGAAACTTTTCTATTAATTAAAGCGTAAATTCGGTTTGTAGCAATATAATACCGATTTTGTTTAAAATGTGGCAAATGCTGATTTTGTGTACAAATTTCGACATATATTTTAGTTTACTTTTGTACATTTAATTAATATAAACAAAACGACATCTTCAGTTAAAAAATTATCTTCCCCATTGCTTATCGGTTTTTCACCAAGTACGCTTGGTCATTTGAATTTTAATATTCTCCATCGAATAATTATATAGGATTTCTGTAGGTCTTTCTCATTGCGCATTTCATTTCAGAGTAATATCTGAGACTGAAACACGAGTTTGGTTATGGCGGTGTGAGAATAACTAAAGTGTATTAAATTAATATATGTAAAAAACTTCAATTAATAAATCATTGTAATCCATGGGTGAGAACCATTTTTCAATAAAAAGTAGTTATCCGGCGCCTAACTTTATTCACTGATTTTCCTCAACACATTGTTTAAATTTGAATTAACCGCTATCATCAAGAATAACATATAATGAATAATATTCCAAAAAATTTACACACCCACACACACACACTATAAACATTTACACAAACACACACACACCTACACACGTACATGCACACGCACACGTATACGCACACGTATACACACACATACACAAGCTGTTAAACAAGATCAAAGTTTGATTGTAAAAGTTACTTAAATGAGAGTATTTAATTAAACATATCGGTCGGGTGGAGTCGGGAGCAGGCTAACGGAAACAAAAGCGATAACATCTTTACATAAGCAGTATGCCTTGCACAACAATTAAAATTTTCTGTTGCGTAAAGCGTGAACTCATTGTGTAACAATGTAATGCCGATTTTTTAAAAATGTTTCGAATGTTCGTATTATTTTCCTTTATATTCATTTAAAATTAACAAAACTTGATCCATCATTTAATAATTCAATAAATCTTATGAATTATGGAAAAATAACTTAAATATGAATGTTGTAATAGTTATCCTAAAAAAATTATTATAATATTGACATTTAAGTTCACTATTACTGGTGAATTTTGGTAATAATAAGGTAGACCTAAATGGCGTATTTAATCATTTTCTATTCACAAACTCTTATAGCCGTTTTATTAAAAATGACGGATACCGTAACTTACTCACGGCAATAAATACAATAATTTTCATTAATCGAATCATCGTTTTCAGTTTCTCATGTTGAGTCATTGGTAGCTCTTTTATTTTTATAAGTTTTATTTTACTCATCGTAGTAGACTTAAAGCTGGATATATTTTTCGTGTTCTCTCCTTGTTGATTTTTGATGTTCCCTTCTGAACTAACTTGATGGAGATACGAATAATGATAATTTGGGGAAACAAAAGCTAGGAAAGATACCATCCTTTCCTTGGTGTGAGAATTCTCTGGTGGATTGATGCTGTCTTGTATATTTGAGACATTAGATGTAGTCGTAATAAGTGGGAAAATCGGTGGTTCCTTCCGATGGTTAGGTATAAATTATGCAAAAAGAGGTCGATTAGTTGCCATTGACTGGCCGGATAGAGAAACTGAAGATTCACCGGAGATTTTTGGTCTTGGTGAAAATGTAAAATAGCTCTGATTGCTAATTGCAGGAGTAAAAGGTTTAGCAGTTTTATCTATATGAGTTGCAAAATGTACAGCAAAATTAACGGCAGAAAATATATTTTCATTGGTACAAAATAATTCAGTTATCTAAAAACCTGACACAGCATTTTGTAACGTGGCTGATTTTACATAGGCAACTCCGAACAACTTAATTATTTGGAATTAAATGAATTACAATATGCCCTGAATTATGAAGCCAAACATTTGCGTTTTCTATATTTAATAGGTATCCAATGCATCCACGAAGATGACGTCAAGAAGTTATAAGCGGCGTGTGCAATTAGAAGAAAAACTCAATATTATGACTCGATTATATATTGTTGTCTCTATCAAAATTTAATTTCTTGTATGAATTAAATGACCCGGGATTCTCCTTTGTTGGCTTCACTGTACCACTGTAACATTTCATTTCAATAATATTTCAACGATTAATGAAAAGTTTTACATTGGATTCATCCACTATGGTAGCAGATTGCAATATTGCATGGTGGTGCACTATCAAGGAGCTCTGCTTTCATCCGCTTTAGGGGAAATATTAGAAGAGGTACCACGTAGTATTCGGATTTTGAAAAAAAAATTACTACAGTATCACTGGCCCCTCTCTGTGGAGCTACTACCTTTAATTTGCTTGCGAACTTTCAGAGCGATTATTTAGGATTATTTCTTGAAAAGAGTAGTATAGTAGTAGGAGTAGTAGTATTCCGTTTCATGGATGTTATATATTTTTGTCGTTGTTAGTTTGTGTTGGTTTATTGTATTTATTACCAGTTCGTTGATTCTGACGGCCGCAAGCTGATATTTGAATGCTGTTTCAGAAAACAATAGAGCTAGTGATTACTCCCGTTTAAGTTGCCTTGTTGAAGTTAAGAGGTAAGCTTTTCAACTGCCCCATATGGTATGCAAGTCTGTGTAAGTTTTTATAGGTAAAGCCCAAATAAATTATTTTTTAAGTTTAAAACGTGAGTGACGATTGATTTTTCTAGGTCTACGCTGAAAACCAATTTGAACCGACCTTAACCCCTTTCAAGAATCAGCATCTCTGTCTTTACATGCATGATAAATTTTGAGTCGATCTTCTAGCGTACTCTGTCATACACCGAAATAATTAGCTGTCATTTCATTACTCATTTTAAAATAATTTTCCTTTGTACATTTCTCCTTTTAATTTTTCTTCATACAGTTACACTCATAATTTCTTCAAATATTATGAGTGCTGAATAAAAATATATTAGGAAAATATGTGGTCATATTAAACAGAGTACATAACTTACAAAAGAAACAAGGGAAATAATTTTAAATGTGTTTTAATTTGAACATAATCTTGAAACTTATTTTAATATTTTTTTCGATCTTACATTTCATTTGTATTAAATTAATGGGTAAATTCTAAATAAATATTTTTACTTTATGTTTGGTTCTGTGTCAAGGATAGTGAGTTAGATAAAATCTCCTCTTATATATTTTGAAAGATTTTGAATTATATTTAAAACAATTATTTCTCTCTAACCTGAATTGTAATCCTCAAGAGAAGTGAATAATGGACCTGTGATCAAAAGTAAGCCAGTTGATTTCATTACTTCCCAGTTCCGGTCGTAAACCTTATCGTTTTTAATTTCATGTATGTTTTTGAATTATAACTCAACGTTCTTTTTCAGCTATTCAGTAAATGATAATAAGGTACTAAACATTTAAAAATTTCCAGAAAATACCAACTTCTTTGTTGTATTAATTAGGCCCAAGGCATCAATTTAACACTATTAACTTCCTTTTTAGCTTTTTAGAGACAAACTGTTTATACACTTCATTTCTACTTAATGTATTTTACATTTTAAAAATGCCAATAAGTAAGAATGGCACATAAATGTCTACTCTCGCTTTTTTCTTAACGAACCCATTTTCTTTTTAAAAGTTGGTAACATATAAATGTACCTGACTCAAGTATTAGTAATTTATTAGTTTCACGTAAATTTTAGACAGCTACCTGTGGTCTATATGAGAATAACAAAATTATCAATCAAACCAGATTAATGATGCGTCCACAATTCGTGTCACTAACAAATGTTTGTGTTCCGAACCATTACCCTGCAAGCCGCCAATAATCTACTCTGTCTCGCAGCTCTCATTACGGTCGGCATGAAATTTCCACGCATTATTGACGCCGCTACTCTAGTCCGGAACACGAACGGATCTTGAGTGTTGTCGCGACCCATCAATGAAGGGCGGCGAAGGTAATTCTGAGAAGCTTATCATAACGTACGACGTTAAACGGTTCCGTACACAAGAATCAGTGTTACAAATGTAATCGATATACGTAACTAGCGACGAACGTCTCGTTATAGAGAGTCAAAGCATATCGTTACTATTACGAACACGAATGCAGTATCGAGTAAAGAAAATTGTAATTATGTTATGGCTAATAATTCTACGTAACTAGTAAAATAATTTATGGAAAAAAATCTAGCCTTGAATGTGCCTCTTAAACGGGAGAGGAAATATAATACAATAGCTATCCAGTTTCTTTTATCTAAGAATATGTGAAACACAATATCGTGGGTATTAGGAGGAAAATCAGAATCAGAATCTATTCATTAATTTAAAGAAATTAAGCACATTTATGTTTTTCAGACAATTAACTCAGTCAAACATTATGAATTAAAAGAAAATCCGATGGCAAGAGCTAGTTCAGAATGGCGTTTTATCTAAAATCTTTAATAACTTATATTTTTTAAATTCTTAAAGAAATATTAATCATGGCGAATAGTGTATAGAGGCAAAAAAATTTGCATTTATTTAAAAAAAATAGTAAAATTATTTGACAGCAAATAGAAATTAAATTTCATTCGTAATATATTGGAATTTAGTTTTATTACACAAATAAAAGGTGGCTATTTTCCAATAGATATTAAAGTAGCTCTATTTTTAGACGATATCATGTACGTGTATACTGTAGAAAAATTACCTCTTTACACCAAAAGAAGAAAATAAATTTTAATTAATTAGTAAGATTTTCGTCAACTGATACATTAAAATATAAACTCAGAAGTAGAAATGGAGGTTAAAACAAATTTTAGGGCTTTTTTTCTTTTTTCCAATAAGTGATGAAAAAACATTTTAAAAGATCTACTACTGGTTTCCATTGATTGCAAGATTACTTTTAGCAGAGTTTATTATCCTTCGAAAGGTAACCATTTTAAAATCATTATACCAATTCTCTTCACCTATATAACCTAGATTTTTATAAAAACTGTTTTTTGGTAATTTTCATAAGTTTCACTCAAAGAAATGACTGACATGGCGCCTACAAATTTCGGGGTATTTATGTGTACATACATAAATACATATACCCATGTATATCTGTGTAGGTGCATATGCATACATACGTACGTACATCCATATATGTGTGTGCGTGCTTGCGTGCTTGTGACGAGTCACGAAAAGGAAAAGCGACAAAAGCAAAGACAAAAACGAAAGGTTTACGAGGAAAAACATATAATGAAAGTGATCATAAAATAGACGAATTGGGATAGTACGACATCATTTGATGGTTTGATTGTGTTATATGTAAAAACTGGGCAAACTTAAAATGTACAAATTAAAAAAAGTATTACGGTTGTGTGTTTTAATTGTTACTCCAAACAATTATTTTCAGAATAACAATTATAATTAAGTATGGACGAGACTGACTTAAGAATTATCTTTCTCGATTTAAGACTGTTTCGACTAAGTGTCACCATTGTTATTGCTACGAAAAACTACTGAGAAAAGCTAATCATTTTTAATCATCCTGGAATATAAATAAAATAACAGGAATATTGTTAATAGCATAATTTTATGTAAACTGTGTTTCCACATAACGACACGTTATTGAAAATATTTTCTTAAATCAGGATTTATCCAATATTTTAATATTTTGAAATAGTAAAAAATACATTGTCAAGCAGTAAAAAAATACATTTTCGATTATTTTAAATTCATCTCTCATCCATAAGGATGAATGGGAGATCCACTTTATTTATATAAAGTTTTCATTTTATTTGTATCGATATAGTAAAAAATAATATTCTTACATTTTATTTTTTAAAACATTCATAAATATTATATTTAAGTGTTACTCAAGGCATAAAAGTAATTTTTCTTATATCACTTTAAATTTCATCAATGCTACAAAACACAAAATACACACGTTTTTACTCAGAATACAGTTAGCTCGAATCTTTTGATTTATTTAGCACTGGTTTATTTTTTGGAACTGGAATAAAAAAAGGTTTATTTTCTGGACTTGATTTAAAAAAATGTTCTATGTACATTGTAAGGAAATTTAAAGTAAGACGAGATACAAATTTTTAAAATTTACTTAAATTTTATTTCAGATATTTGCATATAAATATATCTTAAATATGTAATTGCAACAAACATTTATTTATTCGCTTAAATATTTTTATACTAATTTTGATGTTTTCCTTTCTTCTATAGTTGACTCAATTTGTTGCATCACACCGTACATTTTCACCGTGTACACATACAATCGTAGTTCCGCAACCTGGCCACCTATATTAATGTTTTTGTCATGTAATTGTGTATAAAAACCTAGTATAAGTTTTAGTATGCTGATTTTTATTACCCACAGTTCCTGCGGCGATACTCGCTCCCCTATACCGCTTCATATTTGTCCATCTTCTAGGATTAGTGGAAGTTTTATAAAAACCTGAAAATTTTAGATTTAAACTCAACATCTTCTATTTATTAGGCTTAGAACCATAGCAACTTAGCATCACATGCAGCCTCTTTCTACACCTTTTTCAAATTGGCTTTCATTATACAATTGAATTCATATCATGGGAATATTTCTTAGATCGTAAAATTTAAATGTTGTAAAATTATCAAGCTAAGTATAAAATGGTGTGTCAGCTAAATTGGTAAAATGAAACAAAGATGAGAACGAAAAATAATAATTTCCATATATCGCCTTACTATATAAACCTCTGTAAAAAAATTTAGAACATAAATACTTCTAAATAAAAATATTTCTATTATTCCAATTTTATTTATTTTATAAGCATAAAAAAAATTCCTAAGCACAAGGAAATAACGGAGATGAAAAAACATAATGGTTTAGCTTGCCAGAGTACTTAAGAAAAATTATCAAGAATTATTAAAGCACGCTTTTTTAAAAAATACAGAAGACAATTCGCAAGAGCAGATCTGACAGTTGGAATACCAGAATCAATATTCATGTATCATAGACCTTTATGAGCATGCATGAGCAACCTGCTCACTTAAATATAAGAATTTATAAAAGGTGTATAATATAATATTTTGTGAATCTACTACGGAACCTTAGTTTATGTGTGTTCTGACTCAGATTTAACTGGTTTTATTTGTATAAGGAAACTTACACTTACAATAAACACAAATTTCTAATTTCCTAAACATTCTCATTAGTCTGCTGATTTCCTGGTTTTCTTTCATTTTGAAATGCAAGTGCCTAGCTGTACTTCCATATATACGCATACATATATACTTAGATACACTTTATATATATATATATATATATATATATATATATATATATGTATATAAAATTAAATAAATATTGCTGTGAACTCTTTTTACATATAAGCATATTTATATTACCATATAATAATATTCAATTTATACTAATAATATTAGTGGTGATGCACTCGAGGTGTACACGTTTACAGATTTAAACTAGTTTACTTGTTTCTATTTTCATTAATTATCGTTGCTGTCGCCGTTAAGAACATTGAAAATTATTGTTTTGTTCGTGCAAATCAAGCCGCGTCTACAATTCGTGTGTTGAACGCTGTTTATATTAACTATCGAATAACTTACGTGATAACACCAAATGTTTTATTATTTTAGAGATTTTAGTTCTTTTTTTAAATTATTCGGCAGTATCTCTGGCTACTGGCTCTAAATTATGAATAAAAAGGGAAACAACTTTAGTAAAGATGATATTATATACAACTGAAATTCTTTGTTGGTTTTCCATTGTTATGCAGAAATGATATTCATACAATAATGACTTCGGTTATTCATACAATAATGACTTCGGTAAAATGTGTATGTGTGTTTCTTTACTATTCAGAGCCCTAAATATTAGGCCTTTTTAACAGAAACTCCCAAGGCAATTTATTAAAAATATGTTTCCACCTTCAGTGCGATAAATTTCCTGCCTTAAATAAAATAGATGATTGTCAGAATAAATAATAACATTCAATATTATATAACTTATCATATGGATCACCTTTTTTAACTACTATTATGAATACTTTTCATGTCAATACCAGTGCAGACAAATTTGATTTCATTATATTCCACGTCTCTTAAAACTTCTTTAGACATATTCTAATAAGAGTTTTTTTTTCAAAATCTTTTCGTAATGTCAGAATTTGAACTAGAACCTCAAACTTTGAGATTTTTAACTAAATGTCCTCTTTTTTACAAATTTAAATTTTGAAAATTATTTAAAATATTTTATCGTTTCACCGGCATTTATAATTAATTTGCAAAATTATGCTTTTTTAATTAATATTACTTTATTCAGTGGAATCGATATATAGCAATATCTCTAGGAATATTTCCATTTATTTTGCCATTATAGTCCTTTTTCTCATTTTATGATGAAACTTCAACTATATGAAAAAGAATATTGAAAAATGGTCTTTCGAAATGTTCTCGACCTTAGATAGAAAATACAAGATTTTCTAGAATATTTTTTTTATTTTTCATCACTATTTCAATACTTTGCAATTCAACAGATTTACCACTTTCCGAATTTTTAATACTCCCAATATAACAGGACTTCTTCAAATCTGTGCAATAAGTAGTTACCTTAACGTTGGCCTCGTTACTTGAAGCGGATTTCCTTCTAACGAGATTATTTCAGGTGTAGAAAGGGAAAGTAAAAGCTAGAAACCAAATTTAATAAATAAACACTTTGGAAATTTGATCACGAAACTTTACAACCAGCCTGGACGTTTATTATTATGATATAAGAGCACCCTCTTTTCAGACAAATGCAAATATTTATCCTTTATGGCATCTTTTAATTATTCCAGTAGTAAAACTTTAAATACATTGTAAACAATACTGCATTTTTTGATGTATTCTATGAGCACCATACTCTTAGAAACACAGAAAATTTGTACCATATCTTTTCATTTCGATAGAATCATGTACATGTTTCCACATACTGTTTGGATGCCCGATCTTAGTGCAGGTGATCAAGTTGCGGAAGAAAGTATCGATTTATTATATTTCCATATAATTAACTTTGTATTGTTTTAACAAAAATATCAGACAAAAGCTCTAAGTTATTTTATGTGACGCAGTGAATATATTTAGCGTTAATTTTGTAGAAATTCATTATTCGCAATGAAATGAAACTGGTATTGTTTCCATTTTATTTAAAGTTTTTAACACGACACTAGGTTCCGTTGTATTATAACATCTTCTGGTGAGCCATAAGCAACGATAATGTTTGCTAATTACCCAAATTCACGGTTTTTTTCAGTTATAAAATAATATTGTTTGTCCAGGAAATAAATAGTATTTGAGTAATTCCATCAGAACACAATTGCATAAATAGGTATGCGTTTCTATGCAGAGTGCTCTTTAGGTTTGTATTGTAACCCATAAACTAATTAAGGGTTTTGTTTTCATGTAACACATAAATAAAGTATTCAAGAAAAATCTTTTATATGTCTTCTTCAGAAATCTTCTAAATACGTGAGAAATTAAATAAATGGTCACGTTAAAATTCAAAGATAATACGTGTTTAATATCGGTTTTAATTTCAAGCCCTATGAAGAAATAATTTAAAGTGTATTTTCATTACTTGGAATTGCCCTTATGAATTGATTTTTAACCTGAAAATTCTCAAATAAAATAATTTATAAATTATTAATAATTTCATTCCAATTTGATTATAAATTTACAATAAAATATGGGTTTTGATATAATATGAGATGGGTCAATTTTATTCGTATTATTATGTGTGATATTAACGGACGCCAAACCTTCATGTAACATACAAAGAAAATTGCACCCATCGCTCTGAATATTTAATAACGTTTCTGAAATGGTAGCCCACCGCAGACGCCCAAGTAATGCCTTTACGTTTCCAAAAGCTTGTTCGAAACTTAAAGGCGGTACTAGGATGATAGCTCTTGAAGATCTTGAAGAAACTAAACTTTAATATTATCCTGAAATATAAGTGCAGAGATGTTGGGGATAATTATGCATTATGTAGTAATGGTATTTCCTGGTCACAGTTTTGTTGAAATGTCGATAATTAGTATGTAAAAAATATAATTAGCGATGTGTTAATTTTATATGCACGAACACGTGTTAACCGGCTTGTTAGGGATTTATCTTTATTGCGAGTAAAAACCAAATAACCAAATTGTGGGACTGGACTGCTTTTCTTATCAAACTTATGTGATTGCTTCGTAAAATACTTATTTTTTTTTGGGTTCTCATTGTTATATATATATATATATATATATATATATATATATATATATATATATATATATATATATATATATATATGTATATATATATATATATATATATGAATGAATTTAAAATTTAATGATACTTCCGAAATATTTCAATGCAACAAATATTGATTTATATTTTTTAATATTTTGAATGATAACGTTAAACTTTCTTATTCAGTCGTTATTTCGATTTGTCGTATTACATCGTATTATTCGATTAGTGGTATCTTGAAGGCTTAAGTCAATTTTACTACTGGTGAAATATTAGATGTCTGAATAGTTCTAGGTTTTGGTAAAACAATGCACTTTTTGCCAGTTTTCCAATATTTTTTTTTGCTATAATTATTTTAATAATATAAAATTAAATAATTACTATCTAAAAAATATTTCCGCTGTATGTAATCTAAATTTTTATTTTACTGTATTTTAATCGTCAATCATGTTTTACCACATTACGAATATTTAAAAATAATTATTTTCATTAAAAACTATTTTAAATTCATTCAATATTTCGGATCATTCTTCGTTCTGTAAAAAAAATAATTAAAAATTAAAAAATGGAGCGTTGCTGCTTCCATACGATACATCTTACATTGCATTTAATTTCCCATTCGGTAGCACATATAATTAAGTAATATAAAAAAAATGTATAACTCTTTAACGATTTATTTAATTTTCCAAATTAACTTATACGGCGGACATTTAAATACGTGTTCTGTGACTACGGTTGGAATACATATGACTGCACTGACGGCTTTAGGGTTTGAATACATATGGTTCACCTGACCGTCGTAGTAACTGGAGCGGTACCTAATAAGTGAAGTTAGCAAAAGTTATCGTACAAAGTCAGTCAGGTATACAGTAATATGGACATAAACGCAAAAAAATCATCGGTGTTTCACATCGACGTTAAAACCGCTATCTCATTATTATAGAATTTGAGACATCAATGTACATTGATGTTTCTGAATGAAGTGAAAAAAAACATTAAACTACAAAACCAAGGTACAGTGAAACATGTGCAATATTGTTTTCTTTGATATGTTATAATATATTCCGTAGTTACATGTGACGTTAACATTAAAGACTTTTACGAAGGTGCATATTTGAAACTATTTAATTAATTTTTCAAACGAAGTCGTATTTAATATTATAGAAACTTGTTTGTTTTGACGGAAAACAATACTGTTGCGATATTTTTTTAATGTTTGTTTTTTTTTACGTCAAAATATTAAATAAAAATATCGTTCTTT
Organism: Druceiella hillmani; assembly: GCA_039881145.1. Taxonomy (NCBI): domain Eukaryota; kingdom Metazoa; phylum Arthropoda; class Insecta; order Lepidoptera; family Hepialidae; genus Druceiella; species Druceiella hillmani. The sequence goes on along the minus strand of JAYKKI010000022.1, from coordinate 26,794,890 downwards.
GACAATTCAAAATAGTGATTACTTGACTATCGACTCAATGTATCTTTATAAGAAGGACTGAAGTAAAGTTCAGTTTAGTAATTGTATGTGATCCATGACTTGATTATAAGAAATATTTGTTTATAAACAATGGTGAAATTATACTCAATCTTGGTTTTTATATGTAATGGCATTCCAAATTAATACGTAATTAGCTTTTACCTGCAGTTTCACTCGCGTGGGTTTTTTATAAAATGATCGGATTTGATAAACTAATAATTGATTTAATGCATGTTCTGTGAATATGTAGCACTAATGGATGTATTTTCGTATGATATTTTCATTATAGAGTAAAAGCACCGAGTTTAGTCATAAAAAAATCTTAACATTTTCCCGTTCAAATATGGTCTATGCATTAAAGTGTACCTTGTATTATTTCTACAGTAAGTTCCAAATATTTTTTTCTCCCGTTTACACATTTAATATCAAACATTCAAACACTTTTCTCGTATTTTGTGAAAACGAATACTACCTTCTGTTACTCCACTACATGAAATTAACATAGCTATATTAAATTTGGTAGCAATTTGGCCATTAATTGCAGAGGTTAAAAATATATAAACTAGTTGTAAGAAGCAAAACCAGAAACAAAATTTATTCAATATGTGGCAATGGCTGAATTATACTAACAAAATATGAATTATTCACTATTCAATACTCAAACATTTAACCTATCTTGTAAACATTATTAGACGATTTCAAGTCAACAATAGCAGACTTGCACGGTCCATAACTGAAAAGAACAAAATGTAGATTACGAGCTATTAGAGAACGTGACTAGCAATGGTCTTCATGCGGTAGTACTCTTTTTTTGTGTATATGCGAGGCCGACATACTATTCATTTTCTAGAGAATGAAAGAAAAACTCAGTTTTTTGCATTACCTTCAGAAATGTTTTTCCGATTATCACTAGAAGTAAACGTTATGATCTATGGGTAGCTTGTAATTTTTCCGGTTCCAATCTTAATAATTTTTGTAAATTATAAATTTAAAGATTTTGGTGACATACGTCAAGGGCGAAATATATTTACAGGCTTAAAAACTTATCGTTGTCGTTACATACTTTCAAATAAGAGAATACTAAAGAATAAACTATAGTTATTCGAACACAGCCTTCAGATGCTATAAGCCTTTGAATGTGCATATACGTATATATGTACGTACGTATGGAAATATATACATAAATATAGACCAGATATGATTCGATTCATCGTTTGATAACACATTTTTTCCCTTAATTTTATTAACTCCTTCCTGGAAGCTAACGCAATATAATCATTGTTTTAGCAAAGCATAAACCGACTTTTAGATTTATACCATTATATTGACTGAATTTTTCAAGAGAACTGAAATAAAATCATGGACGTGGAGTTAGAGGTGTGTGTCTGAAAAGTAAACCAGTAGTTTCACACAAAATTTTTGATTTTTATAAAATGCTAAAATGTAATTTGCTTTATTTTCCAACGTAAAAATTTTCATTTTCGCCTCGTCAATTTTTGACTAGATTAGGTAAAAATACATAACTTATAATGTGATTGACTGAAATTAAATCGTACATAAAACAATCCACAAGAGAAGTAAATGGTAGAGTGAGATGTGAAATATGTAATAAACAACGTTTGTAAAAAATACTAAATTAAGAAATATATAAGTGTATGTGGGATTAGATTACGTGAGTTGAAATCGTAATGAGTTATATTTTATTTCATCGATTTGGTTTATTCTTCTTTGAGAAGAAATGCTATGGCGTCCTTCTAATTCTTATATGTTGTAATTAACTTGAGTTTTTCTAGACGAATTTTAATGCGGTTTTCATAATTATATAGAGTATTCGTCTGGAAAGGCTTTATTTTATAAGCCATTAGTACATGTGACCAGGTTACGTAACTATTTTAATATTTCTAAGACACATTCTTGAGATCGGATAAGCATAAAGTACCAGGGATGGTGCCATCCTCGCAGGAACGGCGAGTAACAAAATCTAGTATATTATAATTTGAACTAGCTTTTCTTTATACACTGAAAATTACACATATTAACTAGGTATTGCCTCCATAAGAAAACGATTTCCCACACGATACTCACTTCTGTATTTAATATTCCACGCTAAGACATATAAATGAGTTATATTGAATGAAGCATTGAAACATTTCTATTATTAGAATGACCAATATTTTATAACAAAAGTATACTAGGTAGTGATATATAAATTAGATTTTAGAATGCAAATTATTATAGCATTCACGGCGTCATGTACCTACAAATACTCAAACGAAATCACAACTGTATTATTCGAGGTTCAAAATGTGAATGTGGGCGGACGAATAGCGGGAACCCGAACAGTCGGGCTTTCCGTTGTCAAATAATTACTGTTTTCCAAGGAAAGTCTCCACTAAATACAGCGAATTTACATAAGTCTATTGAAAAACATTTGCGTAAATCAGTATGCACTATTATCAATAATGTTCTTAGTATTTGCATTGTAAAACACAAATTAATAACAGGTCTATTTTTGGTGCAAAGCAAAAATAAACCATACAAAACAAACTGTTATACAACAAATTTAGGTTTATATTTAATATGATTCAAATAAAAAAAATTATTATAATACCTTTCACAGTTTACGTGTTTTTTACGCATCTTCTAAAAAAAAACAATTAAATTACAATATTGTATGTATCGAATAAGTGCTCCGCAGTTTCCTTCGATACTTATTGTTCAACTTTAAAAATAACTTAATAATTCTAATATTTCTCCCAATAATTTATGTTAAAAATAATGTCATTCTCATAAATTTTGGAGAATTTGAAGAAAAAAATTATCGGAAAGAGCCGTAGCGATTTTTAAGAATGGCTGAAAAATTATAGTTACTAATGATTGACTATAATGAAACTTTCAAGATATTACAAGAAAATCCTACTTTTATTTTCAAGTTTGAATTAAAGAGTATCTTTGAAAAAACAGTATAGTCAGTTTCAATTCAAACATTTTGGCAAATGATTAAGAGTCCTTTTAAATTACATCGAGCTGTCAAAAATATGTAACAACTTCGTGATTCAACTGGCTTTGCTAAAATGACTATTTAGATGGAACAAAAACAAATATTAGTTTCAGTAATGTAAGCGAAATGGGCATAAAACAAGTTTTTTTGTAGAGAATGCTATTGTTCTATTAAAATTAAGATTTTATGTAAATTATTGTTCTTTTGCTGCCCCTAGAGTCAGTTAATTTTTTTTTATAAAATAAACAAGTTTCAATGTTTCTTGGCGTTTCAAACATTTTTCATTGAATATGATATTTGTTGATTATAATATATTACATATTCTTTAAAACTGGTCATCGAGGCCTGAAATCTAATCCATATTGAAGGTATTTTTGTATTCATTTTTCTGTATTGTACGAAATTGGACTGTCAGTTATCATATTACATTGATCGTGATATTTCCTACCTAAAGATACCCGTCGTAAAGATGCATCGTAGATAAAAGTCAAAACGGTGCTCAGATTATTCGGTCCACCTCTAGAAAGTAATATCTGGACATGGGTCACGTTAGTCCATTGTGTGTGTACGTCCACATAAATGTATGTGAATGTATCTCCACACACACGCACACGCACACACGCATGTGCACGCGTGCGGTGCACTCATTCGCACACGCACACGCATACGTATATCCATCCACCCACACACACGCGCATACGCGCGCGTGCACACACACACACACTAACACGCACACACACACGCACACGCACATGTCACAACGGGGCATCAGATCGTCGTAATTTTTTGCAGAGGTATAAATGATGGGTTGAGAAATAATATTGTTTGTTTTTTATTCCAAAAATGTTACTCCGGGAAAATTTATATTTGAAACAAAAAAGGATATAATGGGAATAACAAAGCAACGTTTCAACGGAGTAGCAAATAGACATAAATTTTTTAAAAGTAATGTTAGGTAGCAACACGATCACTCCCTTTAGTCCCTAATTGAAAGGAAACATGTTTGGTTTCATTGTCATTTGTCACGAAAATAAAGGCTTGACATTTAATTTCATTTAATCATTCTAGATTCTGTTTCCATTTCTCCGTATGAGTTTTATAACCACATGAGCTAATAAGCTGTGGGTAAAAGTTAGTATTTATTATAAAAAACCAAGACTTATTTTGGTATAATGGGGGAAATAATTTCTTATAAACACCGTAAAATTAAATATTTCCATTATATAAAAACAATAAAAGGGATCCTGCCTGAATTATGAATTAAAGTTTGACCTATTTTTTTCATTTAAATAATTATATTACACATTTTCATAGTTTATAGTAAACTTCGCAAAAATTGACATATTTTGCCAAATATGTAAATACGCCCTTTAGTAACGTTCAAAACCAATATAAATATTTCAAAAGCGTAGGTCGCAAGTGATTGTTGATGCTACGAGCGAATTACTGAATTCACGTGCTTTACTTCGATCGCGGTTGGGCCGAGCGTTTGCCGTGATGCTACTTTATCGGAAAAAGTAAAGGGGTGGAGATTGAAAATCAGATTCTACAAGGTCGTCGGTGGTATTCCTCGCTTTAAAGTGAAAATAAAATAAGTCCAGAGATCAGACCCACTCAACAACACGGCATTTTATTGTAACATTTTATTTTATTTTTCAATTGTACATAAAAATTGACACGAAAAACAATGTTTTCACAGTTCTATTATATGCTACTTCTAATAAAAAAGTGTGAAGGATAACTTGTGGCATATGAACAATGCAAAATATTGTTCACATGAACATACAGGTACATTGTACAAGCACGTATGAAAATATTAGTACAAAACTATTACACAAGTAAGTTTTAATAGAATTATACGAAGCAGTTGAATTTCGTCGGAATTTCTCTCGACCAACACTAATTTTCTTTTATTTTAAACCTTAATAGTTCCCGCTTTGTGTCCGTCCGTTGCTGGTTAGTCATAGCCAATTGAGTGAGAGCTTCTGCGTCCAAGAAGTCGTATTTTATAAAAAATGTGAGCATAAGGATTATGCAATATAATATCATTTGCATGTTACAGTTTTTACTAGCATAATATTTTACATATAGGTATAGAAACGAAAGGATATTTTGTAAAATTATTATTTCATGTTACATTTTTTGTTATTATTCACTAATTATATTGATACGTATATGTCCGCAATTAACTTTACAAATCTTCAAATGGTTTCGATAATTTTTTCTTCAAATAACCCTACATTTTTAAATCTTTTATCGCTAGTTTTTTTTATTATTCCTATCGTATGTTTACTAACATATTACAGATTATTAATATGAAACATCTAAAAGTAAAGATTGTTTTAATAAATATTTTGTACTCAATAATTCTCACACTAAAATCAACTAGATTACATTAAGATACTTTCGGGAAATAGTTTGCTATATCCATAGCGTTTGAGAAGGAGAAATGGTGAATGATGTGGTTGGAGCGGTTTGCTTGCTACAAGGATATTTATTTGCTACAAAAGATATAACCTTTTGTATCATCACAAAAATTTGAAAAAAATTCAAGTTACTTGTTCCGTAGATATAAAAAAACTAAAAATAAGTATTGTTTTCAGGAAATATATATTTAAATAAAACGAACCCAATGCTCGTCGAGGTATTGCACATTGTTTTAATTTTGGCTGGACATCTAGGTTTTTAAGAATATCATAACTTCATGACTTATCCAGCATAACTAAAAGTTTAATTGTGTATTGCCCTCAACTATATATTTATGTGTATATATATATATATATGTATATATATATATATATATATATATATAAATATATATATATATATATATATATATATATATATATATATATATATATATATATATATATACACATATATGTATGTATATATATATCACATATTTTAGTACATTATTATAATTTTTAGTAAATTGATGTATTGGACTGATCAGAAGGTATACGATATTTGACGGCGCGGCGAATGCGGGGATCCGGGTTCGATTCCCGGTCGCTTGTTGACAAGGGCTGGACTGGTCTTCCGATTAGCTGTAAGAGATCGCTCACGTAGCAATAAGTCTGTCATATGTATTAACTTCATACATCAAAGTACGTAAGTAAATAAATAAATTTTATTTAGAAGTTTTAATAAAAGAAGCACGTGCAGTATTTCATTTTCGAGTTTAGTATTTCACAAACCGAATCTAATTATGAAAAATGGTAAATAAAACATCGGCCTCGTTTCAAAAGCGCTGTTTAATAATACCAAACTCCATGTCTAATCTTTGCTAATAGCCCACCTGAAGATGTTGTTACACAACGAAACCTAGGTCGTGGTAAAGAACTTATATAATAACTTATAGAAATTACTAACTACTAACTACTTAATAACTTATAGAATGATGAATGTCTACAAAACTAATACCAAATATATTCAATAAAAGTGTTAAAGCAAGGAAAAAAATCAGTTTATATAGAAGTACATATAAAATGATAACTAATTCAGACCTAATTAAAAGGCAATATTTAGGAAGAGCTTTCAAAAATATTTTGAATTTTTTTAAAACATGCAAGAACAATTTTAATACTATATTTAGAAAAATTGTGAAAATGGCAAGCATTCTATATATTCTATATTTTAACAACCTGTATATTATATATGTATTTATGTCAGTACTATGGACGTGATACATTAAATAATCGACCTAGATAAGTTTTGAGGCATATTCTTATTTAGTTCAAACTGAGGTTAGTTTTGGCTTGTTTAACTTGTATTAAACATTTACATTGTCATGTAACACGTGTCAAGTTTTTACGTTTATAACAGCTTTTTATCGACGCCTATCAAGCACGGTATTGGAAAACGTCAAAATATTTTTATTTTTTTTTAAAATAACTGTGCATTTTAATCGGGCCAATTATGCAGTTACAAGGCGAGTATTATTTCGAAAATAATCTCCTGCACCTGACTTGGCATTTGTCGTGCACTGAATTATGAGACGGTGGTAAGAATTAAAATGTGGTGCAATAATTATATTAAATGTTATATGTTTCACTAACCAAGTCAAAATAAAATTCAAAACTTTTCTGCTTTTACTTACGTTGCACAAAATAATTTGTCACTAAAATGTTCATTTTATGTTTAAGAATATGAACATAATGAATACAAAATAATAGTCTCAATCGTTTTATATAGGATATTTATATAACATTCAACGTTAATATTTACTTTGGAAAAAAATTGGTTATGCTTGAAAATTAATACCAATTAAAGTGGGAAAGTTTTTTTTTTAAAAAAAGGAAATATTTACTTGTGTTTCCCAAAAAAGAAGACTTTTTATTTTTTGCTGGTTCCACAAAAATTTTACTGAAACCGTTGAAATAAGAATAATTTAAATTATTCCTCCGTAACAATAGCAAAATAACAAAGAATTTCCGTTGTCGCATCCAGGCAGTTCAGCTTTTGTTCTTTAGTTTATTTAAACGTTTTATTTATTCTTCACCTCACTTTCTCAAATTCTTACTATTTTAATAAGAATGGCGTACTTTGTCGTCTTCACAAAGGTCTTTCCCGTTTCATTCATAATTTATAGCGAGCGGCCGGAGATAATGCCAAACATTATCAAAGTAAAATGAATTACAAATAGCCTTGAATTAATAAAATATTTGCCATTATCACGGACATTATCGATATTCGTTTAATTTATATTCGTTATAAACTGCGTCCATCTCTTACAAGAATTATAGATTACATATTAAAGAACTTAAGAAGAAAAGGCTTGATTTACATATTAAAGAACTTTAATATTCATAATTTTCAGAAATACCAGTTCATTGAATATAATGGCTTTGAATAAATATATATTCAAAGATTCTATATCCTCCTTGATGGCAAAAGTAGGTACTTTTGCCATCAAGGAGGATATAGAATCTTCCAAGAAGAGATTATATTGTAGTATACACCATTTTGTAAAAGATGATAATAGCATCTCATGTAAAATTTTACGATTATAACTTTTTTTATATGTATATATTTTTCCAAGAAATTGAATATCCTGCTTTCTTTATGTTTAAATAATAAGGACAACGATGGAGATTGGTAAAAATATAAACCATAAGTTGGTAGCTGGTCTAGTTATGTGAGATTGGCCGTCCTTAAGTGTGCATAAAATTATATTTAATTTTTTTAACAGTCAAGTCACCTGTGGAGATTACCGTAAAGAAAGTCTTTAATTTTATGTTCACCTATTTAATAGTTTAGTAAATTTATTGATAAGTACAAAGCTTTCATCGATCGAAATACGGCTAGATGATCTTCTAGAAATATTATAAAAAACAACGTTTTTTTATTTCCAGAAATTGAGCAGACAAGCTGTTTGCACTGAAGAAAGAATGTTTGCTGTAATCTCAAATAAAAAAGCCATTCGGAAGTTTTCTTGCTAGTCATATTTTTTTAGATACAAAGAAAAATTCTTCTAAATATTTACTATTTAGTGTAAGCCAAAAAATATATTTTAAATTATTTTGACGTGAAATTATATTAATTCCTAAGGATTTCCTCCTTTTTTATATGTTTTTATTCCCTGCTAAATATAAAGACCAATCAAGATATTATGCTTTACTATGATTTATACAAAAGAAGATGGCAATTTTTAATTTATTGAATAATAACTTCAATTAGTGATGTACTTCCCGTACAACCTTTCATAATCATCATTAAAGAAGAATGCATAGAAGAAAAAATGTGAAAAGTGTTGAACCTTACAACCATTTATTGGACATCGGCAAGAGGAAGATGACGGGACGCACGACGACAAGTGCGTTTATTGACTTGATGCAGACTTTTATTACAGTTTCTTAGGATTTGCAAAAAAACAGTACTATTGAAATATAACATTCTATTTCTTATTTCTTACTTAAGCTTTACGAGTTTTAATTTTTTATGTTAAAAGTAAACGAGAGGTGTGTGAAAATTTATTGTCACACTCTTTGAAAATCTTTTAATTATTGTCAAGCTACAGTCGGTCTCTTGTGTAGTGAAAGAATTTCTGAATAATTTGGTAACTGACATTTTGTTTTTCTCCTTTTATCTAGTAATGAAGTCAGTTTTTTAAATAACTTTGCATAGAAATAAATATTTTTAAAAAATGTAAATTTCTTTACTGTTAAACGCTTTTATTATATGGTAGAAAATGTACCAAAAGCTTACATATTATAAAAGGGTCACAAATCAGGGGTTTATATCAGGTCAAAATAAAATCGGGGGTCGCATTTAATTGGAAACTTTCTTCCGTTGGAACTTGGAATTCATATCAAGGTATGTAGTCCAATTCTTTGTTCCAAATATAAGACACAAGACGTATAACTTAATATTATAAAATACAATAGCATAATTTCCAGAAGTTCGTCAAGTCTTGTGACTTAGGTAGGCTGACATTGCAAAATCGGAGTGAGGAAGTGGAACCCGGAGTTAAATGACAGAGTCTCTACTTCAAAAAACAAACCACTAATTTAAAAGCAGAATAATCTCAAGTCTCATGGCTTAGGCATATATTACTCTTAAAGCATGAAGGCTATAGAGTAACAACTCGGTGTTCAATGACCGATCTATGCAAGAAATCCATATTGCTAAATTAAGAACGGCAAACTATCAAGTCTCAGTATTTAGATAGAAAATACACTTACAATATGAGGATTTAAGGATCCAAAGTTGAAAATTATAATCTTATATGGTTATGTTGATAGAATACGTGTATGAATTTTCAAGAAAATCGGTTAGATAAAAGTAGTCGACATGTTGATCGCAACATTTGAATCAACAAGAAAAAACATGTAGAATGTAAAGCTATAAGACTATAAAAAATTTAAAAAACGAGCACTTATAAAGATTATGTTAAAGAAATTGCAAATTCGTTGTTACTAGGGCGAAATAAATCTTAACTAAAGACAACCTATTTTTAATCAAATGAATCAGTCATGTCAAAAATATCGATATAGATATTTCAATTGTAGATAGTAAAAATAATTATATAATATATAAATATAAAATAATAAAAATAATTTTTATTGCATATAATAAAAAAAAAAGTTTATTTTTTACCTCCAAAACTATGACGTTTAGTATAATAGTTATGGCTTTCCGGTAAACTTTATAGCGCTGCTTTTTCACGCTTTTTTACTTTAGCCGTTTTGAATTTAAAAAATGTACTCCAACTACATTTATTTTATGGACACTTTCGCCAACTTTAAAACTATTTGACATTTTTAGGTCATATATCTTAGGTGACTATAACTAATGTAATTCAGAAAGCGGATGTTGTAGTTTCCTGCTGTTCCTTTTCAGAAAATTTAAAATTATTTTACACTTCTTTTATACTCGGAGTATTTAATATAGGTCAGCATTCTTTAGATTTTATTTATGATGTTCTTCGATATCGATACATTAAATGAAAAAGAAGAAATAAAATGTTATTATGTTCGTTAATTAGCATCCTTAAATTGTTTCTTAAGTATTATGGGAGTTCGGATTTTGTAAAACTTTTTGTGTTCATTATTTTGCGTTGTTGGGAAATATTATAAATGCATTGACATTTTTTTAAAAATTCACTGAGAATTTTTATACAAACAAAACTACAATTTTGAATACATAAGCTTTTAAATATATACAAACTTTCAAATTCTTTTGAGTTTGGGATATGAATATATATTTATTACAAAGAATTATGTCAGGAAGCAAGCAGGAAGGAAAGAAAATATAAATCTAAGCCAAATGGTATAGATATAAATAGTAAATATGGTAAGTATTGGAAAAATTTAATTATTGACCTATTTCATAAAAGCTATGAAATTTTTAGGAGTCTAGTCAATACAGAGAACCCATATAATTTTGCATTATTTGTTTGTATATCAATTCATTTATCATATCCTAAAGTTTCCATAATTTTAGATCTAATACAAAAAATTTGGTTGCCAAAAAATATTTTTTTCTATTTTTGAAGCAGTTATTAATAAGTAGGAATGAAACAAAATTTTTAACTTATCGCATTATGTGGGCTTTTGTGACAAATATCTTATAAATTAGGTTCCATTTATTACTTTTCATTTATTAGCCTTGTTAATCAAATATTAGGCAAATTAGGATAAATTTTTAAATTTTGTTTTGCAGTATTCAAAATATAAATACATAAGGCGAATCAAAATAGCAGTTTAAGCAACTGGTGTATCAATATCCTTATTTACTTACCGTTATGGGCATGTTTGTGCACGACATAAAAATTTATAAAATATATGTAGTTTGATACTTTGTGAAATGACAACGGAAATGTTGGTTATGGTTGATCCAGCCCTTGATCATTTATTTACTATCTGGAGAAATTTAATTCTACCTAGTTCCTCTAGATTAATGATATATTGTATCGGAGTTCATAACGGAAAAACTTCGTCGAATTAAAAAGCAAAGAAATTCTCGAGTCCAGTATTTTAGTTACTTGGTTTTTCATTTCAATACTGACTGGATGTCCGAGCTTAAACAATATATTTTCGTGATATTTGCTAACATTTTATTCATTTTATATAAAATAGCTTTGCAACAAAAATGTTTACTCGCAATGCAAATGCATATATTTTTAAAACTATATTTATCCTTCAATATGGTTCCTTCAAAATATAAATTTGTTTTCGCAAAGTTTTTTTAAATTACTTTCGTACTATGGACATATTTTAGTCTGGAATCCATATTGATATCCAACTGAGAAAAGACGAGGCGCGTTTAGAAAATTGCCTCAGTTCTTCACGTCGTCGATTCCGCAGTTTTTAGAGATGAAGTTCATTTTTTTCCTAATGGTGTGGGGTATTCAAACGTGGACACTCACGGTTGGGCTATCACATTAAAATATCGCTCCTAGATCGACAACAATAGCTATGCTAAGAGGACAAAATCATGGAAAGGTCATAATATTCGAAAAAGCGATAACCGATGAGTTCTCAATTGGAGAACACGGTTTCTATGCTCAACCAGATGGGCCGATAACGTAAAAAAGTATGCAGGACGCGGCTTTAAGGATAAAACGGACCATGCGCAGTGACGCGCCTTGGGAAGTCTATATCCACCAGACTGATGATGATTATAGATATTATTCTTTTCCATTTTTTCAGATATTTAATAGGTGAAAATCCTTTTATACTAATATGTAACAAAAATTATTTAATATTTTGGAGGATATTTCTCTCATGTATATAAATACGTATGTATTTATGTGTGTATATATATATTTATATATTTGTACATATATATTTATATTTGTATATATATATATTTATATATGTGTGTATATATATATTTATATATACATATTGCTACATACTGTAGATTAAAATGAAAATATTTTTTTCATTCACAAAATACGAAAATGTAATTTTTAATTTTGTTCTAAAAACATCTGCCGCCATTATTTAGTTTACTTTTTTCATTCATCTCATAATTACTGTGTGTAACTTAATTAAAAAAATGCACAGCGCTTCAGCAGGGAGAAATGCAGCTACCTTTATTTAATTATTCTTCTAGGAATAAAGAGAATAGTTTATTTCTTTAAAGTATTTCATTGTTTACGATTTTAACTTTTTAACTCTTTTTGACACAATTCTGGGCAACTTACAATCTACATTCAAGACCCGTCAATATTTTGGGCTAAAGAAGAATTGAATTAAATATCGCGGTGTAAATTGAAGTAGCCACTTCCATACCAAATACAAATTTTAAAATCCACTTGTAGGACTTATAAGTTTGAACCCGAAATCACCTTTGAGTCCATATTTTCTAAACATTTCAATACTTGCAAATGTGTTCCGCTATAAATTATTTAAACGTATATGGTTGGGTGTGGGTGCTCAAATATTTTTAAATTTTATCTCCAGAAATATATCGACCAATGTACATTGGTCAATACAAATTTTACGTAACCCTTCTACATAAATCAAGTGAACGCAAGTATAATAAATGGTTTTTAATTCAACTAATTTCGAAAATTCGCCCGCCCCTTACCACAGTTGGTATTAAAAACTTTTTAAAATTTTTTTGGCGCAAAATGTTCAAATACTTATTTTATTTAAAACTTAAATCATTCATTTTCAAGTGACTTTATTACACTTACTTTTTTATGGAAATATATGCAAGATTAACTTCAGTGAGAATTTATTAAAAAAAGACCATACTTTCATAAAGTACGTACGATTGTTGTCTGTAATTAAAAGTCTCCAAATATGAACACGTAGGTATATTACTGGTTTCCTACGTCTTAATTAGATCGTCGATTGCGTCTTAATTGGATAAAAATATAGAATGGAACAATTTGTATATTCCATAACTTCGTCGTAATATTTTCAGGAATCGCTGCAGTCTGAGTTATTTTAATATCAGATTTAATTGCTTAAGGATTCCTGTACTCAAATTACGTTCTAAAATACTCAACATTTTCAATGTTCTCAAACATATACAATATATGCAAACTATGTACTAAGTTGGCTTTCTATAATTTATTATTTATTAACTAAAACTTATTTTTTAAGCCGATGCAAAATTGTACTCAAATCCTCCAACTAGGCTATGAATCGAAAAAAATAACGGAAATGTTGGTATTAATTAAATAATCTCCACGTGGGGTATATCATTGCTACCTTTCTTTGAATGTAAACTATTTTAAAAAAATATCCATACCCATTGAGCTTCAAGTGTAAAATATTATTACATCTTACTTCTACTTATGTCACATCACTATTTGAATTTTGTCACTCAGTAATCCATTCACTCCTGCCTTCTAATAAAATTTTTTTTTCGCCACAGATTTATTAATAATATTTCCTGGAATAAAATCACCGCAATATTTTCCAGCTCGCCCCTTCACTGATCAAGTCTATTTAGTTGAGTGCGTTGAGCCACTAGATTGAAGAGAAATATAAAATATTCGGTTATAAAATCATTTTTATTAAATCAAGCTAGAGTTCTGCTTTTTGGAACAGCGGTTATTGAAAATATTATGTCATTTACCGTATTTACATAAAGTTTCGGCGTATTTTGTAGATATATTTTTATTTGGTTAAGAAAAAATTGCGGTTCGTTTTATGAATAATTTAACAGAGCAAAATCAAAATAAGGTTTAGAATATTTTTCTATTTCCGGTTTATTACACAAGAAATAAACATAGGTTTACAGTAAACTCTCATTTAAAAATCACTTTCATTTTAAAAAAGAAATATTTCAAATTTATTGAACTTAAGTCCAAATATTTTCTAATTTTTTTTAATTAAGTATTATATTTATTCAAAATATTATTTGAGACGTAATTAATTGTGTAACCTCATACATTACTTAAACTTTAACGTCTACTTTTATGTGGCATAAGCTCGTACTCTTTTCCCCTCTAATTCCTCCTAAAATATTTGTGCAGAAAATAATAAAAAAGATATGAATTTAGGAAACTCAACATCAATCAAATTATTTGAAAATTTCATAAATATTTAAGGATAATTATCGTAAATTACAAAAATAACATAAATTAACAATTATGTAAGAATTTTACTATTAAATAGATTTTGAATTTTCTACTACCAAATTCTTTTAGTGTTAACGAAGTTTACTTTTTTGCACCTTAGTTATTTTCCTATATACAAGGACTATAAAGTTTCAGTACAAAGTTTAAATTTACCATTGGGTATTAAACACATTTTGTTACAAACATACAATACTTTGCCACTTGTTCGAGCACCCTCCACTTGTAACGCAGCTATAAGAGTCAGAATTTACAAATATTTGCTTTTGTAAATGAACATAAGTACTTATTTTTTGCGATGATTTTGAAAAAGACTTAATGTTTATGTAAGGAAGTAATTATGTTTCACTACAGAAATTAAGACCATTATTTTTTTTATCAACTTTTTCAGTGTGTTATTTTGTTACTTTTAAACTGCGTAAAATACATGAAAATTGCAAGTAAATTAGAAACATTTAAGCGAACGTGATAAAAAACATAACTGAAGTTTCTAGCATTTTGTGGATAAACTAATTTCTTATTATTATTAATGAAGAAATTTCATAAATATTTCTCATAAATTACAAGGATTTTTGTATGAAAACGATCTTTTAACTGACATTTAATTAAATATTTCATTATATATGTTTTCCATCTCAGATATACATACTTCCCATTTCACACTTACTTCTATAGACATGAGATAAAAGGAATCCGGAGAGACCTTTTAATTGAGATTTCTGAAAAAGTTTCTATAAGTTTCCACTAAATATTTTAGCAACTCAATAAATGGGTATCATCTTCCTAAAGTTTCAACGCAACTTTCTGAGAAATCTAGCGATGACCGCAAGCTTGCAGTAGTTCATTTATAATAATTTTCCTTTTAGGTATATTGCGAAGTTTCCGTGTGATTGACGGATCTAAGGTAATTCCATTTTTATTTCACTGCTTTTGATCTTCACGGTCGAAACGATTAAAATGGTTCTAACTAGAGTGAATGCGGTCTAGTCATTTACTCTATTTGGTATCATTTTAAGTATTTTAGGCACTATCTATCATGCATAATAACCCTATACTCGTATGTAAGACAAAAGAAAAGGTCAGTTGTCGTGCCTTTTTCTGATAACCGTGCAAGATAAATAGTGCGTACACGATTTTGGAGTTTCGTACCCGAAGAGTCCTAACGCAACTCCTTTACTCTCGCACGATTAGTCGTCCCTCTATATGACACAGCTCTCTAGCATCTTAATTATAAATACTACATACATACAATCGTTATGATAAAAGCATACTTTCAAAATGGATTAAATGATAATATAACGGGACTTCAAATTCAGAGACCAACAAATTCTGGGGACAAACATGTATGTTTACGGGTAAACATTCATTGTATGACTCGCGCGTCGAGATTCCAGTTCCTCATTTGAATTGAATTCACATTATTTACAAATCTTCACTAATATGGACTTGTCGGTGGTATTAATATTTAATATTTCCTAATATAATTAAGTAGGACAAATGAACACACAAACACGCGTGGATATATACACACGCATACATGCGCACGCATGGACACGCAATATATGTACTCGGGTCTGCTTGCGTACGCGTGCGTGTGTGCGTGCGTGCGTACATGAATGGGTACCTGAGGCGTGCGTGTCTGGATTCGTGCGTGCGTGCGTGTGCGTGTGCCTGCGTACTTACGTGTGTGTGTGTATGAATATTTTTAATCAATTTACCTAAAGTCAGAAAATAGTCAGTGAAATCTCTAATTAGTCACTTTCCACAGAACTAAACAAAGCTTGTAAATTGCCAGAGAAAAGTCGATTCTCGATGTAAAAAGTGTAAGCTAACCTTTGATGTTAAGCTAAACCTTTGATTTTCGCGATGGTTTTGGCTCGATGACAGTATGCCCGTTTGGAATTTTCCTGATGAGGAGTTCACCTGTATCATTTAACAACAAAGTTTTAATATGGATTTACACCACAATAAAAAAACAATTGTAAAACGCACTCCTAATTAGATTATCTCTTTTTTTATTGGGATATCATCTTTTAGTCGACATTGGAGAGTTACAAGGTTATTTTCACCTTGTCGTCTACTGTGTAAGATCCGTTTTGCAAAGAGACATATTCATATTTCCTTCCCTTATATGGCCAGAGGGTTTTATATTTATTTTACATGGTGGCCAATAAATCAAATTTGTCGCTTCTTGTTATGTAATCTTCGTGGAAAGTTCTGAATATATATTGTTTGGAGGACTTTCAAACTCTTACTTATCCATTTTTTTAATTTGTGAATATATTTTTAATTACCTAGAATTTCATACTGGGGTCATTTTATAAATAAATTATATTTTGAATAAAAATTCGTATTTTTTATATTATCATTACAAACGTTTTTAGACATTACGTAAACATGCTAATTGGCCATTACCAGTTAAATTAAGAAATTGAGACTTTATATTTGGATAGTGTAGTAGTCTATCTAAAATCTATGTCTAGTCTATCTAAAATAATTAGCACAGTTTTAATTAATTATGGCAAAATATTAGAATAAGGACAATATAAATAGTGAGAACACATTTATTTAGTTCTTCCTATAAGTAAATCATTGGCGACGCTACAAATTACCGGATTCTGAACTTTGAATTACTTAGTTACGCAAGCGTTTTTCATTCGTGAATTAAATATAGGGAAAATGAAAATATAATGCAGATTATTAACATGAGTGAAATATTAAAATAAAATAAAATTGTGTGTACGAAAAGCCAACAAATCTACTTCATAAAAATTATCGTACGTAACTTCACTCTTTCACAACTACAATCGTATGTACATGTGTTATAATAGATAACACGTTGTTTGCGTGATAGGGTAGCTGAAGGCATAGGTAACGTAAAGCTCTTATAACAAGTTAAATATAATTTATGAGAATAAATTTTAATTTCATGGAATTAAAGGCAAATTTTTCCCTTTATCTAAATTGACTTAATGCAAAGCGTGAGGGTTAACGTAGCTGGATGCATAGACAAATATATATATATATATATATATATATATATATATATATATATATATATGTATGTATATATGTATAGTTTACCATTTTGTTTATTTATAAGCCCAGTCTTCCCCTATTGTGAAAACTCTATCTCTAATTAGTATTGCGGCTATGCAATAATAATTAGAGATAGAGTTTTTCAAGAAACGGGGAAAGATGGGGCTTATAAATAAAAAAAATCGTAAATGGGACTTAAACTTCATTAAACCGTCCTAACGATGTCTTACGGAACTGAATGGGATGTGCTAATTTTTTTTCAGTTTATTTTAAATTTTTTTCTCATTCTACCTTAACTACAAATATAAATTTTCTAATACTGATTTATTAATGAATTCGAAATCAAATATTAAGCTATTAGTATTAAGAGATTATTGGTAAACTATTCGGTGAATTACACTGAAACAAACTCATTGTGGGATCACGAATTTTGAGTTTCGCGAGGATTTCACTATATTTTATCCATCATTATCCCCAGAATAAATCTAAGGTTATTTTTAAAGTTTATTTATGTTTATACCTTATGAAATATGTACATACCCTGGGAGTCACATTTTTTATTCTATCAGAGTGAATGTTTACACAAAAACACCCTTTAAATCTAAATTGAATTCGCTGATGGGTTTAATCTAATAGTATTAAAACAGCGGAGTTTAGAGAAGTAAAGATTATGATAAGATTTATTTTAAAATAAAAGTATGTAAATTACAAACCATTGAAAATAACGTTTTTAATACTACAACTGTTGTGCGAATAAAATGTTTCCTTTCACTTTTGGGAAAAAAGGAAAGCGCCTTATGACAAGAAAACTATGCTACCTAGGTTACCCCGAAGAAACGACATTTCTCGTTGATAAATGAATATCTGAGAAATGGAACATTTGATGTTCTACCTACTGCATTCATTAAGCAAACTCTTGGTAATCAATTAATTATTATTTATATTTATCTTTTGGTTCAAGTAGCCATCTAATCTAAATACCAAGGTAACGTCCCAAAACAAAATTAACCGCAAAAGGAAATATTAATTCAAATTTGAATTTTTTAATAAATTAAATGCATGTTGTTTTATTTATCAACGGTACAACATTTCTATTTATTTTCTTATCGTTAACAAACAAAAAAACATCGGTAATTTAAAACTATATGAAATTCATCTTTTTTGCTGGGGCTTTTAATTGGCGTTATTTATTAATTTTGAAATCAATTAAATACATGTCACATATATTAATCAGATAGTGTAGTACTCTACGATAGCTTTTCTATTGAGAAGAGAAAAGAGTAGTTATATATGAATATTTAATCAATTTATATGGAATCACAAGGACATAAAAATAACTAGCGGCATAGAAGGGTTTCGTAATAAAAAATATGGCAAACGATTTGCGTTTCCGAGATCTTACATACTCATTCAGAACATAAAATATCTATAAGGGCAGTAAAGTACGTGATATATTCTTATTAAACACGAGTAAATTTACATACCTTCAAAACTCGATGTAAAGGAGACTAAATAGCCGAGAATGTTAAAATATTTTTTTGTTTATAAATATCTCAAAAAAGTTTATGAATCCTTCTAAATATGGAAGAGTATTTAAATACATTATACATATGTTACAGTAAAAAAGATTATTTCTTCACATTGAAAATTAAGTATATGCTAACACATGTGACAGTATCAGATCATAAGAAAAGTTATCTCTATGTTGAAAATTACACCAAGGTAATTTTAATTGGATTTGGTATAATAATTTTGGGCGACAGATTTGCTAGTAAGAATCAAAGTCAGAATTTATGAGAAGATAGTGGTTCCATCTGAAGTAACGGACAATGATATAATCCAAATACCGGAATAAATTTATTCACTATACAAATCAATGGGTATGCAGTTGGACTTAGAATATACGCGCATCGGATTACATAATCAAATTTCAAGATTTGATTATATCCGTGATGTTATACGTAAGAATAAACATTTTAACTCCACTATATCTGTCTTAATAGTGGTTTAAAATGATTAAAACCTGTCGAGCACAAGTGGAACTCGCACTACGAACTCCATTTACGTTTAGGGGTTTATAGACATTTAATAGCATATAATATTCCTATTAAAATATGTATAAAACTTGAATGTTTTAGAATAAAAATATATTATATATTATCCTATGACGGGCGAATATTTAAAAAAAAAATTATGTGATATAACTACAAATTATAGATTTTCGAATCTTTTTCCTTTACTTGTGCTGTGAGATCTTGCTTCTTGCCTATTTTCATGATTTTAAGTTGACATCATGTACCCAAAAGGTTTTGATTTATTTACGAGTATCAAAATGTTGCGGCACAAATAACTGTGTTTTCAGGGTCTTCGTGATTGTGTAGACTTAGACAACTCCAAGGGACCGTAGATCAAAGTATTTATTTGTACTTGATACCTCCAAATGTTCCTAAGAAAAAGGGTCTTGATAGACAGACAGACGGAAAATGAAGTAATTTTATGAGGTTTCCTTTTTTATTTTGAATTACGGAACCCTAAAATTTATGGGAAAAAAATTCTGCAAATGATACGAGCACACTAACATACAAACTTTCCCGATAAAATCATATATTCCTCAAGACTAATGTAATTATAAATTCTAAGGGCTTTATCTTACCTGTCTAACTGTATTACTAAATATTTATGAGAAGTGGGGTCGCTCAGCGCCGCCAACAGCCAAAAATGGCAATCTTGATATTGAGATATGCCTATAGATGAATATTTTAATTTGCATTTACGTTGCTCCCCTTCTCGAAGCATCACCCGCATCGAATTTATTTATCAATTTTGATTCTATGTACATGATTACCTTATAGGAAAAAAAATCATTGATACCTTCTCTCAACATTAGTTTATTGGAAATATTATTATTTAATTGGCGTAATTGTAAATGAACGTGAAACTATATATTAAACAAAATTAATGGAGTAAATTAGTTTTATGCACGAAATAATTTTTGCTAAACAATTCAGTTGTAGGTGCAAGTTCAAAATATGTTACTTTGATATGGTTAGGTTCGCCTGCATGCGTGCGTGTGGGCGAGCACGCGCGCGTTCGTGCGTGTTTGTGTGTATAATCAGAATTGATGGATTTTAAGAGTGTAAGAATATCATAAAATCCTCAAAATTTATGAGATCAATCATTGCTGTAGCCTTTAGTAAACTTTTGGTAAGTTTCTAGTTATATTTTTTTTTCATGTTTCATACTATAGCCGGTTTGGAGATTGGTGGAGGGCGGTCAATTTTTTTGTGACTGTTTTTAACCACATCCCTAGAAATAACTTATATAAAATTGTGATAAAATAATTTTTAAATTCTTATTTAAGTTTAACTCCACACAATATACGAAACTAAATGTTTTTTGTGTATATCATAAAATGTATATAAATATTTTTCAGTGTCAACTTAGAATCAAATATATCCATATTCACATGTTTAATGGCTACGCTAAATTTTAAGTTTCTGCTTCAAAGTTTTCCCGAGAAAAAATAAAGTGACTGATCATAGACGGAATTCTTCCTTTCATTCATAGTATAAAAGGCTAAAGACGAGGTTTCTCCTCAATAGTTGGTAATGATTAATTTTTTGCTATTGTCTAACGTAACTTTTTAATTTTAGTCTAGTTCTAAGTAGCTTGAAAGTTTCTAGTCATAATCATTGTCTGTGCCAGTTCACTAATGTATATAGACCTGTCATAATGCATGTATCATTGGAAGTAAGACCCGTAACCGCCACGTCGGACTGGCAGGCTGTTGAGCATACTACTTGGTTTCTCGTGCTAGTGGCGCTGTTGTTCATTGCTAAGCGGTGAAATTTGATAACATGATTACAAAACACCACTCCAACCTAAATTGACATGCGAAGTGGAACCTGGACCCCACTTTGAGCCATACCGTAAAAGAACTTAAACTTTTGATCTAAACAATATAACACGGTGTCGAATGGTGATGTTACGGTGAACTTTATACAGTTGGATGAATATTTTATATTTTGTAATTTGTCTTCATTTGTTGCTTTTTATCGGGTTAAGCTATAACACGAAGCCTAAACACCTGACATTATAATTGTTTTCCCTATAAAATAACTCGGTCAAATTTTCAGATTTCTCCTTGTTTTAGAATTCAGGTAAGATTTTATGCAAATAGAATTATGCAAGACGTCCAATAACAACCTTACATTGTATACTGTTTACTTTAAATTCATATAAATAATTTCGTATATACTCACATATCTTTCAAAAATTGTAAGCCTCAAATTTATTTTGTGTTTATTGCTGACTTTAGCGTTTTTAAATTGAGTAATCATTATAAAATTAACGCCTGTAACACAAGCGCTTCGTACCAAGTGATTAGTTCAACTCAGGGAATATGGATTAGAAGCGAACTTGCAATAAGCTACTAACCAAATATTTTCTACCACTAGTCATCCCAGTGAGTACTAACTAATGAATTTCAATATTGTATCTGACAAAAAATCTAATTATACTTTTTATCTAATTCGGTCAAGCATTTCCTAATCAACGAAATTTTAAAGCATACTCTAAATTCAAAACAAACTCAATCACTCCGACAAATCTATTGTAAACAGAGAACAGACAGTTTAATTACGTAAATTGCTAACAGCCTCGTTGAAAAGTGACTCTATTTAGTTTGACTCTCATGGTTAATTAGAGGGCTAACTGACTCGTTTGTGGTTTATATTGCAATCAGCTTTGGCAAGTCGATTACTATATTTTGTTTGTACTTAGTGTGTAAACAAAACCACTGATTTGTATGCAGTATGCGAACACAGAGAGTGTAATTTCAAAACTTATACATTGACGGTTCATAAGTGAGTTACATATATACACATATATCGTTTGATATTTTGTTAATTTATTCCAACCTGATAGAATAAAAGAAAAACTCGTAGTAATTAGGTAAATAATTACAATTTATCTTTCTCTTTTATGACATTACACAAAGAAGATCACGCAGTTTACTTTATAAAACTACCGAATATGAATGTTCCGATGAAAAATGTTTCGATGAAATTAAAAAAAAAATTGTTTCGTTTTTCCATATGATAGTTTTCTTAAGAAGTAGGAGTTAATTAATGGTTGGGACTAGAAAGCTTTTAATTGATGAAATTTATTATACATACATAACTATAGAAATGTAGATTGCATTATAATATAATGTCGCTTCAAAATACCATCAGCTTTGGATAAGAAAAAGTTATATCTGCGTATAGCCGAGTTATATTTATTAAACAAATTTGAGCTGTAATTGAATATAATGTAAATGTCTTATAATTTTTTTTATACTGTAACTTATAACATATTTTAATTACAATTGAAATAAATTACACGTTTCCTTATTGTTTTCTAAGGCTCGACGATTCATGAGGAAACGTTTTCCTAAAAGAGTTTGATTTTCAGATGGCGACTTTAGTTCTAAGTTTTAAAAAATTGATGAAGTAATATTGTCTACTTTTTCTCTGAAAATAAAGATAAATAAAAAGGTGTTGTCTACTTTTTCTCTTTGAATAAAGATAAATAAAAATGTGTTGTCTACTTTTTCTCTGAGAATAAAGATAAATAAAAATGTGTTGTCTACTTTTTCTCTGTGACTTTTTACTTATGCCTTAGTGATAACTTCAGTAATAACCTATACCTTGGTTATAAGTACTAGTAGTGGTAAAATATTTCAAATTTCCAAACAAACAGTTTCGAGTTTTCCCTCTTGAGGTATACGCGAGTTAAATGTTATATTACTACCTGAAATTTAAAGTTTCTACCTCAAGCAACTTCGAAAAAGATATTGTGGCGAACTAACAAACACTTGAGTGGTCTTATAAGAGTTCCAATTATTCTTTTGGTGTTTTAAACCCTGAAAACCTTGTAACTAAATAAAATCGTATCACGAGTAAATATAATTTTCAACTGCCATCTTCTTCAATTTTACGACGTGTCGCAGTTAGCAAGCGAGAAATAAGATATAAGAAGTAAAAGAAACCAAGTAAACTGGAAACCTTAGAATTATTATCTTAACTTTGAGACTTTGGTAAAATGGCCGCAACATAGACTTATATAAGCAGTACCTCTTTATCTTACGTTCGCTCGCTTCATAACAGCTTTATCATAAAACATTTAACTACGAAGTACATGGATGTGCGTTTAAATAAATTTTATTTCATAATTGCGTGCTTTGACCGTATTTAATTTGTTATCAAACTAAAGTACGATATACCAAGATAAATTTAAAGATAAATTTGTAGCGATATCTTTTATGTATCCGATTTAGTAACACTTATTATATTGTATCAATTTGATATTTGCATATGTTCGCACTTAAAACTTTATACAAGGTATTAAATAAAGTTCTAAAATTTATTTAGCAATTTTTTTCTAAATGATACCTTTTAAAAATATTTGTCAAAAAAAAATTCTGAATAACAAAACTCAAAACAAATTTAGATTTGAATCAATATTCTGCGTGGAATACAAGTTTCTTTTATGAATTTTAGGTTACTTAATATCGAAATGGTAAAAACTATTTGAAATTAATTTCTATTTCTGTAAAGATGACATAAAGATATTGTGTAATAATTAATAAAATTTTAATTGCTGAATGCGCGTGTTATCTCTTTGGTGCTCGCTTGCATTTCAGATGATTAGCTTTATAGCAGTGGCCTAAAAATTATTCATCAACAAAACTTCAATGCACTCTGTTGATTGCATTTTTTCATGTTGATCATATTCTGATTGAACCAATTCTCACATTCGCAACTTTTTGTGCCACAGTTGTTTTGGAAATAAACCTAATTGAAAGTCGAGGAAATGTAATTCATGCCGCAGTTCGAAACTCGCTTTTTTTAAAAAGTATTCTAGGTAAGGATAAAGAAATATGGTATTATAAGTTTATTCATTCTAAACACTATATATTACGGAAGTTGGTTAAATTCGTCTATACATTGTTCATACTCGAGTCTATCGAGGTTAGTGAGTCAAAACAAAATATTACTCTATCTAACTTTGAAAAGAAATTTTTTTGCTGAACGTAATATAAATGTCATTTATTTCTACACTTCTTTGTCAACAGAAAGTTAATTTTTTATTTATTACACAGCAGATTCAGTATGCATTTTTTATAATTGATGCTCTCCGTAAAGTGGTATTTTTTAATTAGAATTTTTTTATGATCTTTGTAAATTTTTAACATATTGCATGGCGATGAAAATTTAAAAGTTCGTTATTATAAAAAAAGAAAAACAGCACAGTTTATATTACGTATTCTCGAAACTACCATTACTACTACCACACTACGGTGGAAAAAGTTGGGCTATTTGGCGTTTAAAACTGAAAGTGCGGTGAAAGAAATGATATTATATTATGTAATATATATAAACAATTTATACAGAGACACAAGAATTGATAATGGTAATAATAATGTGGATAGAATTGGCATAAATCATAATTTAATTGTCATACACTAATTTTACCGAGTGTATTCTTAGTCTGAGCCCGCTTTTAAAATAATACTTTATCTTTATTACGCCAGATATATTATCCATGAGAATTTAAGGATTGTTCTGTGTCTCGGTGTCAGTCAACTATTAAGAAAATAAAACGATATAAAAGTAAACCCAAAAACCCATTGCTGACAAAATGGTAATAATTAAAAGACTAAAAAAGGCTCGGCCGCATAGATCGCTTAGCTCGAGAGCATGTGTCTTAGGAAAATTAAAACGTACATGAGATAGTGCAGAATTTCTGCTGGAAAAAGAAAAGCTCATATCGAAGCAAAAATGTTGCAGCCCTGGTCAACTGAAATATAATAATTTTTTAACTATGGAAATTGAGGTATATATAAAAATTCGGTCATGAAAATAAAGAGTATGCTATTATTTTAAGAACAACATTTATTTTATTATATTCTGAAACGTTGCAAAGAGAGAAAAAACGTAAAGAAAAATAAAGTACACGCTTCAATATGTTCTAGATATGAGGGTATAAATACGTTTTATAAATATTATATATATATGTATATATATATATATATATATATATATATATATACATATATTGTTAAAACTTTTTAACTTATCATCTATCAGACTCAAAGACTATTTTATTAGATATAATTTTTTTTATTATTTTAATAAAAAAATTTTCTCAATTCATCTCTTTGCTTTCATATTAATAATATGTAATAAATTTCGGGAAACAAACGTGAGTGCAGATAAGAATAAATATTATAATTTTTTCTTCAAATATTATACAACTAAAATAAGCTATAAATTCCATGAAATATTATATTTGCATTATTCACAGCCGTTATATGTACAACTTTATTCCGTGCAGGAATAAGTTATAAAATCTTGCAACGAATTCGTTACGGAGAATGTTATAAATGAATATATAAGGGGAAAGCCGTTAAGAAAGACGACCAGCTCAAATAAATTACTCGGCGCGATTTAAGTTGATGCGCGAAATGAAAGCAAAGAAGGTGAATCAAATAAAATTTAAGGGCGATGAAAAAGATATAATTTAAAAAAGATCTTAATTGTTGAAATACTCGAATTATTGATTAGAAATAAATTGAATATAAATTCGGATTAAAAATAAAGATGCGAATACAATTGCAGTTTAGATTTTTGTGGGTTTGACTCAAGCGATAATATATTATATTTATTTATATTTGGTGTTATAAAATTATTATAACTGAGTCAGAAATATATTATTTATATTACACTTTTCTTTTTAATGAGTATGACATAGGTGCTTATTTATTGTTTTTTTAATAATATCAGTGAGAGCTTTACATAAAACTTTTATATAATACTTCCAAAGTTTATATATATATATATATATATATATATATATATGTGTATATATATATATATAGATATATATATATATATATATATATATATATATATATATATACATATATATATTAACTTTTTTGTAATTCAACTCGTCATGAAATATTTGATCGTTGAAATAATGGAGTGCAAACGAATTAGGAGTTAATTTGCAATGATGTTTTTTTTCATTATTATATTAAATAAACATAATCGATATGTGTGATAGAAATCATGTTTAAACCAGCGTGGTAGTTTAGAATGTTATTTTTCTTAATGTTTATATGATTACAAAAATTAACAAATTAAAATTTCCTGGTAAGGATTTAAATTCAATAACCATATGGGGATTAAATTATTACATATTGCTGCGTGTGGGGCCCATAGTTGAGTTGGACGAAGAGACGACGTTACTGGCCGCCATCTCTTTAGTAACACATAATTCATTTATTCAGTTCTTCAGGCGAATAAACTCATTACATAGACCCTACTATTCAATCATGAAATTGAACTTTGAGTAGACGTATCCTTAAACATAAATAAGCAACAAGGAGTTTTATGAGTTGTGGTTAGGGTGATTTCCCAACGAAAAAACCGTAATTAACTTTTTACAGTATCCCAGATGCGATTTATATTACACTATTTAAAATAGAACTGTTGGGTTTAATAAGGGAAAATAAACTGAAATCCACGTACATAAAGTAAACAGTACCAACTTAATAAAAACATATTTCTTTACGAATTATCTTAAAATATACTTCATATTATTATGACAGTCTAATAAGCAAGATCAACGATGATATCCGAATGTTAAGCTTAAATAAACACGCCATAAGATATAAGACAAACAATTGTCTAAGGTAATCACAATAACCTAGAAACATCTATAACTATAGCTTTAGTACTAGGAAATTTCATATTCATCTTCGTCGTGTAAGTACAGAAACATTTGAAAAAGCTTGTATTAGATTACGACACAAATCCAATACGGCACGCGTATGCTTAATTTCCAATTAGTTCGACATCGTTTACTTTTCTTTGAAACAATATTTGCTTGATAAGCTATAAATTCATGGAATTCGTATAAATGTTATTTCATAAAATATTATTGGTACGATTTTCGACCTTCGGATCACTGTAGTTTTATTAAGATGTATTTTATATGGAAATGTCATAAAATATATAGTTTAAAATGCATTATTTTGATTAAAATAAATGTTTTTTTATAGGAAAAGAATTGATTATTAATATCCGTACCAGACAACAATGAGTGGAAAATTGTGTCTTACAATTTAGAAAAATTTATAAATTCGGAGCGGCTTTCCCCGTAATCAATTACTATGAATTTAAATTAAAAAAATGACTGCAAAAGTCTAGATGAGCACATGCACATATCTCAGATATTATCGAAATAATATCAATATTTTAAATTACATGAACACAAATGTTTCGTTAATTTTAAGAGGTCCTATCTAGAAACAAGCAAGTATATTTATTAGAATATTTTAGATATAAATTAATTAAAATGTACAATATAATTTGGGAATAAATATAAAATGTCGCTTTCTGAATTCATGATAAATGTATAATTTTATTATAATCATAATTTAGCATTATTAAGTGACTCATTTATTCAAAAAATTAATAATTGACGTAATATTATAATTAAATTACTTACGTTAATAGCACATATATCACAAACCTTAAATGAAATAAAATTAATTTTTCGGCACCTAATTTACCTATGTATTTTATAATTTTAGCATTAAAATAAATACGGATCAACATATGATATTATTATTGACACCTGCCGTTTTATCCCCGGTTACTATATTTAGAAAATATTATTTTTGACGTATGCTTGTGTCAGGATGATATCAATGATTTTAAAAAACCAAACAGTCAAATAAAAAAAATTTAATAACATAAAGAATAGCGTTATGAGGGACTCTTTAGGTGATCTTTCATTTAAAGAAAAACTTATTTTTGTTGTTATCAAAAAGTGCTTATAAAATGCCAAAAACACAAGAAATAAATATATTATAAACAAAGATTTTATAAATTGACAGGTTTTTCTTTTTGGAAAATTGTGTGTAATATTTTCGTGATAATTTACCCAGGAAACCACAAGATGGTCAAAGCTATTAGTATGACTGCAGCTCCATTAATACTCGCTTTCAGTTGATTGTATCTATTTCTTATCATATGAAAGCTGCTAGTTTTGTCGCTACTCTCTCGTAGTATATGTTATTTACTTCCTTCAATGTACGTTTTATTTTTTATGAACTGTAGTTTAAATTAACTTCAAAATTAAACGTTCACTTTCATATGGTATTTCAATTAGGTACCACAGTAATATAATATCACTTCCAGGCTCCTTTTCATTTAGACAATTAACACGCTCTACTATTTTAATTTTGAGTTAGAAAGTAAGCATTTTATTTTAATTAAATAGGTATCCTATGAACCCGTATAGAATTTATTTGACTTAACTAACTAATAATTTTCATCATAAGCTTTCATTAAAACTAATGCCATAAATATAAATATTTACAACTAAATTCCTACATATTAACTACCTAAACAATAAATAATTAATACATTTTTAGGGTACTTAAGGATGCAGATGCCTCTCTTCCCCGTCATCTCAAGAGCAAGCCCCCATAGTTAAAATGTAAACTTAAATAAAGACATTTCAAATGGAACACATTTAAATTACATTCATATGCAGGCCAGCATCCATACAAATTTGCCTGTTATTTTTTGTAATAAACCTAATTATCAATGTTAATTTAAAATTACGTTTAGTACATATTAATTTAAACGGTAATTCAAAATTAGATTTTTCTTAATTACAATGTGCCTTAAGCTAATATATAAAGAAATATAACATAAATAAGACAAGTGAGTAATTTTTCTTGAATAATGTTAGCAATAAAGTCAGTTCACTAAAATTATTATAAGTTGTCGTAATACTGATATTTTATAAGTTTACATAATGAGATATTCAGAAACATACACCTACCTATATATCTAATTTTCATTACTTTCTGGAAACCTTTATATCCAATTTTATAATTGCTTTAAAAATTGCTATAAATGATGGATACTTATTGAAGTGAACTGCTTACTTTTACCGTAATTAATATTTAGCGATAGCTTTGGACACGTAAATATATAAAGTAAAAATTATTCCTTTGAACAAAGTTTGTAACGTAATATTGAAATAATTAAATTAGAAATGTGTACTTTTGAAAGAGGACTATTTTATTCATAGCTTAAACTCCAAATAATTGATGATCACTACCGAATGACGTTACTCATGATCAGCTGGTTTTAACCCACTTTAATTTTTTGTAAATAAAGTAACATCAAATAATAAAAGACCCTAATATAAATATAATGTGAGGTTATGCGTTCTCGCCTACAAAAATGTTCAGCACAAGAATATGATACAATATATTGCACGGTAAAGAATTGAGGCAAATCGATTTACTTAAATCAAAAGGCAGTTTAGGTAATAATTCTGTTTCACGTTTTGCAAAATTTATTCGTTATTAGTTTCTTTTCTAAAAGTGATATAATAATTCGTCTATGACACAGTGCTGTACACTTTTATGTACATAACTAAGAATGTTGAAATACTAAAATATTATGAAGAGCTTCCAAAAAATTGTAGCATTATATAGGCATTTAGAATGACACATCACTGTCGGGTCCACGTCACGGTCGTATATGTATCACCATTAAGAAATAGGGGATAAATTATAACATTATTACGTTATCAATCTTAACAGAAGAATCTTCAAAAAACGCTACATAATATTTGAATCAAGGAAAATTTCGGGCGTATTCCTAGCACAGAAAAATGATAATACAATTTCAATCTAAAAAGACTATAGGAGAAAGCGGTTTACGAGTTTGACGTGTATAATTTCTCTGCTGTCAGGCTAAAAGAGTTCATCAGCATGTTTATTTTATTATTTCAAATAACCTATATATATATATATATATATATATATATACACATATATACATTAACTTTTTTGTAATTCAACTCGTCATGAAATATTTGATCGTTGAAATAATGGAGTGCAAACGAATTAGGAGTTAATTTGCAATGATGTTTTTTTTCATTATTATATTAAATAAACATAATCGATATGTGTGATAGAAATCATGTTTAAACCAGCGTGGTAGTTTAGAATGTTATTTTTCTTAATGTTTATATGATTACAAAAATTAACAAATTAAAATTTCCTGGTAAGGATTTAAATTCAATAACCATATTGGGATTAAATTATTACATATTGCTGCGTGTGGGGCCCATAGTTGAGTTGGACGAAGAGACGACGTTACTGGCCGCCATCTCTTTAGTAACACATAATTCATTTATTCAGTTCTTCAGGCGAATAAACTCATTACATGGACCCTACTATTCAATAATGAAATTGAACTTTGAGTAGACGTATACTTAAACATAAATAAGCAACAAGGAGTTTTATGAGTTGTAGTTAGGGTAATTTCCCTAAGAAAAAACCGTAATTAACTTTTTACAGTATCCCAGATGCGATTTATATTATATTATTTAAAATAGAACTGTTGGGTTTAATAAGTGAAAATAAAGGTAAACACTGTTTTTAAGTTAAGCGAGTTTATCATACAAGTTATGATGTGTTAAAAGCTAGGAAATAATTATGGATCAATAGTCTGTCGCTTTATTCAGATAAAAATATTAGCGTGGGGTTGAAATACTTTTATGATAGGTATGTACACGTATCGTATATTGTAAAAATAACATAATGTATTGTTTTCTACTTTCAACACAAATTATGTATTGTTTTCTACTTTCAACACAATTAGATATTATCATCATTTTTTTCCAAAGTGTTTTTCGGAGCAATACATTTTATAAGGCTAAATAAATGATTTCATCTCATGAAATTACACTTAAGTTTGGTTAAACAAAATAAATCTTAAAGATATCTCTTTTAGCCTGACAGCAGAGAAATTATACACGTCAAACTCGTAAACCGCTTTCTCCTATAGTCTTTCTAGATTGAAATTGTATTATCATTTTTCTGTGCTAGGAATACGCCCGAAATTTTCCTTGATTCAAATATTATGTAGCGTTTTTTGAAGATTCTTCTGTTAAGATTGATAACGTAATAATGTTATAATTTATCCCCTATTTCTTAATGGTGATACATATACGACCGTGACGTGGACCCCACAGTGATGTGTCATTCTAAATGCCTAAATAATGCTACAATTTTTTGGAAGCTCTTCATAATATTAATATTTCAACATTCTTAGTTATGTACATAAAAGTGTACAGCACTGTGTCATAGACGAATTATTATATCACTTTTAGAAAAGAAACTAATAACGAATAAATTTTGCAAAACGTGAAACACAATTATTACCTAAACTGCCTTTTGATTTAAGTAAATCGATTTACCTCAATTCTTTACCGTGCAATATATTGTATCATATTCTTGTGCTGAACATTTTTGTAGGCGAGAACGCATAACCTCACATTATATTTATATTAGGGTCTTTTATTATTTGATGTTACTTTATTTACAAAAAATTAAAGTGGGTTAAAACCAGCTGATCATAAGTAACGTCATTCGGTAGTGATCATCAATTATTTGGAGTTTAAGCTATGAATAAAATAGTCCTCTTTCAAAAGTACACATTTCTAATTTAATTATTTCAATATTACGTTACAAACTTTGTTCAAAGGAATAATTTTTACTTTATATATTTACGTGTCCAAAGCTATTGCTAAATATTAATTACGGTAAAAGTAAGCAGTTCACTTCAATAAGTATCCATCATTTATAGCAATTTTTAAAGCAATTATAAAATTGGATATAAAGGTTTCCAGAAAGTAATAAAAATTAGATATATAGGTAGGTGTATGTTTCTGAATATCTCATTATGTAAACTTATAAAATATCAGTATTACGACAACTTATAATAATTTTAGTGAACTGACTTTATTGCTAACATTATTCAAGAAAAATTATTCACTTGTCTTATTTATGTTATATTTCTTTATATATTAGCTTAAGGCACATTGTAATTAAGAAAAATCTAATTTTGAATTACCGTTTAAATTAATATGTACTAAACGTAATTTTAAATTAACATTGATAATTAGGTTTATTACAAAAAATAACAGGCAAATTTGTATGGATGCTGGCCTGCATATGAATGTAATTTAAATGTGTTCCATTTGAAATGTCTTTATTTAAGTTTACATTTTAACTATGGGGGCTTGCTCTTGAGATGACGGGGAAGAGAGGCATCTGCATCCTTAAGTACCCTAAAAATGTATTAATTATTTATTGTTTAGGTAGTTAATATGTAGGAATTTAGTTGTAAATATTTATATTTATGGCATTAGTTTTAATGAAAGCTTATGATGAAAATTATTAGTTAGTTAAGTCAAATAAATTCTATACGGGTTCATAGGATACCTATTTAATTAAAATAAAATGCTTACTTTCTAACTCAAAATTAAAATAGTAGAGCGTGTTAATTGTCTAAATGAAAAGGAGCCTGGAAGTGATATTATATTACTGTGGTACCTAATTGAAATACCATATGAAAGTGAACGTTTAATTTTGAAGTTAATTTAAACTACAGTTCATAAAAAATAAAACGTACATTGAAGGAAGTAAATAACATATACTACGAGAGAGTAGCGACAAAACTAGCAGCTTTCATATGATAAGAAATAGATACAATCAACTGAAAGCGAGTATTAATGGAGCTGCAGTCATACTAATAGCTTTGACCATCTTGTGGTTTCCTGGGTAAATTATCACGAAAATATTACACACAATTTTCCAAAAAGAAAAACCTGTCAATTTATAAAATCTTTGTTTATAATATATTTATTTCTTGTGTTTTTGGCATTTTATAAGCACTTTTTGATAACAACAAAAATAAGTTTTTCTTTAAATGAAAGATCACCTAAAGAGTCCCTCATAACGCTATTCTTTATGTTATTAAATTTTTTTTATTTGACTGTTTGGTTTTTTAAAATCATTGATATCATCCTGACACAAGCATACGTCAAAAATAATATTTTCTAAATATAGTAACCGGGGATAAAACGGCAGGTGTCAATAATAATATCATATGTTGATCCGTATTTATTTTAATGCTAAAATTATAAAATACATAGGTAAATTAGGTGCCGAAAAATTAATTTTATTTCATTTAAGGTTTGTGATATATGTGCTATTAACGTAAGTAATTTAATTATAATATTACGTCAATTATTAATTTTTGAATAAATGAGTCACTTAATAATGCTAAATTATGATTATAATAAAATTATACATTTATCATGAATTCAGAAAGCGACATTTTATATTTATTCCCAAATTATATTGTACATTTTAATTAATTTATATCTAAAATATTCTAATAAATATACTTGCTTGTTTCTAGATAGGACCTCTTAAAATTAACGAAACATTTGTGTTCATGTAATTTAAAATATTGATATTATTTCGATAATATCTGAGATATGTGCATGTGCTCATCTAGACTTTTGCAGTCATTTTTTTAATTTAAATTCATAGTAATTGATTACGGGGAAAGCCGCTCCGAATTTATAAATTTTTCTAAATTGTAAGACACAATTTTCCACTCATTGTTGTCTGGTACGGATATTAATAATCAATTCTTTTCCTATAAAAAAACATTTATTTTAATCAAAATAATGCATTTTAAACTATATATTTTATGACATTTCCATATAAAATACATCTTAATAAAACTACAGTGATCCGAAGGTCGAAAATCGTACCAATAATATTTTATGAAATAACATTTATACGAATTCCATGAATTTATAGCTTATCAAGCAAATATTGTTTCAAAGAAAAGTAAACGATGTCGAACTAATTGGAAATTAAGCATACGCGTGCCGTATTGGATTTGTGTCGTAATCTAATACAAGCTTTTTCAAATGTTTCTGTACTTACACGACGAAGATGAATATGAAATTTCCTAGTACTAAAGCTATAGTTATAGATATTTCTAGGTTATTGTGATTACCTTAGACAATTGTTTGTCTTATATCTTATGGCGTGTTTATTTAAGCTTAACATTCGGATATCATCGTTGATCTTGCTTATTACACTGTCATAATAATATGAAGTATATTTTAAGATAATTCGTAAAGAAATATGTTTTTTTTAAATTGGTACTGTTTACTTTATGTACGTGGATTTCAGTACCTCAGATTAAAAAAAGAAAATAAACGATTTTGACTTTTGATGGAGTTTTCTTTGATTATATAACCACGTACAGTTTATAGTTCCTTCTCATTAATAGTTACCACTATTAATAGGATATTTAGATATAACATAATTTTTTTTTTCATTTCATTTGAAATGAGAAACTATCCAACATAAACCATCCTTGTTCCAAAATATTTATTTTCTTTTCTTTAATGTTTCAATACACATTTCGCATTTGGTAACTTTATTTTAGGGTCATATTTCTTTAACCTCAGTACAAAATTATCGTGAAGCATTTATGATAGCACTGGAATTTATCACTTGTTCAGTGCGTTAAAAATAATGTAAGTAGAATACACAACCAGTCAAATTTTGTAAATTGAACATTCCTATAAGAAAATACTTTTCAAATGCGAGTTTATTTCTTGGCTCTACCGTAACATGGACTATGAAATATGTATTAAAGATGTTTTTGTTTATACCTGATGTTTCACGTAGGTTCATCTGTACGATAACACTGTGTTCCTTTAAGGCCATAACTTATACTTATTTAATAAGTATACTATCCCATCTGCCTGATCCCTGACTCATATCTAGGTCATATGTAGACAATAATTTTAAGATACACAGACCACTACGGAACTCCACTTCGACTGAATCTTTCTTGTGCGTTTTCTACCACGTATTTTTAGAGGGAAAGCGGGGAGTTTTCTCTGAATACTGTCAGTAATATCGTTAAAACTATCTTACACTAAAGACATTCTGAAAATGCTAAGTTTTGAACCCTCAGAACTTATTCTTTCAATTGTTATTCCAAATAAATCTAGTTCTTTTCATATAATATATAAGTTTTATAAAATTTTGGAAATCTTTTTATATATTGCTGTTGTGAAATGTCGTGTACATTTCTTTTCCCAATTTTACCTCCGCCATTTGTTGAACCAAGAGCTCATGGACCTGCAAATTATATAAAGTTCGAATGATTTAGCATACAATCAAATTGAATAAGATTTACCATATCCTTTGAAAATATTTTTTGCCTTAAAATATTTTTTGCCTGAGTTTCATCCTAACGGACCAGCAGATTTTTGTCTGAATTTCTTTAATTCGTCTTCTTCTTCTACCAATCTTCTTTATGATCAATTATGGCAAGAAATTTTCTCTTGCGGAGTGATAAAATAATCTCCGCATTAAAACATTATTTTTTTGTAATAATCGCTTCAGTCTGAAAGTAAACAGTGTAATTGTGGAGTAATTATTTAATTAGTATAAAACAGTATTGAATGATAAATTATGTAGTTATATTTCTAAACGTGAACATGGTATAAACTTTGCTTCTTGGTTAATCAAACTGTGCCTATTTTGGTTGGACACCACTTCTTTCATACAGCGGCTTAAATTCATTTTTCTTTTATAGATGAGTTTTAGGGAACAAAAATGAAAGTAAATAACAGCCTGATGAGTTTTAGGGAACTAAAACGAAAGTAAATAACAGTGCACATTTAATGAAACAAGCCGTTCAATCCAGTTTTAAAATCGGTACAAGGGAGAAAATTAAAAGCATAAAAATTTAAGAATTTTTGCCCTTTCCCGAATCATCACGAGTATATGTGGTCACTTATTTTTAGTAAAAATGTAACTTTTTCATTTGCTGTAATTATTATTCAAACGATATACATTTAAAAATTTTATCACCCTTAAAACTATACTAATAATATTCTGCCTTCTCTTACTACTGAATTTTCAAGGTTGTACGACAAAAATTCCTGAATGTTTAGTATAATTATTTTAATACAAAATATATAAGTAAAGTTTTTGTAAAAAGGAAATTTACTAATGGCAAATGCTCTTATTTTAAGATTAATATAATTTGTTAACATACATTAACAATATTTTGCAAGCATTTTGTTCAAGATAAAATTGCCATAAAGAAACTACTTGTTGAATATATTTGGTGTTAATTTTGTAGAAATTCATTATTCACAATTAAATGAAACTACGTGATGTAGTATTATTTCTACTTTCTTTAATTTCTTTAACCACGACCTAGGTTTTGTTGTATTACAACATCTTCAGGTGGGATATTGGCAAAGATTCTTTGCCAATATCCCACCTGAAGATGTTGTATTACTACATCACGTAGTTTCATTTAATTGTGAAGAAACTACTTACTTTTTGTTCGCAGAAATGATTAACATATAATAAATACGAGTATAACATACTCGATCCGATTAATGTGAATAATTATTGGTACATAATATCATTCAAAGTCATTATATTAAAATGATAAACATTGTTGAAGATTTTATTGTTGTTCAGTAGTGCGATAAAGTGAATATTCGAAAAAGGCTGTTAATCAAACAATCCTCTGAAAATATTTCTTTGCAATTAATATCAATTTTTTTTTTGAAAATCAACATAAGCTGTTTAAATACTGAAATTGTGATATTGTGACATGTTCCTTTCTGTGATTTTCGTAATTAAGAATATTAGTAATACATAACTGACGCAAAATATTGAAGCTTTGATATAATTTGATAAATTTGTTTTATTTGTCAAAGCAAAGTTATTCGATCGAACGTTTAAAACAGAAAATTAGTTAAAAATAAACAGTTATTGAGGCGAGTGTTAATATCAAATAAATATACATAATTGTTATGTTCATCTCCTCTTTAAAAATGGTTTTTGTTTTAAAATATTTTATTGATTGTAAAGTTGTTAGGAAAAAATATTTAAAAATTTAGGCCAATATTAAAGAAAAAAATTAAAAAGGTGTACAACTTGATATATAATTTGCTTTATTGGCTTTTCGGAGAAATTGTACAACTATATGTCCACAATTTCTAGAGAAAGTCAGTTCAAAATTTGTCTGGTTGGCCAATTTAAATAATTAACCCAATCAGAGAATAAAATAATGAAAATAATTAAAATTAGCTAAATGACCTCAGATTTTTATGATGGATTAATATTCTATTCTTAGAAACTAGATTAAATGGCAAATAGAATATTTCTTTATCAAGCTCCACGTAAAAAAATATTTCTTCTTACACTGATCTCTCATATTTATTTGAATCTTGTCACTTAATTTGCTCCAATAATTTAACGTAATCATTTATTTCCGTTACGAATTTGCATACAACGTTTCTTGGAATAAAATCATCGCAATATTCTCTAGTCCGCTCATTGACTGAATAAGTCCGCCAAGATTAATGCGTCGAGCCAACAGACTGGAGAGAAATATAAAATATTTCCTAATAAAATAATTTGTATTAAATTTGAGTTCTGCTTAAAGGTGACTATTGATAATGTTACCTTATTTTTAGTAATAACGTAGGCGTATTAGTATTCTCCAGAAAAATTCACGTTTCAGGTCTTTAATTTAATCATATAATTAATTGGCAGCTCTTTAAAATAATTACATGCAGTAAAATTAGAACAGGACTAAAAATATTTATTGTTTCAAGTTATAAATATTTGAAGACCCCGTGTTATAAGAAATAAACTTGGTTTTCAGTAACTTATCGTTTTAATTTAACTTGAAATTTTTAGTGTTATGTATTATAAGGTTCTTATAAATTCACTTATTGTCGATAACAATAAAAATCACGTCCCATATTTGTTACCAATAATTTTCCTATGATATCTCTTGATTGACATTTAAAGACAAAGGACACGGTGTTATGAGTTATGGTATCCACTAGACTCTAATAAAACTTTAACTGCCACCTAAAATATTACAAATGCTGTCCACTTTCACTTTGTAATATATTTAAAAATATTTGTAAAAAAAACAATAAAGATGGTTTAGTAAACTAACGAACAAACTTACTCAATAACATAATAAAATTCTACAGACAGACAGAATTATCCCGCAACACGAGGGAAAATTATCGGGAAATTATATATAAAAGTTACAATAATATGTGACTTTAAATACAAAAACTTCTATTATATTAAATAACCTTATGTTTGTTTCGCCCTAATTATATTTCTATGAAAGAGAGCTTTAAAATTTAACGACTAATAAGTTACGTTTTGATATTTGACATCATTTAATAGAAACCGTCTTTTTTATATTTTTCATATAAATAGTAATCAATATTTTGAAATGCTTCCATAATAATACTATGCACTTTAAAATATTTAAGCCTTCATACACATGTACTTATATGTGAACGGAACCCTCGTATTCTAAGTTCTATTTTACAGGTTATTTCAAATTGTTATTTACAATAACCAAAATTATTTCATGATCAAATTAAAAATTACCTTCAAGTGACAATTACCAATTACCTTCAAGTGGAATAATTGACAATGCGGTTATAATTTCCAAATCATGAAATAAAATGTGATACAGACGATATTGAATTCGTTGAAAAATAATTTGAAATTTCGAGCGAATTGGACAATTTTGACCAATTTTGTTGATGTATAATTAATGATAAAGGCATAAAAATGTGTAAATAAGTTGATCAGAGACATTTTTCAGTAAATTTTCAATTATTGTATATCATTTGATTCCAATTTTTTTAAATACACCTTAATGAAATTACAAATTTCTATCAACAATTAAGAACATGGCCATTATGATGGTCCTAAGTCCGTACGATGTACAAAGGAAAAATTGGAATCTTGTAAATAATTTAATTTTCTTTTAATCACAAAATAAATTAACTCATTTTGCAAAGCAAAAATATGGAATTCTAATTTCGAAATGCATGATTAATACATAATCACAACAAATTTTTCATTACCACGCACGACAACATTTAAGGTCAACTTTGAATTACGCACCGATGGGACACGCTCCGGCCAGTGGATGCACCTGCTAGCAAACGCACGAATTTTAATAAATTCCCGGAAGTAAAGTGTTAGGGTAACCAGCCATTCCAGGTTTTTTAAGAATCAAACGGATGTTTATAATTCTTTTATTTCGGATATCTGAGGCAAATGTTTTTTGTTTAAATTAGAGCTTTAAAATGTATGCTTCAGTTTTATCCATTGCGTAATAGTAGTTGCCTTTTAATAATATTTTAGGTTTGAATCCATTATAGCAAATATTTATTTTAACAGCCGTTAAAAACTCATGTTTTTATTACAGTGTTGTCTTAAGATTGTAGATGAGCTATATAGATTGTGTTTTAAATGACCTTATTTAAATAATTTTTAATAAATCAGATAGAAAATGAAAGCAATTGAACGTCAAAAACTTCGTCTCTTAATCTAAGTATTTGACCCATGAGCATAATCAATAAAGAACGTAGGTCGTTATATATTTTGATAGAAACGTAATGTCGTAATAAAGACTATAATTTAATTACAATCTAATTGCATTACATTTGTGCAATCAGCCTACAAATATAAATTTATGAAATTTGTCCATTTAAGGTATAAAAGTTCTATTAGACGTCATCTAAAACCAAATTAAATTTTATTACTAGGAAAATATATTAACAAGCAAGTCTTTTGCGGGTCTAAAAATGATAAGAATTTTACAAAAATGTCTTGGTTCTGTTATATTTAACTTTTTATTTCTGCATTCATTTATTTCTTTATTTCTTATAATTCTCACGTATTAATTATGTAGTTTCACTTAATTTATTATTTCTCTTTAATATTTGTTATTTTAACACGAGAAATGAAAAATACTAAAGAGGAGTAACAGATTACTCGTAATTCTATTTCCGAAAAAGCAAAATAAATGTAATTATCATATTTTCACTATATATTCAATTGTTTTTTTGAGCAATAAAAATGTAAAAAACCAAATTTTTACTTTAATCGAAGAGAATTTTTTTAACGATTCATGTGATTAGAAAAAAAAGTTATTTTGTTTAAGAACTCCTTCAAAATGTAAATTTGAGTTGCGTTTAACACCATTTGTTATGATTGCATCAAATAGCAATATTACAAATTTAAAATTTCAATCTTTTCAAGTTTGGAAATAGAATCCGCTAACAGGCAGAGAGACGGCCAGACAGCTAGGCGAACAGAAGATATTGCCATGAAAATATGAATTTCTTTGTGCCGTGTGAAATCTTGGAAAGGGAAAAATTTTAAACCATTTTTTGAAAGATTTTAAATGGTAAAGGTGTTTCAATTTCCAATTTTTTTGGAACTTTACACGGAGGATGACCCGTGCATTTTTAGCCGTAAATAATTTTTCTCACTTTTCCTACGTCTCTCTCTGTCTCTCTCTCTCTCTCTCTCTATCTCTTTCTCCCTCAAATTATTTCTGTCATGAAAAGTTAAAATCAAAGTAATATTGCATAGCTCCAATTCACATCTTTTTACGAACCTTCAGTCTTCATTAATATTTTGGTCACTTCTCCACTAAAGTCACTTTCAAAATACTTACCCACTTTCAAAATGTATAACCAAAATTAATCATACTTTTTAACCTTAAAAATTCAAATTGTAAAATTAAGTAATATAATTTTTTTCTATTTTATTTGGGAAGTGGCCGTTATATAATTCTCGGTAATGTAATGGTTATGTATTTATATGCACACTATTGGTCTCAAAAATCGTGTGAAAAATTTTATATTTAACATATTTTATCGACCACACCCGAGGCCGTGACTATCCATGAGAATTTTGCATAATAGCAAATGAATCTAATTATATTCCATTTTGTTCTTTTAAATCAATACATTTTCACTAAATGTCTTTGTTATATAAGAAATGAGATGTATTTTCCTAATACGTCGATATAATTCCTTAAAAAAAACTGACAGCCGCCATCGTCTGACACTAATTCATTCATAACAAAGTCCATTTGAAGAGTTCGGGTGGCTCTCATTTTATATAATATTTAAGAATAAGATGTTTTAACTTCAACATTGTTGACATTTTTGATGTAATCATTCACCATATACAGATATTTTCTTTCTTTTGCTGTAAACTTTTTTTTCTATGATATTTTAAATTCTTTTAAAATACTGTAAGTTACCGTTTTCAAAGGATTTACCTTTGAAAACGGTAACTTACAGTGAACGTTAACAACAAGCAACGTCAATTAACTTTACGTGCAGTTCCTACTCCTTCCTATTTACTCTCAGGAAGATACGAATGAGAAGAAAAATATTGCCTCTTTAGGATGATATCAGAATCCATAAGGTCAAATGTGCTATCGTTATAAAAACTACATAAAAGGTTTTCGTATTTTATTGCTAAGTTAATTTTGTTTTAGGTAACTCGAATTTTTACGCAGTTGGTAATATAAAAGAGAATATCATAGACCTAAAGTATAAACTGTAAAATAATTTTTACAATGAGCACCAATGTTCACTAAAATATATTTTCTGAAGGCAAAGATGGAACACGTCCTTGCAAAAGTTACGACGTAAAGAATATACTTCAGAAAATATTCATGTCAGTAATACCCATGGACATGATGATTAGACTGTGCGATTCGTATCATTTCGAGGCTCAAAAATAAGGGAATGATAGCCCTTATTTACGATTTCTGACGTCTCTTTTGTTACCGGCCAGGGGTGTATTGGAAATTCATTTAATTCCTTGCATTAAAGCGTAGTATTAAGCTACATCAAAGGCATTAAGACTATTCTTTTTACTTAATGATAATCGTTCTTCTTTAGATGTAGATCCTCTGTCAAGATCAACTAAAGAAGAGGAAGTTAGATTATACTGAATAAATTATTAACTGTAATATCGTTGCTTGTTTCCAAATATTAATACAGACAAAAGAAGGACGAAATGACAAGCAAAACTAAATTAATGCTTATATGATTCATTATTATGTGATTCATCAATATGTGATTCCATATATAAGGACATACCAACAAATAAACAACTTTTTCGCTATATATGTCAGCATAGATTTATTATATTTAAAGTATTCAATCAGCGTTTATTTATTTTCATTGAAACATTATTATATAAGTAAATATGTCTGCTTTGTAGGGTAAAAGTTTAGATTCAACGGTCAATTTCATTTTTTCTATAGGTGAATAACCATAAATAAGTAATTTCTGTTAACTGTTGCACCAGTCAGAGTAACTATCCATACTAGTCCATCTATTGACTTACAATTTATTGTAACGAACACGGTGCTTACTCATCAATTTTCTGAGTTTATTTTTCAACAATTACTTTTGAAATGTCATCCATAAATTTTATTATAGTAAAACAAAATTATACATCGAAGTTACAACTGTGATAAATCTCCAATCCCCGTGAAACTAGAGGTCCTCATGATAAAATTTTAATATTTATAAAATTAAATACAGCATAAAGTCCAGTCTGCTTTTAAGACATTTTGTGGAAGATATTTTAAAGAAGTTTAATAACGGATAAATTATCATTTAATGAAATAAATTTTCAGGCCTGAATCAATGCAGAAGTCATGATAAGAATGATTTGAAACACATTCATAAATTTTGTATTTTTATTTATTTCTAGGTAAAAAAGAAGAAAATAAATGACATTAATACTTTATTTAGATGTACCGAAACTAAATATATCGTCATTATATATATTATATAGAAACGTAATTTGATTACTTACTTGATGAATACTAAGAAATTATGTTTGAGAAAATACACCCAGAAAAATAATGTTTGCATGGATTTAATATAAACTAAATGTTAATTGATAATTCATGATTTTATTCAATTGTAAAAATTTAAGCATTTTTAATATATATTTTTGCTATATAACGAAACGATATCGCACTAAAGGCATTGTTCATTTAAGCAGTATGGTACATGGATATATCGTTTTAAATGATGATCTTCCTGTGTTGTGCAAAATTATCTAATATTAATCAACAATTTAAGGTTGATGACTAAATTATTTCATAGTTCAAACAAACAAAAAAAGGTTCTCTTTTATCAATCTCCAGATATTAATGATTGTATAAAATTCTGCTAAAAGTTCGTATTAGAAAAAAACCCTTTTCTGACATAGCTAGGTTTCAAATTATTAAAAGAATCATGTATGTATATTGTGAATGTTTAGGTTTACCATTTTTATGCGATTTTACATTTGATAAACAGAATTGAAAAACCGATAAAACAAATTCATCAACTAAATATCAATCAATTTCCCCCGTCTGGCGAACATGATGATAATTGTTTACGCTTGGATAAACTATGAATTTATGAAATTGTCAATAGCTTTACCTGCGTTCAAAACAAGCGTGTTTGCAGCCCCGCAAAATCTAAACATTAATTAAACAGAATTACCGAGCTTTCGCTGATCAAATGGGCGCGTGATAATACCTTGATTTATATGCGATTTTCAAGCCTGGAGCTTTCGAAGTTAACTGGAATCGCTTTTAGGGTACAATGCAATATATCATCAAATCAGGTGTTACGAGATTATGTATTTCATGAAATAAGTAGATAATGGGACGGATTGAGACCTTAAATGCTGGAACATATTTACTACTAAATATTTGGAAGATAATTGGTGTGAGCTACGCAGTGCTTCAAGTTTTTAAATAGTTTTTTACGGAAATAGAAAAAAAAGGATGACTAATATTTTTACATCCTTAACGAGTTTGACTTAGACGAGTTTGCGTTGACTTATTAAAAGAAGTGATATTAGAATTTCATTAAAGTTATGTCTTATAGTATTTCGTGGCAACTAACAGCAGTCAGCAGATTCCTGTTTTCAAGTTAATAGATAAATAATTATTTTGGCATTTCAGCTTTATATATTTTGTTTCCATTTATTGATTCGTGCGGAATTATTTAACAGTCGATATGCAAAATTTTTTAAGTGGTAGCGGAATGAAGAAAGAAATTCTTAGTTCTTTTATTCGCGCAGTAACATAAAAAGGTGAACAAAATCTATTAGGGCTTAAGTAGAATGCAAACCCTATCATCACCAAATATACTATTTATGTATAAATGATTAACTGAACTTATTGAT
Organism: Druceiella hillmani; assembly: GCA_039881145.1. Taxonomy (NCBI): domain Eukaryota; kingdom Metazoa; phylum Arthropoda; class Insecta; order Lepidoptera; family Hepialidae; genus Druceiella; species Druceiella hillmani. The sequence goes on along the minus strand of JAYKKI010000022.1, from coordinate 26,750,217 downwards.
TAATAAGATGGTATTAAAAGATTTTCATTTTATCGTAATACATGCAGCAATCCTAAGCTAAGCTGTTTTAATAAATTGGTATTTTAAAATTAACACATAACCATGCGTCCCTCATGCTTAGAAAATAAGAGCTTTTAATACTTTATTTATGGGCTAAAACGATGCCGGTTTTACCGGGAATATTAGATGAAGTTGATAGTGGGATTTAATGTATTATGTAAATACAATAAATGAATTCCACGGAAGTTCAAAAGTTTATTCAAGAAAATATATAGTGAACTATGTATCAATTTTAACTTATAGATCACACTTTATTTTACTTTACACGCATTTTGCAGTAATATTAACCAAAGTCTTAAATTTGATATAACGTTTGTTCAAAATCCTGATCTGATCCTTTTTTTTCTTCTTTATGATGATAACTTTAAACTCGGTTTCTTTTTCACCATGTAATTTTTAATTTTACTAATAGCAAATTGAGTTAAATTTTGTCATTACTCAACTTTTTTAAGCAATATTTTTATTTTCCAAATTCTACCTAATTATATCCAAGTTATTTAACAAAATTTAAACTCAAATAGAACAAATATATTAATGAATAAATTAGGAATTATATTTTGTGACTTCATTCGCCAATACTCAAATTAATCAATAATTCGAATATTCCGAGATTGAACAGATGAAGTATTTATCCTTAAAAAATCACGTAAAATACATTTCAACAAACAAACCAATATTTTGCGCACGATATTTTTAATATGGAGGGAATGTAAATTGTAAATTATAATATTATTGTATAGACTCCTATCAAAATTAAGATTGATGTTTTTACCGTACACGGTGCTGAGCGAGTTCAATTCTCAGAAATATTCATAATATAAAGTCGGACGGTTAAGGTAGTAATCAGAATATTTATTCGGTTTATCTTAAATTAATAGTTGTTTATATTAGGAAGTATTATTTCTTCGTAACGAGAAACCCTCCTTCGGTAAATTTTAAGAACTTTGTAGTGGCTTTAAATAGTGACGTTTGTAGTTCATTTGTCATTATGTGCTACTTGTCCAGATATAATCATTTATGAAAATTTTTAAATTAAATTGTTAAATTATCATTTGTCATTGAACAGGATAATTTAGAAAACATAACTTTTTTACTGTCATGACTTTTATATCATTGCAATTTTTTAATACATTACTGTGTGTATAACTAATTGTAATATTATGGTATTAATTATAAACTACATTGTAGCGAGTGAAACTGTTTTGTACACAACATTGTGAAATATCACTTATTCTTATTACGATGTTTGGACGACCAAAAGTGAAAAAAGTAGGTAAAAAATCTTCAATTACATAAAACGAATAGTAAAATACATTAAATGCTTGCTTTATTCGCTACAAACTTCATAGGATAAAGACGAATCATAAATCAATTGACGTCGATTTCAACCAAAGGCACCCATTGTGCTCGATTGTGAATACAAATTTGTTAAAAGAAAACATAATGGTTGCTTAATATATATATATATATATATATATATGTGTGTGTGTATATATACATATATGTATATATATATATATATATATATATATATATATATGTATATATATATATTGATGTTTGTATTTTTAGATATATTTCATTTGACTGTTGATGTAACCGAATTGTAAAGATAAAACATTAAGTAAAAATAGGTGAATCAGTTTTGTAAATACTGAGCATGAAAGTATTTCGACAGCTTAGATGAAAAAGTGAAACATCGTCAAATTTCGGTACAGCTTCCTTAAGTTTGTTTTAAAATGTGTCCATACATATAATTTCTGAAAATATTCACTTAAACCGCGTTAGGTATTAGGAGTATTTTAAAAATGTTTTCAGTTTTCTTATTTAAAAAAGCCAGGCACGAGTGGAACTCGCACCATTGGCGAGGTTTCCGTGTACATTAATACATTTATAAACATTTATTGGTACATAATATTACATTACTCAGAGTACTATTATAACATAACATTCCTATTTAAGCATTTTTCTTTACTTTTGCTATGAGATCTTGCTTCTTGCCACATTTCATGATTATAGGTCAATAGGAATTACCCTATAGGTTTTGAGTAACTTGCGAATGTCAAAATTCGCAGCGGAAATGGCGGTATTCTTAGAAATTTTTTATTGCATTGACTTAGAAGCTTGTTTTTCTACAGCTCTAAGTGACCATAGACCTAAGCAATGATATTAATCCCAACTTGATACTTCCACGTGTTCCTTAGAGAAAGGGTGTTGAGAGACCGACAGATAAACAATGAAATGATCCTATTAGCTTTACTTTTTTTCTTTCATGTTATGTTACCCTAAAATACCTGTTAGTTTATACTAAAATTCTGTTAGTTTCTGAATAACTTTTTAAGCAAGAAATAATATTTTTAAATTTCGTCACTACAAACTCAATTTAGAGTAGGGTTTTTATAAATAATCTTAAAATTTTCTCCCATTAGAAAAATTATTTGATAAAGCATTTTACTACAGATTATGATATACTTTTAGATAATATTATTATTAAAAACAGCATTTTTTAAATAGTTCTTCGATGTGTAGAAATAAAAAAAATTATTTAAAATCAAAAGTTTGATGACTAAAACATTAATTTTAAGCCTCAAAAGGGAATACCTGCCAGAAACCTATCTATTATTTATAAACTGTATATTTCTTAAGTAAATATTAAAAAGTAATGTTTTTATTTATTATAAATTACAGCAAATTGTGCACATTAAACTCGTAAGCAAATTTAATAATGTTTAAAAATGGTAGAATAAAGTCAGTCGATAAATAAATAGCACGGCAGAAGATGGCTGTCGAGCCCTGACATTATGTGTTTTTACAGATTGCGTTGTGAATATTTTTTTTTTATTTATGGTATGAAAATATATATTATTTCAAAAAAACTTAAGATGTTATTATTAAAAATACATATAATATATTTTTTCATTTGTAGCCGAATATGGACATTATTTTTGGCTTTTTGCTAATTTGTAATGTAATATTATTTATACTCCAGCAAGTGAAATCTGCAATTACTCTGAAGTAAGCCAGGAATAATTCGCCAGTATAGAAGCATTCTGTACAACTTGATAGCATTTTTTCCAATTTGGCCACTTTCCAATAAAAGCGGCTCCCCATGTTCGTTACTTGTTGTGCTGCAGCTGGCAGGAATAAGTCCAAATGTTGCATGCAACTCGATGTTTCTAACAAGTGTTGGAAGTTATAATCTTATATTTCTTATGCGCTTTATCGACATATAGAACTTATTAAAAATAAAATACAACTGTCGAACTCACCTATGCATACATTTAAGAAATTTGCGAATTAATGATATATTGATTATTTTAAAAGTAAAAGAACACGGAATAATTGTTTCTGTCTATTTTGTTTGTTTGTTTTTGCACACATATCACGTAAAAACTAACAACTTAATTTTAACAGAATAAATTGAAGTAAAATTTAGTTTTTATTTTAACGAATTTGGTTCCCCTAGTCAAAAAACGTGCGTATTTAATATTCATATATATTAGTGGGTGGCGCCACAAGTATTTTAAATTGCGTAATAAACTTTTACACTTGAACTTACATAAAAGAGACAGACATGGCCAAGGTTGAAGTGTAGACTGATTAGGGAGAAGTGGATATTTGATGTCTTCCGCGTTTAAAGTATTTTGATATTTTATGTATTCATCTTATCATTCACTTCTTCTTTTTCTCTCTCATGAGATCTGAGACCTTAGCCAGGAGGCTATGGTCCCACATCTCATTTGAGGCGTTTTTGTATATTTTCTCCACAACAGTTTACCGTTTACCATATAATAATTTTTAATTTTGTCCAATATTGTAACTCCCTCAGTCTAACGCGGCATTTACATTTCTATAACGTGTATATTTTGTTCGTCAACCTTTCTCATTAGCGAGCATCCTGATTTGTGCATTGTTTGTAAACCCGAGTTTTGAGTTTGATGGTCGTTCTAGCATCACATAACATCCCTGTTGTATATCTTCATTTTAGCCAGGTAGTTTTTATTCTGTTTATGGTTGTTTTTTCAGTGCTATCTTTCGGAGCTACTCAAAGAATCAAATCATTACCTTCTTCAAAGAAGTTCCTTCGATCATCACTGTGTCGTTGTTGTTATTTCCAGACATATCACACTCTGTTCACCCTAAGATCTCTCCTCCCAAGTACCTCTTGCCATTTGAGTTTGGGCAATAAGAAAAACATCACCAGCGAATAGCAGTGTGCAGGTTTTTGCAGATGTTCCGTGATGTTCATCCTATTTATAAACTATTCATAATCAGGTTGAATATCCATGGTGAACTCCGAAATTAACTTCAAATTTGTCAATCTGATCTGAAGGGCTACTACTCCTTGATTTACGACCTTGATACGAGAAAATGACATATTTTTGAATAAATATCTACACGATCTTTAATCAAGGTTATATAATGTTAAGGGCCTAATTGTTATCTCAAAGCTTGCTAAAGCAGTCAAAATCTCTATGCGTGCAGTCAAAAACTTTCTCCAGGTCAATAAATACGAGATGTATTTCTTTCTTTCGCAATCTGTATTTTTCTATCAGGATCTTAACGATATGTATTGCATTTGTTGTGTTCATTCCGCTTGTGAATCGGATTACGGAGTAACTATGATAATGTTTATAGTCGGTTCGCGAGGATAATTTATGTAATTTTTAGTATTTGGGATGTTAAATTAATACGACGGTTGTTGCCGCAATTTTTCACATCCCTTTTGTTATTACAGAAAAGGATTACGCTGTTGACTCTCCACATGTTCAGAAACCCTCATTAGTCATGATTTTATTAAATAAGTGCGTGAGCCAGGCCTCTCCGGTGCTCCCAGTTCCCACAACTGCTATCTCGTTAGACCCAATTGTCTTCTTATTCTTCATTTTTAATTAGGCCCTCCTAACCTCAAATGGTTTCAGTGGTTCATGTAAAAACTCTTCATTCAATGGTTGTAATATTTTTGCCACCTTTTGTTTATATCCTAATTCTAGCCTGCCAGATATATCTTTTATATACTTGTTTGTGTTTTACGTCTTTTGTCAGATTTTGACGTTTGTCTGATTTTTGCAAGTTTAAATATCTCATTTTCTGATTTCACTGCTTCTAAGCTCTGATAAAAGGAGAGTCTGTTTTAGGTTCTTGCGGCTGCTATACAGGACTCTGCTATTTTCTTACTTTTTTTATATTCGTGTTTATGGGCGTGAAGCCTACCATTTTATAAAGGCATTGTTTTTATTCCTCAGTGTCGCTTTTACTTCCTCAATCCAAGATGTAGTATATTTAATGGTTTTTAATTTTCCCTTAATTATACTTAAATTTATCTTAACTGTTTTCAGACTGGAAGAATGGAGCTCATTCCACTGCTATTGTTATCTATTAGAACTTGACACTGCGTTTTCAAGAAACTTCTTCGTCTCTTCGATAAATGTATTACATTGTGATTTGCTCATGTTATACCATTTTATGCCTGATTGTAGTTTTATGTCAATCTGCGATTTCGATTTTTTAGTAGCCTTTGTTGTGTGGGGAGAGTCTCCCGGGTATGACCTTGCAATATTCAAAGCAATTAAGCATTCCTCTCTCGCAAATAATGTTACCTATTTGCGAGGCTGAACTGCCAATCCTATATGTTATAAGATATTTGCTCTTCTTTTTGAAGAAAATGTTTACGATAGCTTAATCAAACTGAGTTTCCATTTCAATGACAGTTCTCCCTTGGAGATTTAAGGTTCCAAATCCAAGGTTAACATGAGCAATAAAACGCAGTACATTCTACATCTCCATTCAAGTCTACACTAATAATTCTCTTTTCATGCAAAGGTATGTATTACATTATATCATGGAAATCATTCCAGGAAGACTTTCTCTTTCTGTGAGCAGCCCATTTGTGGAGCCTAGACTGATATGATATATAAGAGGGGATGATTGTCCAGGGCTATCTTTATTTTCATAATTATGTCGCTTCTCCTTTTTAACTTGATTATTCGTTGTTTTAGAATTTGGTCGAAGTCTCCATTTCTATCCTATGTCATCCCATTATAGAAGATACTCTCTTCCAATTTATCTTGAGTTCGCACCTTTCCATTTAAATTAAGGTACGAAACAGATATTAATGTTCTGCTTATGTTAATTCTATCGTCGATCTTAATTCCGAAATAAGACTCAACAGTTCCCCGAAGAGTTTGTTGCGAATTTACCTTCTCCGATCTGTTAGTCCGAGGGAATTATTTCAATTCATCTTGAGCACAGAAAAAAAAAAATTAAATTTTTGCTGGCCTTGTGATCAAGGAAGACCAGCGAAATAATATGTCGCTTAAAAAAATAAAAAGTGCTATTGAAGTTTTCGCTAGTCTCGTGATCCTGATGCAATGAAACTTCTAAACAAAAGATGTAGCAATTTGAGGTCTAAATACAAAACCCATCATGTCAGCCGTATTTCTGAATAGCTGCGTTTCTAGCTTAGGTGGGTTTATGACCAATAATTTGTTGGTATTTTACCTGTACGGCAGAAGATATAATACCTATGGGAACTATTTTGTAATTTTGTTATATTCAAGTATTAAAAAAGTAGATTGATATTAAACTGAGCCCGGCTGCTCATAACCCTTGTCGGTTATAAACAGCCGGGCATGGTAATAATTGAAATTGTAATATATCCTTGGCTACATAGGTCACTTGGCTTAAACCTCAAAAGTCAAACTCTTATAGAGTTAACATTAGGATTGCTGTTGAAAACACAAAAGCTTAAATCGATGAACAGAAATATTGTAGCAGTCCTTAGTTGTAATTTATTTTTAAGTGAAAGTTTAGCAACGTTAAAGGTAAAAAAGCCAAAGCAGTGTAAAAATGAAAGTACTTAATCTTATTTTTGACATATAGACAATGAGACTAGTGAGCATCATAAGCGGAGAATGAAGATTATCAAAATATTTGTTCGAATAACTGTGTATTGAAAAAGTTAGTGCTAGGCATGGAAAAAATGGAAGAGAGTTAAAATAAGTGCATAAAAAAAATCTCGCTAACGATTTTATTTATCAGTAAACATATTTAATGTTGCTAATAATATGAGGATCCCCACATTATATTTAATTTGATTTTATGTAAATTTGTTGTCTGTATTTCAATCCAATCTAGAAGACAAACAGGTGGAAAATTGAATGTGCGAGCGGTCGGACGTCAACTTTGTTACAATAGCAGGCTTCTATTTATATGAGTACAGAATTTAAAAATAATAATTAGAATTTAGCGAGAGATAAAGTGTATCCTACATCTATTGATGTTTTCATTTTCATGTTTATAAGTGTTTTGGTTGTCTAGCAAACTATCGACTTATACCTTATCATTAACCAAATTCAGGTGAACAGCTCTAAGTGTAGTCATTAGTGAAGCATCTTGGCTCAGAATATTTGGCTAATGGTAGGCAGAAAAATTATTTTATTACACATCGAATTTAATATTGTTAAAAAGGTGTTTATTATTCTATCCCAAAATAAACTATTTATATTTTGAATTCACTTTGTTCTAGTTATTTTTGAAAATTATTTTTGTTAGTTACATAGCACTAATCAAAACAAATTTTAATATGTCAATTAAATAACAAAGCATACAAAAAGTCTGAATATTTTCAGTAATAAAATTTGAACTGAAGTTATTTATTAGAATAAAACTAATATTTTTGACCTGAATAATAAGTTATTATTGTAATGGCAGTATTTTTGTTAAAATTTTACTCTTTATATTTTCGGAGAACAATTTTTGACTTTCTCAATGGGAACAATAAATATTATATCTTTTGAATATGTTTTTCTACATTTAATGTGACATTAAGTGGGGGTGTCAAATTAGAAAGAATTTTTTTTATAGTTTTTATTCACAAAATGGTTAAAATCATTTAAAATTATGCCATACAATGTTTTGAGAGGTCATCACCTCAAACTTTAGTACAAATAGTGCCTGACTGCCAAAATCTTACACATTAAATGTCATCGATAAAATAATATATATTTATATCCGTCTATGTCAGATGAGAACAAATGATAGGTTTGAATACTTGGGTAAGACTGTATGGTGATTATATATATATATATATATATATATATATATATATATATATATATATATATATATATATATATAATTTTATTCGGTTTTCCTTTTTTTAATAAAACATTACAAATTAATTTTTCGATAGTAATAAACCTATATAATTTAATGATTACATAGCTCGACAGCTATAAACCCATGTTATATATGTTTATGTCATTAACGTATAGATTTATGTATAAGTTTGATTCGAGTATTCCTTACTAAATTGTGGTCAAGTTAGAACAGTCTATGAGGGGATTTATGAAGTTTTTGATAAAAAACATATTTAAGGTAACAAATATTTTAAATTTGTTCATATTGTATTTGTTACCGATGCCTCATATTGTAATATGTAACTAATTGTAATTATAACTTATTCAAGATCCCATTCATTATAAACACGTAAAACAGCATGGCGTAAACAGCATGGCCAAGAGTCGTATTTCGTCAAATACACTTTGTTTGTACGGCAATATATTTGCTATATTGCTGGACTAGAAAATATATCGTATTTAACAAGAGGAAAATTTAAGAAAATTACACTTATTTTTGGTAAGATAATAATAGAAATTATAGGTTGCAGTGTCTAAATTGGTAGGATGTAAGTAAAATACTACGAGTGAAAATTCTAACCTAATTTTTGTTGGCAAATAATATTATTAAAGGTTAAATTATAGATATATCTAAATTTATGTCAATACATGTATTTTGATAACATAAGCAATTTTAAATTATATTTTGATTAAAATTAATACTTATACTTTCCGTTTTCAGAGCAGTCAGGATAGTAAAGTCTCAATGTCTCAACGAAAAGAATCAATTATTATTCACAATTTTGCTTTAAATTTAAAAATTTAAGTTTATGTAATGATACACGCAATGTTAACAAACCATATAGTTTACATTTAGTATAAAAGATGCAGAAGTTTTATAAATTCCGGGAAATACACGTGAGCGCAGATAAAGATATATATTATATTGCCTCTTCAAAAACTATTTCACTTAAAGACGCCATAAATCTCATAAAATATTACATTTTCGCTATTCACACCCTTTACATGTACGCATTTCTTCCTTCCAGGAAAAGAACATAAAATCTTGCGACGAATTCATTCCAGAGGATATTATGAATTAATTTCTAGCGCAGAAAGCAAATAAGAAAGAGAAATCAAGCTAATAAATAACTTAGCGAGATTTAAGTAGACGCTCGGAATGAATGCAAAGAAGGTGAACCAATTAAAATTTAAGCGCAATAAACTAAATATAATTCAAGGAATATGTTTCGTCGCCTTTGTTATTATCCCAGTTGTGTTTATCAAATTGTTACCGCGTTGGACTTTCCTTCATTGATGAAGGGTCTGAAATATTAGAGCTTTGAATTAAAAAGAAAATTACATGTATACTTGCAGTTATCATAGGAAAGCATTTTTTGTAAATTTCATTCAAATGCTTTTTAAAATTATTATAATTAAGTAAAAAATATATTATTTCTGTTTTTATTTTTGCATGACTTATTTCAAATGACGTGTTTCAAATATTATTTGACAAATTTATTGCATCTTTAACGGGTTCAATTGTGAGTGGTACAATATTTTTTCTAAGTAAAAATGTTAATTAACAAAATTAACATATATTTCCAACGCGTTTTTGAAGCAGCATCCTTACGAAATAATTGCTGGACAAAATACTGCATTTTGTAAATCAACTTGGACTTAATTGGCAACGCCTATGGTTTAACATAAGATTAAAGGATAATAATAAATATACACGAGTATGATAAATACCACATTTAAGCGGGCAGTTAGGTTAAAATAAAAATTAACAAATCGAGATTTTTTATGTTCAGATATTGTATTGACACGAAACTGGTACACGTATGTGTATATATAATGTGCATAAATAAATATTTATACGTATATATATATATATATATATATATATATATATATATATATATATATATATATATACACACATATATATGACTTTATGTTATGTTTTATTATTACAAAAGATATGATGGCAACACATTATTAACATCGAAGGAGACAGTTTATACCTAGCTCTTCTTGAGACTACTATAATAATTTAAAACCAGCACTTCCTCAAGTATGACCGTTCAGTAGACTGTATTTTGCAGTACTAAAACTGAGGAATTAAAACCCAGAATAGAATAATAGTCTGTGTTCGAGACACAAAATACTAATTTAAAGTGGTAAATCCTCAAGTTTTGCTAGAAATGCAGGTAGGTAGTAGCCCCGCAGCGTCTGGACTGAGGGTATGGAACCCAGAGTTTAATTAAAGGTCTCAGTTTGGAATTCACAATTCTAGCTTCAAACTAGCAGGTCTTCAACACTTACAATTTAAACAAGCAATACCTCTGCAGTATTAGAAATCAGACTGATTAAGTTTTTCAATACTGATTTAAAACACTAGTTTTAATATATCACGGCTTACAACTTTGTCAGGTACTGAATATATTTCCGAAGTTTCATGAGATTTCATTGGAGAAGGAGAAAATTGAGATTGATTTGATTCCACGGCAAAGTCACACAGATCTCGAAGCTGAATAAAGAAAGGTTAAGAAATCATGCAGGAAATTTCTCTGATCTCTGAATAACTTCTTTGTAAATATGGTATAAGCAGACAGGCATGCAGTGCAAATCAAAATATTTACTTAGCCCAAGATAAGGCTGGATCGGGAAATTTGCCAACTGCCGTTAATTATCAGTCAATAGCGATTGAATATCGCAATACTAATATACAACATTCCAAATTCTGCAAATCGGAAACACATATATACTAGATATCCTGTGTTATATACAGTAACACTTTCATATTAAAAATTATATTTAAAAACTTTAATGAAAATATTATGTGCCCTTACATCATAAAAATTATATGCATAAATGCAAGTGTATCTCGAAATATGATTTCTACTCGTACTTGTTATGTTTACTTATTTTTTTTGTAAAATTACCGATTGTCTCATGTCTCTAATCTCCTACGCTAACATAAAAGAAACCTTAGTGCATTTTATACTTTCCCAAATTTTATTTCAATGCTTAATGGAAGAAAGTGGAAGGTCCGTATAGTCAAACATATTTTAGAAAATTTTTAAATTATTCCTATAAGTGGCAATGCTTTGATAGAAAATAGATATGAATGTCTAATATATCAATATTTTAGCAATGTAAACGGAATAAAAAATAATATTTTACGTAATTTTTACGATAATCAACATACGGAATATTGACTTTCAATAATTAGAAAATGTGAAGTTCTCTGGGAAATATTGATATATTAGGCATTCATATCGATTTTCTATCATAGCATTGCCACTTATAGGAATAATTTAAAAATTTTCTAAAATATATTTGACTGTACGGACCTTCCACTTTCTCATCACAAATTTGCTTACTTAATTTACTCAATTAGTTTTGACTTTTATCACTTATACTATGTTACTTAACATGTTACATTATATAATATGTTTATGTCAGTTTTTATTTATTTACCAAAATTAGTTATTTAGTTGCGTGAAACTGTAATTTTTATAAAACTAGCCGTTTATCGTGAATTCCAAAAATATCTCTAAATATTAGAACCAAAATTTTTTAAATTTTTTTTTTAATTAGAATTAAATTTTATATTTTAGCTCATTTTGCATTCCGTTTTTAATTAACATGTTTCGAAAATATACCAGAAAATAAATTTATCCGAAATGTTAAATTTTAAATTTCAATTGCTAAATGTTTGTGTCCGTACATTTTTCAAGTATTGATCGTTTTTCAATAACATCTGTGTATATTTAACGCCTAACATTTTTCAGTAATTTTTTAAATAATTACACATAAATATTGATTCCTTAAACCGCAACAATTTTAGAGCATCTCAAAATTTATGAATTATTCTCTATTTTAAGACTTAATTTTTTATCCGTCTTTAGATCCCACACTTATCAATGTATAGATTCGAAACGTAATAAAATTGATATCTGAACCTTGATAATCTGTATTAAAATGGAAAAATTATTTTTCGGAATAATGTGTCATTATTTATATGAACTTCATGATAATATAATTTATCAAGAAAATATAATAATATTTCTTCAGAGAAAAGCTAACAATTTCGAACAAATTGAAAATTAAGTACACACGTGCAATACTGGCTTTTTGTAGTAATATCATATATATGTTAATAAATTTTGATTTAATTGTTCAGTAACGTACAATATAGTGCTAATATTATTGCTACTACGATACTGTGAAAGAATATATATCATTTGATACGAAAAGCATTCAAATATAAACCACTCTTTTCCGAAATATTTATCTAATTTATTGTAATACATTACATTCATAATTATTACATAAATAATTATTAGTGTGTATTTATCGATTGACAGTTTTATTTCTGAGTCACATCTTTTGAAATGTCAGTGCAAAATTATCGAGAAACTTGAAAGCCAGAATTATCCTACTAATATCATAAATGTGAAATGTTTCTATTTTTGTTTGTTTATTCCTTTATTTTTGTGGGTGTTTGACTTTTTTTGTTTGACTGACTTTATGAAAGTCATTGATAACTCATTACATAAATAATAATCCATTGAGATTGAAATGAAGTATATCAAAACCATAGGCAAAAAGGAAAATCATTTAAGAGAGTAATTCAATAAACCATTCTTAACTTATCGCTTAAGCTACATGGCTATTCCTAGAAATAAAAGTTTAAGCGAAACTATTCACTTGATGGAAAGTATTATATTCATTTGAAAAAGCCAACGTTGTATAATCGTACTTTTGTGATAACATTTCTAATAAAGGCGAACGGTAAAATTAGTCATATAAATATTAATGACTCGTTAAGAGTTCTATGCGAATCACTTCAAAAAAATTAATGGTCTGCCCTGTGCAAAGAGCAGTTGGAGGCGGGAGAATTACTATAATTCACAACAACACTTTTATTTTACTCGAATCATCAAACTCCAGTAAGCGAAGCCTATATAAATCACATACCTACATTGATTATGTAACTGAAGTGTATATCCCCAACATATCTGAAATAAGGAAAGAAATATTGAGCAAAAATAAGTTTTAATCATTGTTTTTATTTATACTATTTTATTTTCATAATTTTTAGACTTTTTTTTAATATAAAAACAAAGTATTGACATAGATTAGGTAGCTGGTTCCTTTTCGTACAAATTATACAATTTTAAAATAAACCAATAAATGATTTCAAAGACTATTTTGTTGATAAAAATTAAGTCATGTCTCTGCCAGGTGGCACTACATATAACATTATATATAGTTATTTTATATACATTCTCTGTTAGCTCAGAACACGTACAGCATATATATATATATATATATATATTTGTATATATATAGAAAAACTGAAAATACACCTTTCCGTAGCTAACAGAGTCATAATTCCATAAAGATTTTTAACATGATGATTCTAATCTTCAATAAACTTCGCCAATATTATTTGAGCATGTGAAAAATATGCTTTAATATAAAATCATCCTTCAATATAATTACAAATAATTTTTTTGTTTTTTCCACATTACTATATAGTATAACGTTTATACTTCCAGAATGTAACATACACCGGACTGACTTTATGAAAGTCATTGATAACTTATTACATAAATAATAAACCATTGAGATTGAAATGAAATATATCAAAACCACAGGCAAAAAGGAAAATCATTTAAGACAGTAATTTAATAAGCCATTCTTAACTTATCACTTAAGCTACATTGCTTTTCCTAGAAATAAAAGTTTAAGCGAAACTATTCACTTGATGGAAAGTATTATATTCATTTGAAAAAGCCAACGTTGTACAATCGTACTTTTGTGATAACATTTCTAATAAAGGCGAACGGTAAAATTAGTCATATAAATATTAATGACTTGTTAAGAGTTCCATGGGAATCACTTCAAAAAAATTAATGGTCTGCCCTGTGCAAAGAGCAGTTGGAGGCAGGAGAATTACTATAATTCACAACAACACTTTTATTTTACTCGAATCATCGAACTCCAGAAAGCGAAGCCTATATAAATCACACACCTACATCGATTATGTAACTGAATTGTATATCCCCAACATATCTGAAATAAGGAAAGAAATATTGAGCTATATGTTGATGTTTTGGCATGATTATAGGAATAATATGCCACATTGCGATATAGTACAAAAATACCCTAAATGTAATAACATGTAAAATGATATATATATATATATATATATATATATATAAATTACGAGGGATATAATATACACAATTAAATGAAACTACTTGATGTATTATTTCTACTTTCTTTAAATTCTTTACCACGACCTAGGTTTCGTTGTTTTACAACATCTGCAGGTGGCTAGATAATAATTGGAAATAATAAGATAAGGAAATAATATAGTCAAGTTACGTCTGATATATAATAATACGTACTTTTCTTCAAAATTATGATATCAACGCACATTAAATATCGGTCATAATGTTAAAAGATATTGTTTTTCGTTGCAAAATAAACTAAGTATATTTTTTACTAAGGCAAAAATTACAATAGAAAGACACAAATAAGTATATTTAAATATAAATACAAGTTGAGGCACTAAGTTTGCAATCCTTTACATTTGCTTGCTTTCGCAAAGAATTCATTTCATTATGTAGAAAATATTCACTTTGCCTATAAAGGTCATTCTTGTTCCCGAAACTGAAAAATTATTAAATCAACAAACAATTTAAGAAAACTTTGTTAGCACGTGTGTGTCCAGGAATGTTGACTATTATTGACATCATATTTCTGTTGCCGGTGGACATATAATCGATATTAATTGTTAACTATTTAAATATATACATAATGTGGTAATAAACCTATTTTAAATTTTGCAAGAATCTATGCAAACAATTTTCCAAATATTAATTGTTCAGATATGTTATTAATTAAGGTACAGTCTTCATCAATTTGTTTATATAAAATATACTTTGTCATAATTTTCAAATATACTTTTGGTTTGTTTCCACAATAAATAAAATATTAAAATTACCTTACTTAATACCGTTAATTTAATGAAACTATTAGTCCACCATTTAAACCGATAATGCCATGTGTTGTGGGTGATAAAATATTGTTACGCATAATGTTGACGAAATGTAATTCCTGTTTGCATAATTATTATATGTTAGCATATTGTCGTGAATTACTGATTCGCTTAAATATTTGCGCGGTCATCGTAAAAATTGACAGATTTTTTCTATCGACAATACGTATTTATTTTGTAAATAGTTTAATCCTTCGTTTATTTTGAAATAAAAACAGAAAATATTATGGAAAACAAGTTTAAAATGGATATATTTTTTACGATATTCGATATAGACGTCAATGATTGAAGTACAATCATCGGTGTTAGCTTTGACTTTGTTACTATTATGGCATCAAACCGTATTAGATCAGATAATGAACGAGTAAAATCGAAGATAAGAGCAATAGACGTAACTCAGGGTCATATGCACCAGGAAATTTTAACAAAATCGGAAATTATTGCTATGTCTTACATTGTCTATTACCTTTTCAGATTCGGTTATTTAGTAATTGGCTTAAGTACTGCATTGAATACACGAATTTATACTCCTAGGTAAAATACAGTAATTGAAAAAAGTGTTTTTTATTACTACGTGTATCGTTTCCTAGTAAAAGTGATAATATGTATTATTATAGAAAAAAAATAAAAATACATTTATTAGCAAAAGTGTAATTTTTACCCAAACATAAAGTGAGTAAAATGCTCAACACGTAAAAATCCGTAAAACGTTCTCCCGAGTTATCGCATATTACCGAGAATGTATATACTTATATTTGTAATTAAATCGCTCAAATCCTCCCTTTGAAAAAACAAACTTACATAAAATCCTAGCAGAAACCAGTTCCACTAACCCGTCTCCATAAAGCTTTTCACCCGTCGCACTTGCAATGCGTAGATTCGTAAAGTCGAGACACAAATCCGTCAGTCTGTAGGAGCTTAATTAAGGCATCGATTTAAATTGAAACATTACAACTAAGGCGAGAGAGACACAGTTTATCATTATTTAAGGGTGACTATTAAGTTAAATTATATGTGGTAGTAAAAGTTAAGCCAATAATCTAGGAATAAACGAGAGACTATAATGTTTAGTGTCACTTTCGTTTATGGCCTAACTGAGCTTTTGATTCTATAGTTAGAGCAAGCAGGTCATAAAAATAAATAAAGTAATTCCTGAATGCAAGTATACAATGGAGTAATAAACGCAAAGTTTTTTTTATATTTTTTCTACGCTTGATATTTCTTCTGATTTTACAAATAAATTATTTTAATGGCAGAACAATTTCAAAGTTATCCTTTTAGATTTCACAATAGAGGTTCTGCAATACGGAGAAATTTGAAATTAGGTAAATTCATATTTATATATATATATATATATATATATATATATATATATATATATATATATATATATATATATATATTTCACCTATTTACGATACTAATGAACCAATAGTTTAAAAAAAACAAGATTGGTAAGATCTGACTTTTTTTTTCACAAATATTTAATTGTGAAAAATTAACATTTCTAAATAGTTTAGTAGAAAAAATAGGTACACTTAAATATAAAACTGAAATTGTATTTAAATTGAGTTCTAATCTTGTTAGATAATTTTTTCTCTCCAATTTAGCTTCTGAATAAATTTTGAATTTAATTAGTTTTAATTTGAGTGAACAAAAGGTTTATTATGCTTGTTGGTATTTCAGAATTAATTAACAAATTTTTGACGAGCCCAATGTATTAAAATTCGTACTAGAGCAAAGACTTCGGGCTTCGTTATTTCTGAACCGAGAGTTTTTTAAAGGATATCGAGAAGGATTTATTTAAATTGTCTTACTATATGTATATTTATCTATTTAAGTTGTAACTATATGAATTTGAAATATATGACTTGATGGATGTTTATGGATTCTGTCAAAAGAAAAGGATATAAAGGTATATGCATTAAAAATACTCTGACGGGGATTTATGGCTCCCGCAATGGCCGTTTTGGAAATTATAATCGTTGTATCTCTAATTGCATTCAAACCAAACATAATACTTCCTTAGGTTTTAATTACTATTTATAAACTGCCACATATATACTTCTGGACTGTGTATATAAATGTTGATACGGAAAGTGCGTGTCAATACCCACAGCGCCACATTCGTATTCGCTCTTTGCTGCTTACCAGAAATTACGCGATCCAGGAAGAGAGATCGCGTAATTTCTGTCGTCTTTTTCTGTCTTATGCGTTCTATACCTAATCTCTATTTCAATCTCAAATTATTTGAAATAATGACGATGTGATCCAAGTGGAAACTATTCACTGTTTATTTTTCGACATTAGGTTTCATGATGTAGCAACTAGTCATATTCACATAACAAACGTAAAAAAATCCTTACACTAAGAAAATACAAACCAATATTTTATTGATTAATTCAAAAAATTATTGAATAAAAAAAATCATTGCTCATTCGGCCTCAAAATCACCATCATGAACAATTAAGATACTTGAAAATCTCAGGATGTTTCTTACAATCATTGTTATAAAAGTACATAGACATAAAATCTCTGGTATACGATAAGATAGGACGAATACCTCATCGTTGGCAAAATAGTGAGAATGAAGTTTGCAAAAAAAAAGGTTTCACCGACGTCACCATCGCCACTAGTCTTATTATGAGAATATTTTAATAATCACATTTCATATATTTTCGACCAAGCCAGATATAATATAATACCAATATAATTTATACAAAAGTAAATAAAGGTTAAGTGAGAAATGATCGTCTAATTTGTGACATCTCGTGAATTTAAGGACCAAGACTGTTTAAGTAAATAAACTTTAATCATTTTATTTCATAACCTAGTATGAAAAAAATATTCTAGAAAATAGGGAAAGCAATAAAATCAATCGCCGCCGTGGCGTATGCACCGTGGTGGGTTGATCAAAAGATTTACGATCAGTGTCAGGAAATAGTATGTAGTTTGTATATGGCGCAGGTGCTATGCAATTAGAATTAGATGCCTTTTCATGGTGAACGCAAGATGTACATAAGGTTGAAATGAGCATGACTGGAAATAGTATGTAGTTTGTATATGGCGCAGGTGCTATGCAATTAGAATTAGATGCGTTTTCATGGTGAACGCAAGATGTACATAAGGTTGAAATGAGCATGACTGGAAATAGTATGTAGTTTGTATATGGCGCAGGTGCTATGCAATTAGAATTAGATGCCTTTTCATGGTGAACGCAAGATTCACGTAAGGTTCACGTGAACTTTATGTACATCTTGCGTAGTTCATATTGTGTAGTCAACATGTGGTGTAGTTGTGTCGTTTTATATTGTTTAGTAAACATGTTTTATGGGTAAAATCTACTGTCAAAATGTATAATTCATATGTATTTTATGTATAGTCCATGTGTGTTTTATATACAGTTATGAATAGAAGAGTTTAATAATAGATATTCATGAATAATCTGTAAATTTGCGTTATTAACGTGTCATATTTATATGAAAGTGCAGTTAGTGGTAAATAACTAGACTCATTTAATCGTCCAAAAACCGAAGTATCAATTTATGACTGAAAAAATTTAATTATATACTTGTAATTTTTATAAAAGCGTGAGTAATATTGGTGGAAAAATGGATGATATGAATCCGAAAAACAACTTTTAATAATTTGTAGTAATAATTTACTTTAGAGCTCATGCGAAAGTGACTACATCTCATTCTATGTATTAATAATGTAAAAACCTTGGGCGATGATACAACAGGAAGGTAGGCTACTCAGTCAGAACAATATGAAATATATAATTTTAATGAAAAAATATACAAAATTATAAACCAAAAATGTCATTAATTTTATGGTCAAAGTCATTTTAGCTGTTGTCAAGTATCTGAATTCAAATCCAAATGAAAATGCAACTTAAGTGTTACTGACCAACCTAACTTTAAAAATTTAACTGAATATATTGGGTTCGAATGAAGGGTAAATTTAAAATTAATTGTAGCTATTTGCTGTACAATTATAATTTTATTTCAATAATGATTTCATAAATCCAATTTCAGTGAATATCCAACCTGAATAATTAATACGACATATTTTTATTCATCGTTATTTGACTAATTAAATACATATGCGCATAAACTAATCAAAATAGTTTATATTAATACCATAAACACAAAAATTGTTTCGGTTAACTGATCAACGTACGAAAAGTCTCTGTATAATTTAAAAAGCTTTATTACCATAAATTTCGCGAGACAGACAAAAAGACGGAAAAATTTCAAATAAAACCATAGAAAATCTCATGACGTGAAATATTTATTTGATGTTGTAATCACTTCTAAGCTTCTTTAAACCATTTCTATCGGCATTTGCACAACAAAACTAAAAGCAACATTTCTGCGGAATCTTACCCTTTTTATGACAAACAGGCGACAAACTTAATTAGATTTAATTTGCAAATTTCCACTTTATGTGATAGGAGTTTTATTTTCGTGGCAACCTTTAATGAATGTGTTCATGCTAAGCATATGCAACTTGCCTTTTGCAGTAAACTGAGCATTAATTAAATTTACCTAAGAAGAGCCGCAAATTATATATATATATATATATATATATATATATATGTATATATATATATATATATACATGTATATATATATATATATACATATATATACATATATGTATACATACATACATATATATATATATATACACATATGCGACACACAGAAGACATTATTCCATTGCAAAGAAATTGCTTTCGAACTACTTCTATTATACTATTTTATTTTCTATTCATATTTTCCAGGACACACTCATTGGTTTATTATTCTAGAAATTTACAAGTACCTTTAAACTTCTTTAAATTTATTATATCTAACCACATATCCCCGTATCAGCTCTTGAAATTGGGTTATTTCTCAGCCAAACTTCATTTACATCTGTTTATTAAGTCGTGAAAATATATCAAACAGACAACCTCACTTCTGCATTTATTGACATTAGTATGGTCAAAAAACCTAATATATATATATTGATTTCTATAAAAAGAAATCGTTAAAGCCTTTCGTTACAAAATCCTCTAGAATCATTATCAAACAAAAATGTTCTCTTATGTTAGTGGAACTGATCATTATTTCGTAATCGGTTTATTTACAAGGATAAAATAAATGCAGATATATATTTGCACCATCTGTAATATCTATATGTGAGCAAAAACAATACATACCACATTTAAGAAACATAATTTAAATGCTGTGAATTCTTACTGCAATACCTTGAGATAGAGTTCCCATTTATTTAGTTCTTATTTATTTTATTTAGCTTCGTTTAATGATCTTATTGTCGTTATTAAACGGTATTTCTTTTCAATAAAGATTTTTTTTACCCATATCGATAATTTTGTTTTCGACCCATGACCTAATTAAGGTCACGAAAAAAAACTGACCGTATAAATAAAGTGAGACATTATCGGTTTTAATCAAACACGCGATAACTTCTCGTAATTCCTTCCAAGCAAAAACAAACTCAGCACTTGGTTGCCTACCAATGATATTCAAAGTCGCTCATCAGATTTAAAGATTCGTTCAATAATATATGAAGTCGTTCATGATATTTTAAATCCTAAATAACGTTCAACCTTCATTAAATGAAATAACATTTTGGTTCTGTTTTTATCAAATTGTCAAACCGTATCAAATTACTTTATATCTAATTACAATTTTCATCAAAGAAAAGTTTAATTTATAACAAATGTATTGATACCTCGTTCCCCGATTCAAATTCTAGAGTTCACTTAAATTTTATTGAATGTAGAATGTACAAATTTTGGAAGTTAGCACATTGCGTTTTGCACAAATATTGGTAATAAATATTACACCTTTTTTAGCACATAATTTTGCAAGAAATTCCTCACCTTTTCTTTCCGCTCATATTATTTAAATTTTTACAGCGTAGTTTGTAAAGTCAATAGAATAACGATTTTCCATTACTTTACTAAATGAATTAAGATTTTCCCAGATTAAAAACTGAAATATAGCGGCTGCAGGCAAACTTCGTAGATTTCATATAGGTTTATTTTATTTTGTACTTGTATACATTAACAAACACCTTCATGTCATGTACAAGCAAGATAAATCATAAGAAACTAAGGGTGCTTAAAAATTTTACTTTATTTTCGTTGCTTTGGTGCACAGATAGCATTTATATGGTCACTAATATTCCTACGAGATTTGTTTTATACAGTTATACAGCCGGATGAATAGAAATAAATAAATAGCAGTTAAAACTTTTTAAAAGTTTAAGGAAACTTTTAAAAAAGGTCGTAGCTAATTCATAAAATTTTTTTAACTTCATAATACTCGGTAATATTACTTTAAAATATTAATAAAATTTTTCGTTGCGATCACTTCGATCAAACGTGTCCTACTTATATATGACTATTGAAGATTTTTTTTATTAAAAGAGATCCGATTAATGAATGTTTATTCATTTGTTACGAGAAGGTATCAATAAATCAACAATGAGTCTTTGTATTTATTTTATCAATTCGGATCAAGCGTCGTTTATTAAGGAGCATATACATATCTTTAAAGTATAATAAAAAAATATATAAATATAAATATACTCGGACTCAAGTATAAAATATATATTAATAAATTATTTATTATAAGTATATAGATTATAATTATTAAAATTTAAATAATAGGTAAAACATTTATTAGTTCAACCTTAAACCTCTATTAAATTCGTTAAAAGTAACAAAACTCATGAACAAAAATATATTTTAAAATTTTTTATTTACCCCTAAATTATAAAATATTACCATAAATAAATTGATTTAAAGAAATAAAAAAGGAATAATAAATTATTTGTAACTACAAGTCGAAATTTCAAAAATAAGACTAAAAATTAGGTTCGACTTACGATCACTGTATATCCAATTCAAATGCTTACTCTACACTTAAATCAAGGAACATTATGGAAAAGGTTTGCAATCTCTTATTGCTCCTCGTAAAAAATAGTACATAATAATGCAGCCTCTTATAATTATGTAGAAACACAAAGAAAGCAACAAAATATTATTAAATAATTTGAGTAAGCATTTTAAACATATTAATATCTATGAAATATATTTAATTAATTTTAAGTTAATATATCCGTGAATTTTAATTTAATTTAAACTTTTACACAATTTATACATCTGCACATTTATGGGTTGGGTAAAATGAAGTGACATAAAACTTCAACGCAAACGAGTTCCATCAGCTCGTCTCCATAAACCAATAAAGTTATCGCATTCGCAGCGCGTAAATTACGTGAGATATATTGATACAGTAAAAGTGAGGCAGGAAAACTTTAGTTCATTATTGTTTTATGAGCTACTGTTAGTTAATTAATATTGGACTGCATATGTTCCGATGGTAACCTTAGAATAAGTAGTAACCTAGGGTTTGAAATGAAGCCATTTTCTTATTAACCGAACAATTTTTGGTTCGGCTTTAAAAATTAATTGAGTTATATAAAAGTACAATGTTTTAAATTTATAATTCAACAATGCATATAAAATTTGTTGGTATATTTTTTGAATAGTAATAGTACATGCGTAAATTTAATTTGTCGTCCTCATACACACACACGCAAATATATATATATATATATATATATATACATACATATATGTATATATATATATATATATATATATATATTATATATATTTATATATATATATATATATATAGATGAGAACAATAATATTATTATATTTAAGATTCTATCACAAAAAATATTATGGACAAAATAGAAGAGAAATTAACTCCCTTAGCGGAAGAAAACAAAAACATAAAAATCAATGTAGATAAATTAGAAAAACAAATAGATTATTTGAAAAGAGGAGAGAAGAACAACAATATTAAAGTATTTGGCATAAAGAAAAAGACACGTCAACTTCTGAATTACTACAAGATTTAAAAGAAAATCTGAAACATGGTAATAATATGGAAGACTACGAAATCATCAAAATTAACGCTTAGGAATTAAAAACAGAGAAAATAACAAGATGAGGCCGGTACTATGTTTATTTATAAATAATTGAAAAAGAACGAAACCATTAAAAATAGAAAGAACCTGAAGAATAATATAGCACATTTGAAACATGACAAACTAATAGTTAAAGAGAACAAAGATAGCCGAGAGGAAAGAAAAAGATAATCATTTGCTTCACCCTCTGCTAATAATAAACAGCTTAATAAACAACAGACTGTATCTCCAATCAAGTCAAACAGGACAAATGCTTTTGTTATGATGCGGTCTAGATACAACTCTCCATCAACTACTAAAAAATAATAACAATTAAGAATCGGCAAAGGTAACCCAAAACTAAAGGAAGAAACTGTCAATAACAAAATTAAAATACACCAACCTCCCCCAAGCCGACTGGTCCTCGCGGGGAGAGAAACCACAACTCTCCAACAATAAGCGAAACTAACAACAAAAATCATTAACAAAATAAATTTAAAATCTACATCGCAGCCCTCAGTGTACTTGCCATGAAAAATTAAGATAATCTTGTAGAACTAGTGTATGCGTTAAAACACATCAAACGGGACATCGGTGGTCTGAGCGAAGTGAGAAGTTTGGGTGAAAATATTAAATCTTATCCGGACTACATATTTTACCATATAGGTATGACCCCGGGCCTTTATGGGATTGGATTTTATGTTAAAGACATGTAACAAAATATGTGGAAGTATTTGTTGCTACCTTGGAAAGTATTGCGATGAAGAATTTGAAATTACCTGGATATATCCTCGGTCAATTGTACAAATATATTCGCCTACTGAACAATCACATATAGAAACAGTAAATACAAGATCAGAATGGAAAAGGTTGAAGAAGACCTTTGCCGATTGGGAAACAGATCTATAGAAAAAAAGCAGCAGATACAGAAATAGGGTATTAAATTTAATGTTTGCATTAAAATATTGTCATTAGGTTAAGTAGATCTGAGTAAAGGCTATTATTATAACATATATATATATATATATATATGTGTGTGGGTATATGTATATATGTATATATATATACATATATATATATATATATATATATATATATATATATATATATATATTATATAAATATTAACGAGTTTGGTTATGGAACTGACCTTGCAAATATTTTGAAAATAAATGGTTAAAAATTACCATAAAATTTTAACGAGAGTAGTGTTTCATATTCATAAGAATCTATGAGAATTAGTAACCTACACAAATGTAAAATCTACCTCAAAATCTAGTAGAATTCAAGTTACATGTAAACAAACAGAAAAATAAAAACTGGACGTCTTTCAAAACCTTCTATGAATTGAAATTGAAATTATATTTTATAATGTTTTTGAGGACAACACCGAAAATCTGATTCTATTAATTTTTGGATCCCTGACGAAAAAAATTACTTTTATTTTATAAGACAACCTTGTTACATGTTTAAATGTTTTCATATGAACGGAATTCCTTTTTAGAATAAAACGATAAACATTTAATTGCTGGTGTTGTTATGTAACCGATATACGCGGAGAGAAACTCGTGGACATGGTGGAAACACTATTTTTCCCTAAAGCCGTTAACGAGGTTCGCGTTCATTTATGTGCAGCATGTACATATCGCACTCATTTCGCGACCTCTTCGCTCGTCTGATTTATTCTCAGTCGCGCTAAGTGCATCATGATGTAATCGATATTTATAGCCGTAATTAAACCTGTCGAAAAATATTTCTGTCCTGAATTAAACCTGTCGAATAATAAGAATCGTGAATGTTTCAATAACATATCGATAGTGTACATAAAATTTAAAAATTTTGTTCGACTTATATTTAACAATATTATGTATTATTAAAAATTAATTGCACTAGGAAGTCCCTGAGAAGGATTACTTATGAAACATAAAGTATCGAATATATTTGACGTGAATTTGGTAGAAATTCATTATTCACAATTAAATGAAACTACGTGATGTAGTATTATTTATACTTTCTTTAAGTACTTAAAGAAAGTAGAAATAATACTACATCACAGAGTTTCATTTCATTGTGAAACATAAAGTAATTCTCCAAACGGGGTACGGAGCCCCCGACACATAAGACAGAGTCGTACTTGCTTTTTTAATTAGTATTTAAATTTTTGCCTGTTTAGAAAACAATAAAATTTACTATTTTCATATTATGATTATATTTTATTATTACGAGTCGATAAATGCTGACGATATACGAATAAAATCACAAAAAGAAAAGAATATCAATATAGATCAGGTACTGAAGGGTCGGTGATTAAGATAACTGTGACCAAGAAGCGATTGCATTTTATTATAATTTATACTAATTATATCGCATTTCCATTTCCATTTTTACTTAGAATAAATTTTAAAAAAATAAACCAATTGTGGTTCAAGATACGCACTATATAAACTTTCGTATATATATATATATATATATATATATATATATATATGTATATATGTATAAATGTATATGTATATATATATATATATATATATATATGTATATATGTATATATGTACATGTATATATATATATATATATATATATATATATATATATATATACATTCCTTTGCACAAAAAACGGGCGGTTTTGATTTTGTCATATTATTAACAAAATATGATTAATTAAGAGGTTGTATTAATTGTAATTATTACTGGCAGGTATAATGTATACTGGCACTTAAAAACGAACGTTCTAAATTTGAAATTTATCCTTATTGCATGAAAATTCTCTTTCACTGCCTATTTGTAGGCAGCACATTATTCCATTATGCCAAAGTTGCGTTGATCTCGATATCGAATAAGTCAGTATGTTAGTAATAAATAAGCTTTGTTATATATAGTTCCTGATTTCATGTTTATGTACTAAAGAAAATTTTATATTACGTTTCTAAATGTTAATTATTTTTTATTTTTGAATATATTTTTAAGTTACGTTCTAAAAAAATGATCTCAGAATAAGAAGATCTAATTTGATGATAATTTGCTCATTTTATGATAAATAAATGAAAAATTAATTTTATAAATAATCTTTATAATTATCTATTTCCCTAATATAGAAAACTAATATTGACATTAGATTGATTCAGTGTACAATAATGCACATGGGTACAACTTACCCGGCCACAACGGCTAAGTTCTGTTTAGTAGCCACAATGACGCCGGGTTAACTCGGTTTCATTGATTAAAATGAATTAACTTTTTAAATAGCATGATGATATGCAGTTTATACGTTTTACGATTTACAACTTAATTCTTCAGTGTACCAATATTATAGGTATAAATAACAGATAAACCCTACATTCCATATAAAAAAAAATATACTAGAATGTGTGCAACGCACACATCTTTTAACATCTAAACGTCTCTTCCTTATAGTAGTAAGTGCGAGCAATCGTGTGTGTAAGCATTTTTTTCAAAAAAACATAATTCGAAGTAGTGAATATGCTTTTATGCTTGTTCTGAAAATATGAAATATTTATCTATTTTATTTTTTATTTATTTATCTACTTTAATGTATCTAATTGATACATATGGCGGACTTATTGCTACGTGAGCAAATGCCTCTATGTGATCTAAATATGCCTCTAGTGTGCGAGAGACCATTATATTTATATAGACTCAAAAGTCAGTGCAAGTGACAATGCATACGTACTGAAAATTAGAATTAATTAGTGCCACGTTCATGCGATATATGAGTTCATGTTGAGAAAAGTTATTCATATGTATATATATATATATATATATATATATATATATATATATATATATATATATATATATATATATAAAGTCTTTTGCAAAAAAAACGGGCATTTATAAGAATAAACTATATCAGAGTTATTTTATTGTTATTTTACGCATTTTATATGGCGATATGATGAGAATATTGTTATTTATTATTGAGATATCGTTTTTACCAATACACTTAAAAACGAACGTTCTAAATTTGAAATTTATCCTTATTGAATGAAAATTCTCTTTCACTGACAAAAACGTATTTTTTGGCGGTAAATGAAATCCAACTCTTATTAATTTATATTTCATTTGTTACGTTTTTTATTTTAACGAATAAATTTTAATTAAATTTCTGCCGTTTGCTGCATTAGTTCACTTCTGTTTGCTGTTCTCAATATATTTAAAAAAACAATAAGAGGTAGTAAAATTATTGTGCTGCTTGAAGAAGGCTATAGCCAATGTTGTGTTTCAACAGTATAATATGAGCCGCTCCACCGTCCAAAGGACCTAGCAACGATACCAAGAAACGGGCTCCGTCAGTAGAAGGCCCGATTCTGGAAGAAAACGGTGCACTGATCCACGGGGTGACCTCTTCATAGTCAGTCAAGCGCTACGAAATCCTCAAGCTACGTACGTGGATCTCAAACAGGACCTCGAGGACGTCAGAGGTACACGAGTAAGCCTATGGATAGTCAGAAGGAGACTTCAGGCCGTCAACATACGTAGCTATTGTCCAGCTCGGGGCCCTACATTGCTCCGTGAACATCGAGTTGCCAGATTGAGATTCGCTCAAAATTTTTCGTCATGGACTTAACAAGACTGGAATAGCGTTTTATTCTCCGATGAAGCTCGTACAGCGATTAGTGGTGAGGATCAACGTCGGTATGTCTTACGAAGACCTGGAGAACGCTTCGCAGAAGTGTGCTTTTAGTAAATCATCCCTTACGGTGGAGGCTCCGTGTTTTGGGCCGGTATTTACTCAGATGACCGTACCGGGTTATTTTTTATTGAAAATCGCATATTTAATGCTCAAAGGTTCATAACAGAGGTTCTTATTCCTCATGCCCAACCCGCATTAACAGCAGTTGGAGGCGAGTTCATTTTTATGGATGACAATGCTCGCGCCCACCGCTCTAGAGACGTTGATGCGTATATATGCAGGAGGCCTGAATTCATCAGTTAGACTGGCCAGCTCGACGTCCCGACCTGAATCCGTTAGAACACATATGGGATAATCTCAAACGACGCGTCAGAAAACATTCAGGCCCTTAAAACTGTGATCGTCGCTGAATGGGAATTTATTCCTTATATATATATATAAATGATAATAAACGTCATCGAAAGCATGCCTAGCAGATTAGGCGCATTGATTTTAGCTAGAGGAGGCCATACTCGCCAATAAATTTTAAAATTTTATGTTAAGTTATAAAAAATATTCAAAAATAAACTTTAGCCATTTGTAATGTACCAGTATCGAAACGCTCGTCTGTGGACTTTACATCGTTTTTTTTTTTGTTTATCGGCATTTTTAATGACTGAAGTAGGTAAAAACGATATCTCAATAATAAATAACAATATTCTCATCATATCGCCATATAAAATGCGTAAAATAACAATAAAATAACTCTGATATAGTTTATTCTTATAAATGCCCGTTTTTTTTGCAAAAGACTTTATTTATATATATATATATATATATATATATATATATAAACATATGAATAACTTTTCTCAGTATGAACTCATATATCGCATGAACGTGGCACTAATTAATTCTAATTTTCAGTACGTATGCATTGTCACTTGCACTGACTTTTGAGTCTATATAAATATAATGGTCTCTCGCACACTAGAGGCATATTTAGATCACATAGAGGCATTTGCTCACGTAGCAATAAGTCCGCCATATGTATCAATTAGATACATTAAAGTAGATAAATAAATAAAAAATAAAATAGATAAATATTTCATATTTTCAGAACAAGCATAAAAGCATATTCACTACTTCGAATTATGTTTTTTTGAAAAAAATGCTTACACACACGATTGCTCGCACTTACTACTATAAGGAAGAGACGTTTAGATGTTAAAAGATGTGTGCGTTGCACACATTCTAGTATATTTTTTTTTTATATGGAATGTAGGGTTTATCTGTTATTTATACCTATAATATTGGTACACTGAAGAATTAAGTTGTAAATCGTAAAACGTATAAACTGCATATCATCATGCTATTTAAAAAGTTAATTCATTTTAATCAATGAAACCGAGTTAACCCGGCGTCATTGTGGCTACTAAATAGAACTTAGCCGTTGTGGCCGGGTAGGTTGTACCAATGTGCATTATTGTACACTGAATCAATCTTATGTCAATATTAGTTTTCTATATTAGGGAAATAGATAATTATAAAGATTATTTATAAAATTAATTTTTCATTTATTTATCATAAAATGAGTAAATTATCATCAAATTAGATCTTCTTATTCTGAGATCATTTTTTTAGAACGTAACTTAAAAAAATATTCAAAAATAAAAAATAATTAACATTTAGAAACGTAATATAAAATTTTCTTTAGTACATAAACATGAAATCAGGAACTATATATAACAAAGCTTATTTATTACTAACATACTGACTTATTCGATATCGAGATCAACGCAACTTTGGCATAATGGAATAATGTGCTGCCTACAAATAGGCTTGTTACACTTATTGCAGTTATGCCTAGTTTTTTTGTCTTTGGCAGAACGACAGTGTTTGCATCTCCTGTATGTTTTTGAAGTTTTATTCGGAGGGTTGGTCATAACTTCACCAACTTGTTCGTGAATACGTTTACGTAAGCCTCTCGGTAAGTTCTCCATATTTTTTCTCAAGCGAAGATGACCTTCCAGCATTGATAGACCGAGTTTTCTAAGGAAATCACGTCGGTTTGTTTTCGAGTTATTATTTTCACGAAAAATAATCACGCTATTTATTGCAGCTACATTCATGACCGTATAAAATACTGTCATTGGCCAGCGTTTAGAGTTTCAAGATACATCATAGGTACAACTGAGCTCATCAACCACATTGACGCCAGCTTTCGTAGAATTTTGGAATGTGATTATCTCTGGTTTCCTTTTTTTCACCACTAGCAGGATCAATGTTTTGGTCATGATGAAGGGAAGACGATATCATCACCACTTTAGACCGATTAGAACGATTAGAACGCTTAGGCGATTAGAACGATTTAGTCCGGCTAAGTATGACAAGCCAAACAAAGCTAATAGTGCGTCTATAGTTGTCTCTTTCAATAAATACTGGAGCGATTGTTTATTGTTAGACAATTGTCTCTGTTTAATCTTAGCATTAGTATAACAAAGTATTTGTTCCAGCATATTATTAGTTATAAAGCATCTCCAACACTCTATTTCAGTCTTATCATTTTGCGCAATAAGCTTTACCCCAGGTTTTTGTAATATTATGTTTTCTGACCTTGTGCGAACGTTGGTCCGAGGTGGTTGCGAAGACCATTTGATGGAATTGTCTTTACCAATATAAAACTGCTGGTTACTTGTTGAAACAATTGCTTCTTGCTCATCATCACTGCATTCTTGTTCCGTATCACTGCCTTGACTTCGCTCTGAAAGATGGTCGATTTCACCCTCATCGTCTGAGCTGCACTGTTCATTGTCACTAACGTTAGCTTGTTCAAACAAGGCTAGCAGTCGACTTTGTTCCTTTTCATAAGACGTGGTTCATAAAACTGTGAAAAACGATATGCAATTTATCAATAAACAATAAAAAACAACAAACAAACTGTCTATATAAATGTTACATAGCCATTTTGGCCGGGTATAACTTACCCGCGCGCTCTTTATACACGTGTAAACTCCGTAGTCGCCGCAGCAACACTAAATAGACAAGTGAATACGCGAAAAGAGGTCAACAACCGCAGCTACTGTAACGGAAAAGTTATGTCCGTTTTAAAATGCGTCGGGTATTAGATACCCAGCAACGATGACGCCGGGTTAATGCAGTAGAGTAAAAGTGGGATAGTCGCTAAAGGAGGAATGATGTCTCGGTTGGTCCTGTAGTTACTTGCAAGGTCAATGCGCACACAATATTTACTTCAGAAGAAAACGCATCTCCCCTCTCCTGCCAGTTAGTACCGAGAATTCGGCTAGACGGACGTATTAGTGAGATATGTGTCAAAATAGTGATTACAGTGACCAGATTGCTGGATATCGATTATACATTTCATTGTTTCACTTGAAACTTTTATGGTTTAATTTAAGTGTATATTTTTTGCATTTTTAATCAATATGTGTAAAGAGAATATTATGCTATTTAGGTATATTTAAATTGTTTTTTTTTTTTAATTTAAAAATAATTATTATAATAGAAGACAAGATTTTCGAGAATGCATGTGCCATTAGAGGTATAAACCATTTTACTGATCTCGAATGGGTGGTGGTTTCAAAAATATGTTAGATCTCTAAAAAAATCTATTTCCCTAAAAGAAAAGAAGAAATGATTATCATTTTATTTCTCATGTAATTTCTTATTTCAGTTACTGAATTAAACACATTTTATGTTTCCTGGCCAAGTCACGCATATATGTGGAAGAAGGTGCGCGATCTAGATCTAGCTGTATAGAGAGAAGAGCTTAAGTAAAATAACATGAGCATAAATAAAATATATCGTCGATATGAAATATCATCCAAAACTTTTAAGAGACGATTTGTGAAACAGAACATGAAAAAAATTTATTGAGTCAGGGCAAAAGGAATATACGATGCAAATAGTAGCTTGATTCCAATGAAGTAAGAAAATTTCTACCCCCAGTTGTCATTGTAAAGTGAGTAAAAAATAGGGAAAATTTCAGAATAGACTGTCTCCGGTTCAAATAATTTGTATAGGAAAAAAATCAGCCTATATTAATATTGCATTGTTTCAGAAGTGGCTAATTCCAACAATTATTTACTTAACATGCCAAGTCCATGTATCGAAGATAAGAAAAAGTCAATATTTTGAAATGGCAGTCTAAAAAATTAATGTTTTTTTCTCTTTGAAACAAGAGAAAACATATGCAGGATTCAGAATAAGAAATGCCACGTCCATAAATTAGACTATCGTATAATGTATCGTCTAACAGAAAGATTAGAATCATTGGAAATATTTTTTCAAAGTGGGTGAATAAACAAAATTTTTCATAATTCTTACAAAAATACGCTCGTATCTACAATCAGACGCGCGAGAAATGGCTATCTGCGCTATAATGCGCAAGAGATGGAATCTTAAAAATCTTTAAATTTGGCACTATGGATGCATTCCTTTACTAACAAATTTTTCCTAATTTTCAAAATCGGACGACTTTCATAAGATTCAATGGTCTATATAGATTAAAAAGGTAAATATTAGGAATAACGAATTTGAACATTTCAAAGAAAGGATCTTGGAAAAATGTTAATCAAATATAAAAAGGTTATAAATTTCATCTACGATTGCAGCAAAATAGTTCATTATTCACGAATTCGGAAGTTTTACTAAACCGACACCTGAAAATATAAAACCGTTAAAATTATATTAATAGCATATTTTAATTCAGTGTGCTGACGAGGAAAGACTTTTTATCACAAAAGCGTACTATTGTTTTAAACCTTATTTTTAAATAATTTATCATTTAAATACTTTCCTCTTGACAAATTTTAAATTTTTTTTTTGTTTGGAATTGAATTAAATTGTTTCAAACAGTGTCTTACATTTTTTTTACATCGAATTATCCACAATATGAAAATATTTTTAATTCATCAGAGTTGTTTAAAGATAGACAAAAGAACCATTTCCAACAAAGGTTCTTTTGTCTATCTTTAAACAGTACGGAAAACCTCATCAAACAAACGCGTAACATTTGTTACACAACATAATCTTGTGTAAGCCTCTTTGAAGGGTCTCTCCTTTACTCACATAGGGAAGTTGAAAATAAAACATACACATTCCACCGAGTCTCGTTAATTATCATAAGCTCCTTATAATTCCAGTTACCTTCAATTTTACATTGTACATCGTTTTATAATATAAGAATGACAAAAATATTGAAAAGGTTTAATGTTTTGACGTGCTGAGGATGATTATAACACACAAGTTTTTTTGTTTTTCTGGGAGTGCGTGCGTATGTACGTGGGTGCGTTCGTGCGTGCATACGTTTGTGCGTCCACGCATGCACGCGTGTGTGCAAGGGTGCGGGCGTGCGTCCGCGCATGTGTGCTTGCGTGCGTGCGTGCGTGCCTGCATGCGTGAGTACGCAAGCGCCTGCGTGCATGCGTGAGTTACAGTTAATTTTTTCTAGGTATATCAAGCTTGCCATAACATTGATCTGTTGTACATGGCCACACATAAATAAACTGTTATCCAATTCACAACAACGTTCTTTGCTTGATTTAGCTTTCAACGGTAAAATATACAAATATTTGGAAATACACTTACACACATATATATATATATATATATATATATATATATATATATATATATATATACACACATATATATATATATATATATACATGTAAATTTTTATTGATAATAAGACGAAATTTTACAAAACTTGTGAATACTACCTAAAATATTTCAATTTGATTGTTTCAGTAAATGAAGCTATTTGCAAAGAAGGAAATATTTGATAGATGGAAAGGTATCTATTATTTAAATTATATAATAAGATTATTACTATTTCGATCGGATATAAAATACGCCTGACTAAAAACGCCAGCAAATATTTTAAAATTAAAATCTAAAATTGTTTCGACGAAGTTTCTCCAGTATATTCAAAGATATATCGAAGATCCCGAATAGATTCCTAGAAAATATTTAAAAATTTTTGTTAAAAGTTGAAATGGCAGTCATTTTATTTCAGTTTTTTTTTGAATCAGTTTCTTTCATTTAGAAAGTGATTAGTAAATCGTAACAATTGTCTTAACTTTAATTTATTTATTTCTCATTATAACACAAATTTCAAAGTAAATATTTAAAGAAGTATAATATCGAGATGTTTAATTCTATAGTAATTTTTTAATATTTTTAAGACTTTTTAATTATTTTTACAAACACATTCGATATTAACAAATGAAGGCAATAAGAAAACTTAATATAGAAAGGTGAGATATTCGATAAATTTCTAAGTTTATTTTTATCTCAAATGATCATAGTTTGACAGATTATACAATTTAAAAAAAAGTTCATTTTACACCAAGAGATTATTTGCGGAGTCAGATTATTTATTAGACATTTATATTTATAAGTTAAAAACCTACTACAAAGAAAATATTTTTATCTGAGACATATAACACTTAAATTAACCTTTAAAGAACTATTGACTAACTTAGACCACCAAATACAAAATATTAATACTTTGTTACATCCTTTATTACAAGTTCCCACTCAAAATACATTCTCCATCAATGTTACCATCAGAATAATTTATTTCATAATCTATCTAATCTAAATATATTATTTCTAAAAGGTGTTTCTTGGTCGAGCGGCTCGATCTCTTTAACTACTGCACCAAAAAAAAATAAAAAAATACCTACCTTAAAGCTTATGTTTTCTACTTTGGGCGAAAAATCACATCAAATATCTTAGCCAAATTGTATACTTGGAACACGCTAGATGGCGATATAGTGCGAAGACTTCGCACGGGTCAGCTAGTCTAATTATATTTTATATATAATCATATAACCAATAAAAGTTATAATACAATTATATAATAACTTCATACCCGATTAATTGATCCAAAATTCACATCACATTACCAATTACAATGCGTATGTGTATACAAATCCCTCACGACGAGGGATCTATAGGTACTTGCGCTTATTTTAAATTAATTCATGTTTCTGTCAAACTATTTTCAAAAATAGCAATATTATTTTTTACCATGTAAAACTAGTGAATATCTTTCATAATAGTAAAAATATAGCAAATTTTTTAAAAAGGTAAATTTTCTTTGATACTTTTTTTATAATTTCATTTAAGCAGTTTTGAATATTGTTTGTTTCTCGTGCATATTTTTAGCCAGTCTCCTTACATTTTCAAATGATAAACGACCCATAAATGCAAAAAAATTTAAAAGATTAAATTGTGTATTTCCCACATTTACAATATTATTAATATAGGATATATGAAAATAAGATTATTTTTGAAAAAATAATTTCTTGAGATATGTGCAAGCAAATATAATTTATTCCGCGTTAACTTATACTTTCAGCGTGAAATTTTTTTTTTAAAAAATATAGAGAGGAAGACAGATGGAAATGTGAGTTATTTAATAATAGTTCTTTTTCCTCTCTCAAGCGTGAAATCCTAAAAAGATAAATTTTAATGTGGAATTAGAATTTTGTAACTTGAAATCACAGCACAAAATATAATCAGAGGGGGTAAGTAAACTTGGCACGCACACCGTGGACATGATCTCCATTTCATTAGTTTTCTCAGCGCGATGCCGTATACTTTAGTCGTAGATTGAATGTGGTAAATGGTAAAGTTTGTCGTTTATTTGTTATTATTGGCCAAATTGCATAAATGGGTCATAATAACGTGCAAATATAAGTGCTAGTAAAATAGCATAACCTATTTATTTTTGAATATATTAGAGAAATAGATAAACCTATTAATTATATAATTCTAAAGCACACGTTGTTTGAATAATAAATTCGATTAATGAAAATAAATTCGGTTTGAGAAAAAATTACTGCACGCATATGTACAAGCAGGTGAAAAAAACTTGCTTTATGGTTGATGGTTCACTTAACAAGAAACTAAAATTTTAAATTATGAGCTTATGACATTCTTCCTTATATCAATTTTAAGTCTTAATTAACGGGGTTTTTCATTTAAATACGCAATTTGATATATCCTACCGGCTCTTTTACGAGAGAAGAAATGGATTAAAGTCGCTGGATGAAAGAACCAGTGTCCTACAAATACAGAAATACTTTTCTCAGTACAAATTTTGGGGAATGTTAAAATTCGCGCACAAAAGCATTACAAAATTTCAACCAGCCATATCGTTGATGAAAGGACAATGTATCTTTGCATCGAGTGGAATGGTAAACAGATATATGGCTACTTAGACCTAGGAATTTGTTTAAGTTGTAGCAGAGGCTCTTTTATTTCTCATTAAGTTCCAAACCGGAACTCAAAATCTAAGTTCCGATACGAAAAAAATTACAATCAAGGTTTTAATTAATTTTATATTCCAAAATATTTCATACATTACTTTCTATCGGAATGAAGATTTTCACTCAAACAATCACATAATCGATATATGGAAAGCGTTGATTTATTTTAATAAAAAAAACACCCTGATGTGAAAATGACAAAATGTCACACAATTTATTTGAGGTATCTGGGGAATAAATGGAATATTTTTTTGAAATATTATGTCACTTTATCTTATTGGGATCAACTAAACTTAAATAGCTTTTTGTCAATACGAAACTTAACTTATTTAAAAATCTGACTATCCTTGGAAACTAATATTTGGGTGTTACATTCAATTAAATCCTATTTTTATTGAAATTTTACTCCTTCACTCTCTAGTTTTTATATCTATTTCCTTCACTTTCTATTTTTTATTTCTACTTTAAACACAGCTACTAAACATTTTTGTACCAGTAAACATTAAAATTTATGATTTCTTATTGATTTGAAACATCTAATGGTGCGTTTTGGATGCGAGTTAAAACGTTTTGATGGCCCGTCGGGGCATGCCATTCGCATCTTATTGGGACTTTCGACTTAATGCTTACTTCTCTACTGTACTAAACACACGCTACTTTACGTTTGTGTCAGTATTTCAGCATTGTTTCTTATTTACAAACGTTTACAACTTTACTCATTTATCGGTGTTCACATACTCTGTTATCAAACCTACGGTGTCCTAAAAATATCTCGATATAAAATTATAAAGAAATTTAAATATTTCATATCTATTAGGCAAACCATGACAGCTCACATTTATTTATTTATTTAAATATGAAAATATCTACTAGTCTATATTAATATACCGCTTTAGTTCGAATCGCTGTGAGCAGTTGATAAAAGTGTGAACAACACTAACATTTTGAAAGAATTGTTGCAAGCGGGGTAAGTATATGTGACTTAAGTGTGCAAAAACAAGAACGCATTGAAAACTTCCATTATGATTTTAAGCAGAGGTTGTGGCGGATGCAGCAATGTTTAAAATTCATTTGTTTCAAATTGGCGACATGTATTTTCATACGACTCCGCGAATTTACTGCTTAAGTTCTATGAAGCAAAAATTAATGTAGTGAACATTTTTGTAAAAGTACTACTTGGTGCTTCATGTTTTAATCTCAAAATAACTTGTTATATGGTATTTGGACCATATTTTGGTGACCTAAGTTTACATGCAAATGAATGAAGTAAAATTATGTAAGAGAAGAGCACGTTTCGCGATCAACTTGAAATTCTACTTCAGTACCCTAAAATTAGTTTAACATAAATACAACAAAAAATTACTTTAAAAGACAGGTATTATTAAAAAAATTTATTCAAAGTTCTATTATTCTAAGTTTAAGTGTTAGTAGTCGTTCACACCGATGTCAACTCCGGTGAATTTTAAATAATATTTAATTCAAAAGAGAAAAGAAATTGGAATAGTTTCGATTAACATGTATTATAGATTAATTATACTAATATGTATTATATTATTTTAAATACGTCATCTATAGAGACATCAAATTTTAACCTACCTACTTGCAGTGCAGGATGGGTTTGTGTGAACCTTTTTCGGGGTAAATGAACTAATTATGTAAAAATGTTATATGAATTTTAGAAAGAAAATAGCGCAATAAATACGATTTTCACTTCGTGGCCATATCTATTACCTCTCTTTTTTAAAATTCAAGAGTTTTTTTAAAATTAATACGTTTATGGTTGTTTCCAAAACACCGGAGATGTTTTTGGATATTTTACCTGATATACCCAATTTTTTTCCAATTCATCGTCAACTGTTTTAAGCAATAAATAAATTTGCATTGTATCATTGTGCAATTATCTAAGTATATATTTTTATTGAAATTGGAATATTTAATTAGGAATTCAAGTTGTAACTTATATTTAGACATAGAGATTACTACCTCACCAAAAAAAATTAAAGAAGAAGGTAATATTGATTATTTACCATGATTTCACCAAAGTTCGTTTTTAGCTAACATTTGAACTTGTACTCGTCTAAATTGAAAAAAAATCGTTTTTAGTTATGTAAAAGTGAACCTAAAGGAGATGGAACCTTTATAAAAACAATATCTAATTTTCTATTTAAATTTTAAGCCATATTAAACTTATAATGCAACTAAAATGAAAACATATTCAAGTCATAATCTTTCAGAATTTCTAAGGGCAGCTTTTGTTTTCTCAACCGGTATAATTACAAGGCCATAAGGTGTTTCATATCGTTCATACATAAGAACATAAATGTGTCTCTTATTAATAAATTTATTTCTTTTTTAAGTATTTTCTCTTAGTTTCATTACATAAATTTATCAAAATTTTAATCGGCCTCGATTCCATTTAAGTTTTAATTTCTTTTTAATAGTATTTTTCAAAT
Organism: Druceiella hillmani; assembly: GCA_039881145.1. Taxonomy (NCBI): domain Eukaryota; kingdom Metazoa; phylum Arthropoda; class Insecta; order Lepidoptera; family Hepialidae; genus Druceiella; species Druceiella hillmani. The sequence continues at coordinate 26,711,561 of JAYKKI010000022.1, read as the reverse complement.
CTTTTCAAATATTTTTCAAATCTATACATATAATAAAACTGTAACGGAGCTGTGTCTGTAGATTGAATATTTTAAGAAAAATCTTATTCTGATAGTCATTATACAAAGACCAAATTTACCATTTTTAAACATTTTCTGTCTGTCCATCTATCTGTTACCGCATCACAAAAAAAACACGAAACGGATTTTAATGAAATTTGGTATGATGATAACTGACAATCCAGATCAATATATAAATTACTTTTTATTTTGGGAAAATGTCTGTTTATCTGTTTTTTGTTACTGCATCACGCAAAAACTACTGAACAGATTTGTATTAAATTGGTATGGTAATAACTGACCTTCCGGGCCAATATATAGAATACTTAATATTTTAGGAAAGTGTCTCATTCCTAAGCTAAAATACAAAAATGGTTCGTGAAAATACACTCCGAATCTAGATATATTTGCTAATCTATACATATATATACATATTTGTGAATGTAAAAATTACAAAATGAGGCAATAAATAAATAAAAATACCCGTAATTAAAAAATTTAAGTAAAATAGCTCAGTCAGGAAAATAATATTCCTGACTTCAGTTTAAGAAATCACCAATAGATGTCATGGCAAGTTTTTTGGAATACGTAATTTTCCTCTATCGCATCAAGTCAATTATAACTGAATGTATTTAGATCCTTTTTCTATTGCACTGTATAAAATTACATAATATAATGAAATAAAATTCACATCATATCCATGCTCTTTACATATTTTCAGGTTTGAATAAAGTTACAAGGTTTGTACTATTATTTTGCTTTTTTACAATAGATGACGTAAGTAGGTAGGGTTTTAAAATAAACATCACAACATAAATATGACTCTTTATAACGCGTTTTAGATGTTTTGATTAATTCATATATTTTTTTATTTCTACTCGATATAATATACCGCTAAATTTTTTCCATCATATAACGCGATACTTTTTTTTAATTGTTCGTTGCATGCTAATTAATGAAAGATGTCGCAAGTAAATTTAGCAAATCGAAGTGTCAGTGTTTTCAAAAACATTACAAATCTTGCGCGTAGGTGGCGTGGACGTAAGCATCAGTTGCTTTTCGCAGGGACAGTTCTATGTAGCATCCACCCGCGTCAGCAACGCTAACAATTTATTTATATCCCTGATGGTACTACAGGAAATATTATTTACAGAGAAGTTTTATGAACAATGTTCTAAAGCTCACGTGAATGAAGTCGCGGGCACAGCTAGTAATTAATAAAAATGAAAGTGAAATTTTGTTTCATTTTAAGAATAAATTCTCAATACCTTTAAGGAGATTTAATACAATTTATTCAGTAGATTTTTTGTTTTTCTGAGAACGCAAAGGCTAATAATGTTTCTTAATAGTAGAATTTTTTATATTTGGAATACTAGTTTTAGTCGCAACTTTACCCACGGGGATCTTTAGAAAATGCTGTTAATTGTTAGACAATTTTAGTGTATTTAAAATATTATTAAGATAAACGTAATGCCATCTATTGTAATAATAATAAAAGCGAACGTTTTTAGTGATTCTTACTTGACGTGCAAATACTTAAATTGATTCACTTGTAGAGAGAGAAAAATTATAAAAAAACAATATTTTTGTGTATTATCACTTTTATGTTATCCTTTTCTTTGAAGATAATTTTTTAATAAAAACCTTCGATATACAGACTGGTCAATCCACAGTTATATTATAATAAAATACGTAAGAACTAAATTTATACAGTTTAATATTTAAGTTACCGAAGTAACTGTAATATTTTGTTTCAGATACTTCATTACTATTCACAGGAGGTAAAAATTTTAAACAAGTGATGAAATAAAATAACCTCATATCGAATGACCACAACGTGGCGAAATATTTTGTTCAAAAGACGACCAACAACGACGTCTAACCTCATGTGTCTGAATGGCTTACTCACACTTGAATTGCTTACTCAAGCATCTACCCCTTTCGTATCACTCCACATTTTAACTTGGCCTTATGATTTTCGTCGCTTTATCGCGGGGTGGAAAATTTAATTGCAAGATATCAAATAAACGTAGCACTATCTATTGGTGCACAATGGTACATTACATATTAGTATGGCTACTGGGCCTTGAGCAGCTAGTTACTTTTGTCGTTGTCTTAATGCAATATAACTGAAATTTAGAAAACGTTCACTTTTGATTTCAGTAACTCGAGTAAGATGTAAAATAAAATATAAACAAATTTTTTTATAAAGCTAATTCATTTATTTTTAAAAAAGTTGTATGTAAATAAAAAGAGTAGTTTTTATGTGATTCATCCACAAAAAAACACATGAAAAGGCTTTTATTTATTGAGACAAATTGAATATGGTAAATTTTATGAATCGTTTTTCGTGTGTATTATTGCTCCTCTTATTCCAAGATTGCCTATTATGGTATTAACAAAAAACTTTTCTCGCTAGAATAGTTTATGTTTTGTTAATGTTTACTGCAGAGTTTTTAATAATACTCTAATGAACGTATGGAAAATGAATAAAGAGTGAACTTTTTCTTATGATTCGTCAGGTTTATTTAATAAAAATATCCCGGTGTTCTAATTAAATCTCTAAATATTACATTATTATATTCGTTTTACATTTCTAGGTGTATTATCATAAAAAAATTTAATTGCGATATTTTAAATATTAGTATAAACAACAATTGACAAATCCGCTGAAAAGTCCTACATATATTTTCATAATTTCATATCTCAAAAAGAAAAAAAACGGGAACCCCTAAAAGATTCCTTATGCAACGGATTTTCACAGTCGTTTCTGCCAGATACCGCTAAACGTGGAAACTTGAAATTTGGATACTAGTAAAGTATATACACTCACATAAATTTCAATAGTTATCACTAAAAAATATTCATATGGAAATGAAGGTGAGTAAGTTAAGTTTTCAACTTTGTTTTTTATTCCATATACAGTGTGGTGTATTACCTGAAACGGATAGTTATAAGAGTGTCAACATATTTTTTCATAATTTTAGATAATGGTATTCCACAGTAATATACCAAAAATTAGGAGCGATTCAGCAATATTGGCAATAATATTTTTTAATAAACCTAATGATAACGATAATCAGGTTCTATAAGGTTGCTCTTTAAAATTTTCAGCAATATGCATCATAGCCAGTATCAACTTATGTCCGTGCCCTTGCAACTTATTCATTCATAGACTTTTCAAATACTATAGTTATTGGCATGAACTGTAAGTATACAGAACGCTTATCATACGTTTAGCTAATATTAAGCAATAGTAGTCTTAGTTTATGAAAATTGTCGAGAGAGGACCATATTTTTTAGTAAATCTCCGAAGATATACTACTAACAATTAGAAAAATAGGTTTTTAAGAGAGTTGAAATTAGCTTTTTCCATGCATTTAAAAAGTAATTACTGCATGGAATATCACATCTTTAGGAAATTGTTGTTGTATGTTTTTTCAGTATTCCAAAAGTTTTAGGACAAATATTATTATGATAAAAACGAAAAAGCGATACGATTGACGTGTAAATCGTTTTGGATCTGTTTAGTGTACAAAGGCAGCCCGTCTTCGCTGGTATATTTTTAGATTATTTTTACAGTATTATTTATATACTAAGATAAGTTTTTTATTTAGTTCCTGTATTTCACGTCTGTAAAGAAACCATGAATTATTCATTGAAATGTCAACAAGTTGACAATATATATATTAGTGTATATCTTACGACTTTTGACGCCTATTCACGGTAGTATTTTTTTATTATAATTATTACAATACAAAAGCACGGAGCAGGTCGCTTTTTGCTCCCTTGTTTGTTATAGCATTATCAATTAGCAATTATACCTATAGACTCATCTTTGAGTAGCAATTCGCCAAGTTCACATAATCGTGGTCAGCCTATTTGACAACGACTTGTTTATATTTTCTTTTACTAATTATTTGCCAACTGCTTCATCATATGATTTTCAAATATATATAATTAAATTTTGTCCTGGAATAGAAGGACCAATAAACATACTGGATTTGTTGTCGAATATATCCATTACTTTGACCGTTTTGGGGGAAAGAGATTTAAAAGGCGATGAGATATATAATGATTTTCGCCAAAATTATATTTCCTTATCATTATTATCATCTTCGCAGTTTAAAAGTTTTAAGTATATAGATGAAGACATAGCAACATTTTTTCGAAAGTCACAAATTATTTTTGTGTTGTATTCCAATATCATTATTTAAAATAAAAATTTTCAATAATTTGAAAAATTATGTGTATATATTTATTAAATCATACTTCTATTTCAAATCATACGGAAGCGAAAAAGCACAAATGTGTAATATGCCAAAATTATGTCATCATTCACTAAGATTAAAATACATTGTTAACGTAAAATTTGACAATGTCTATTATTTGGGACGAACAAACAAAAGTACTCGCATTATATACATTAAAAGTAACATTTAATATTTTAGGTGATTTTCTTCAAAACAAAAGTGCTAAAATATGTATAGAATTGGAAAAAAAAACTGACATTTAGTTCGAATCAGTGCAGTGTTTAATAATTTATTTATTATTTCCCATGGTCTTTAACTAACTTACGTGAACTGGTCACAAGTTCAAACTTGTAAATTTTTAACTGACAATAATTTGATGTGTGCAGCACATTGCGCTAAAAGCGAGTAAAAGTGCTAATAGGATTGCCATATTGCCAAATTGCTTAGTCATTTCATTAATAATGTTGCCTGATCTATTTGTTTATGATTAACCTAGATATAATAGTAGTACCATAAATTAGACTAAAATGGTCTAAAGATTAATAAGTGGTTCGTTACTATTGCTCATATTAAAAGTATACAAGTCACTTAGCCAATATGGAAAGGGCTACGTTCCTGGATTAAAATATGATCCGTTATAAGAAAATCCGTAGGGAAATTAGGATTACAAACAGCTCATGTGATCAACAGGCTGAAGTAGCAATGGGTAGGTTATATAGCACGTAGAATCGAGTAATTGAATTTTTTGATCTCATACCATAGAATATAGAGTGGCATGATCTTCTGCTAGGCCAGATGACTTGATAAAGGTCGCGGGAGGTTATTGGATTTTTGCGAGAATCTAACACGCAATATATGGACAAGTAGTTATATTCTTCTAAAACATAGCCTAGTACTAATTTCAAAGACTCAAAGAAAGTGTTTTCAATCTTTCAGGTAAACTTTCACTAGGGAGAAATTGTTCATTATATTAAATATTTAAAACCTTATCAAAATAGATCTCAGATTAAGTTTCCGGTAAAACTATTGGTTATTTCACAAAATTTTTATTAATAAAAAAGAATAAGTAATAAAATTAAAAACGGTTAAAATAAATATAGCTTACCTTAGACTTTTCATTACATACTTATAACGACTTAAAAACTGAGGAACTACGATTTGCACCAAAATGCTCCATACAGAACACAACCGGCTTATGACGTCACTGGCCAGTTATTTAACATTCATTATAGGGCAATTAATTAAATATTTTAGTATCTAGTTAAATATTATGTTTAAGTTTGAAATTTAAGTCTAAAATTGAAGATCATAAATTAATATATGGAATATGTAATATATATTGAATATCATTCTTTTGTGTGGAAACTAAATTCTTATACTTTTTCAATTTAATGAATAAAAAAATTTACAATTTCTTCTATTTAGGAGTTTTGATTAATTTTTTTGTTACATGCATTACTTTTTTCATCCCAAGGTTTTCATACTCTGCAGTTTTAAAATATTTTGAAAAAACATATTGACCTCAGTCAAATACTCTATTCTAAGTTATGGGATCAAATTTCTCACATACTCTCCTTAATAGAAAAACCATTCGTGTGGTCAACTTCAGTAGAGGGCCAAAATTTACATAGAACTATTATAAAATATTGTTCCTCACCCGCCGTACTCTTTGGACAACTTACTTTCGATTGTTATATAAAACTGCTTGCACTATAGTAACTCAGACGATAAAAATTAAAAACACTGAAAATTTTAAAATGTAATTTGACCAATTTCTCCATCAAAATTCGAAGAATCTTACAAAATAGAGATTTTATCTCGGTCGACAAGTGAAAGATAAAAATGGTGCTAACCTTTAGTATAATTGAAAGTTAAATGAATAATTACATGTAAAAAAGAAAATAGTTTTGTAAACTGAGTTTAGACCAAAAAAAAAACAGTTTATTTTTAAATTACGACGTATTTTTCGATTTTATACCTTTCATATGTGTAGCCTAAAATTCGGAGTCGCATAAGAAACTCGCCGCGTTGCATTTTAACTCTGTGATGATGCCGCGCGTTAACCGGAGTGCGTACATTGCAAGACGCTTAATCTTGGCGGTATGATTGAAAAAGGGTATCTCGAGAACGAGCTAAAAAAATTTTTAAAAAATTTCATCATAATCAATTGGTTTTATACTTAAAACCCTATAAAAACCGACTGTCTACATCAATTTAACAACCCTTGTATGTGTGTGTATATATATGTAATGTATACATATATGTACAATTTTGGCTAGATTATTCAACAAGCAATTCCTCCAACTAGCTGTATGCTATTAATTTCATATTAAATTACGCACGATGGGAAACGAAAGCTAAAATTAAAGAAAATTGCAAGACATTTTTGTCCTATTGTTTAGTCTTGTATTAAAAACGCACCATCTCATTATTAAAATTAAAATTAAAATTAAACGATTTAAACAAAAAATTATATTAACGTGATCAGAAACGAAGTTTTGAATCGATTTCAGAGAAAAAATATTCTTTACAAGTATGCATACAGATTTACTTCATCACAACATTAATGTAGGTAGGTGAATAAATCACTGTTTTATATTATATGTATGTTATTACTTTATAAAACATATTCTTAATAGCGTATAATCATATTTTGCATGAAATATGATGAACGAAAAATTATAATTTTTATTGTGTATAAAAATATAACTTAAGGTTAATAGCTCGAATTTCCTGTAATATGATAAATATTGATACGACTAATAAGGGTTCATAAAAAGCGTCGTGACCAATTAGTCTTTAACTAAATCTTGATGGATCAAATTTTATTTTGGTCAGTGAGCAATTACGTACTTTGATCTGTAAAACTCAGACCGAACAGTATGAGTTAATGCGGTCGACGCACGCGATTTCGAAATAAATTCTACTTAACAGCGTATTTGTGAGTATTGAAGGTAAATGATGACATGATAAAGCTGTTACGAAACAAGTTTAAGTAAGGCAGAGAAGCAACGCTTATGTAATTTTATTTCGTTTTTATTTTATTGACGAATATACGATTATTATATTTCTTCATGTTGCTGTTGTAATTACACTTTTTTATCATACAACAGTTACTTTCCGTCGAAATATGCATTTAAATTATTATCAAATTAAGACGGTATATTTTTTCAGTAATTTCTAGAATTTTACAGCAAATTTTCAAAAGTTTCCAATAGTGTAAATAAAGACATGGATATTTTAAGTTCCACTTAATTAAAAACTGAGTTTGAACGAAAAATCTTCATAAATTCCATTTAAGACTAAAATCCGTGTTCTAGTTTGGTTAAAAGTTTGGAGTTTAACTAGGGAAGAAAATACCACTTTATTTCTAAATACAAAAAAAATATTTTAGTGGCAAGTACGAATATATGACAATTTTATTCATTTATTTACGGACTTTGTCAAATACAGCTTATATATTTGGCGAAGTTATCACTAAGAGAGCAATTTCTTGACCAATACTAGTGAATTTAACTAGTGATTAGTGATTTAAGAAAAATTTCTTGAGGGGTAAAATGGTTCATCATTTTTTATTTCGATCCCCCCCATCAAAACTTAAACTTTCAAATAGCAGTAAAATCATTGTAACGTTTTATGTGTTAATTAGGAAAATAAACAGAATCTAAAAAATCAATGCGTTGGCGTGATCGATATATATATATATATATATATATATATATATATATATATATACTATTTATCTCAAGGAAGAATATCTTATGTAGCAGTGTCTGTCTGTAATGTCTTAAGTAAAGAATAAACTAAATACATAAAAAAACATAAGTATTTCGAAGTGAACTTAGAGGACTCTTTTTCATGAATGCCGTTTAAGACGAAAACCCAGCGAAGCATCACGCAATATATACACAATGATTGAATAAACTGTGTTTTTTTACGGTACAGCCAAGCACTGGTTCCAAAGATTAAAAGAATCGAATTTTAATCTGTCCGATAAATTTCATCCAAAGCGATCTAAAATTGATTTAGAAAAATTTAAAACTTATTTAAACAGATTCCATACTAAGTTCGCATTGTTTGGTAGAGCAGATGCAGATATATATATATATATATATATATATATATATATATATACGATAAAAACCTTTTCGAAAGGCTATTTTGCTGCATTTGATTTCTTTGCATACTACCTATTTTTCATCCGTCGAAAAAATCTTTCTGCACCCTTCAATACATGAATGAAAAAGATGTTTAAATCTATGACATATACCAGGGTTTACCTTTTTTTAGAGTATGATTTTGTCAATTTAAACTGTCGTTCGCAATTTTTTGATGCTTTCCTGATTGTGGTCGTAATTGGGCTACTGTTTTCAATTTCAATACTAAATCAACGGCTATTAAAATGCTTCTTTTCTTAACACACTTCCTTCACAAATACTTCATATCCAACCATGTATTATTACTATGCTATATCCTAAAGGAAACTTATCAAATACGAATGATAGGATATAATAAATAAGAATGAATAGAAAAAAATCTTGTTCATACATTTGTACTCTAGCATTTATATACTTTTTTAAAATTTGGTTCCGCAAAAATGAAATTTGGAGATTTTGTTCATTTTTCAATTTTCAATTTTTTGAATAGGGTATAAAATGAAGCGATTTCTATTGTTAATAAAAATTGTTACTTTATTCTTTAACAATATCAAACCAACTTTTTTAAATTGGTTGTCTAAAATAATTAAAGAAGAATTTTCAAAACAACAGGTTTATTCTGATTATGAAGAAAGAAAATAAAAGCAGTTAGGAAAATGTGTCGACAACTAGATCAACACAGTATATAAATAGAGACGACTTCTCTTAATATAAGAAATTTATTGTAATTTATTGATTATACAATTGTATCTCATACTTATTTATAAACAATCATAGGTAGAAAATCCAGTTTCTTGAAGTTAGATTGGTTCATTAGTACGTAAAAACGGGTTTTTTGTTAGTTCAAACATTATGAATAAATTTATTTTGACGTGATAACGTCTTATAAATCTATTAACACCGGCTGCACGCATGAAAAAGTGTTACGTTTCGCCTAAGCCTGAGCGTGCAAGCGAGAGCGCACAAGTGATAGAGAGGCACGATCGGCCCAAGCGTCGGAATTTATCTCTCTTCTCGCGTGACGTCAGAGCTATTATTGATGCCGATGTACAAATTCTTCTTTGCGGCGACTTCAACACAAACGTAAAAAATGATGATGCATTCCTCAAATACATAAAAGATACGTACAATCTCGAATGCGTATCAGATGTTAATAAGTCAACAACGCTGAGAGGAACAACCATCGATTTTACTTTTTCAAGACACATTATACTTGAAACACTCCCCTTGATTTCGTACTTTTCCTATCATCGTCCTATCCTTAACAAAATAACGCAGATTGGAAGATCGTAAATATAACACATGTATATAAGTTGTAAATAAATTGTTAATAGCACATTGTTACTTGTAATTAAACTGTATAATTTAAGTAAAAAAATATTTGAATTAACGAGTGTAAATAAATGTTAATTTATCTAAACAATTGTAATTTTCAATTAACTCCTTCTTTGTATTATACAAAATAATAATAATTCAGTGATATTAATTCAATTTAATTCATAAAAGTATGCAATTTTTCATCAATGTTTCTTTATGACGTTATCACGTAAAACTATCGTCCGTAAACCGACTTTACAGACAACCAATTTTTTTAAATTACAATTCAGATTCAACTAAATTTTGTGCTGCATATTATTTGCTTCTATTTTAGGAAAGAATTCATCGTCTTAATCATTTAACTATCCATTTTTCCACGTGAAGCCAATAAAGATTGTCAAACTTGTTTTATTAGACTTTAGATATTATCAAAATCTTATTACGTAGTCTCATCGATATAAAAAATTAACAAACTAGAATGAATAATATATTCAAAGACGAGAAATGGAATAATTTTTGGGTCTAAAAATCTTTATATTCTAAAACTGGAAGTAAGTTATTTTTTGATATAACAATTCCTATAGTAGGAAAGAACACTGTCCAACACTTATCGAAGTCGATTAATCTTAATCAATCTAGATGGATTGGCGTCCGGTTTAGTTAGTGACAATATCTGTAGTTCGCTCCACCAAAGCCAACGCAAATTGTAGCAAGTTAATGTGGTCGAAACATGCGACACTTGCGTACAACTTATCTAAATTACCAGGTGAGGTACATTAATTAAATAATTAATGTACCTCACCAAACATGAATTTATACGCAAGTGCAATTGAAGTACATGACATTATATGCAAGGAGAATTCAGATATGAAATAATTATGGCTACTTGAAAATGTTTCCTTATCGCATATGCTATATTATGTTATATTTCTATAAATGAAAGACGAATTATCTCTTTTACGTTCTACAAGTAGAAAAAAATTGATGGACGAACATAATACGAGAACCTAGATTTAGAAGACGTTATAATTTCTTTAAGTTTTGTTAAGGACAGTGAAGTTGTATTTAATTAATCTAAGCAAATTGATGGGTATTTCAATTTAATAAATTGTTAACCCTACTTTCGATATTGTTTTCATTTTAATAATATCTGGCACAGATATTATTAAAATGAATACAATATCGAAAGTAGGGTTAACAATTAAATTTACTTACCAATTTAATTTTTGATCGATCGAGAAGTTCGGGTTTCCAAAAACAGAAGAATGAAAATGATATGAATTATCACAACAGGGATAAGTCTGATGTAATTTTTTTAAAAGAATTCTTTTCCCCCTGAAAAAGATAACTTGGGAACAGACGGGATGAACAACAGACTTATATTATTACCATTTCATTAATTTAGCAAATAGGTTTTAACAATACAAATTGTCATTAAAAAAGCAGTATCTAAATTAATATTAATGTGCAAATAATCTGCATAGGTACGTTTTTCACATAGAAGTAAAATAACTGATGCGTGAATTGATAAAATTTTAAAGATCAATGGTACTTTTAAAAATTTTCTTGATACCTTTGTTGACATAATATTGCTTAAAATACTCTGTTGGATGTGGACCCTTATTAACAATATTAATATTTTTGAAAAGCATTCATAAATTTTTCATATGAGGGTTGTAAAACTTTTCTTTTAACTGTTATATATCAAAGAACTTTTGATAAAATTATATGCGTCAACCAATTTTGTACTATTTAGGATGTGTGTATATATTATGTGTATATTATAGTGTTAAGTATTTCAGTAATAATAAAATAATATTAAGGGGAAGGGGAAGGGGAAGGGGAAGGGGGAAGGGAAGGGGAAGGGGAAGGGGAAGGGGAAGGGGAAGGGAAGGGGAAGGGGAAGGGGAAGGGGAAGGGGAAGGGGAAGGGGAAGGGGAAGGGGAAGGGGAAGGGGAAGGGGAAGGGGAAGGGGAAGGGGAAGGGGAAGGGGAAGGGAAGGGGAAGGGGAAGGGGAAGGGGAAGGGGAAGGGGAAGGGGAAGGGGAAGGGGAAGGGGAAGGGAAGGGAAGGGGAAGGGGAAGGGAAGGGGAAGGGGAAGGGGAAGGGGAAGGGGAAGGGGAAGGGGAAGGGGAAGGGGAAGGGAAGGGGAAGGGGAAGGGGAAGGGGAGGGAAGGGGAAGGGGAAGGGGAAGGGGAAGGGGAAGGGGAAGGGGAAGGGGAAGGGGAAGGGGAAGGGGAAGGGGAAGGGGAAGGGGAAGGGGAAGGGGAAGGGGAAGGGGAAGGGGAAGGGGAAGGGGAAGGGGGAAGGGGAAGGGAAGGGGAAGGGGAAGGGGAAGGGGAAGGGGAAGGGGAAGGGGAAGGAAGGGGATGGGGAAGGGGAAGGGGAAGGGGAAGGGGAAGGGGAAGGGAAGGGGAAGGGGAAGGGGAAGGGAAGGGGAAGGGGAAGGGGAAGGGGAAGGGGAAGGGGAAGGGGAAGGGGAAGGGGAAGGGGAAGGGGAAGGGGAAGGAAGGGGAAGGGGAAGGGGAAGGGGAAGGGGAAGGGGAAGGGAAGGGGAAGGGGAAGGGGAAGGGGAAGGGGAAGGGGAAGGGGAAGGGGAAGGGGAAGGGGAAGGGGAAGGGGAAGGGGAAGGGGAAGGGGAAGGGAAGGGGAAGGGGAAGGGGAAGGGGAAGGGGAAGGGGAAGGGGAAGGGGAAGGGGAAGGGAAGGGGAAGGGGAAGGGGAAGGGGAAGGGGAAGGGGAAGGATTCACTTTATAATTTTTTTTAGGTAATATTATAATTCATAGAAAACTTATCTTATTTTTCATATTTATGTTTTTATGGGATTTCCAGCTTACTCGTTGAGAACATAAAAATCACGCAATTTATTCTATATAATACTAAATGCAATCAGTTCTTGTATCATGTATATCCAATTTTTAAAATTCGGAATGCTAAGCACAATAAATAATCTTTTTATGCACTTATTCAAAATATCGTAATCACGCAGATTGATGCGTAGTGATGTACTTACTCTTTGTATAGCTTTAAAGAAGATAAATCATTACCGCGATGGAAAATACAAGTGATCTCATCTGTTGAATAAGATTAACAATGACTCAAAATTGTTAATATTCAATTATTTTTCTTTTTGAGTCTCTCTAGTAGTCTGATTTAAATTACCATTGGAAATCATAATTACTAGAACAGGCATTATAAAGCTAAAAAAATTTATTTTGGAATACGCGCGGTGAAAAACGTCAGCTTTGCCCCTAAATAACTGGACTAGACGTAGGGCTGCAAAGTTTCAAGATTATGCATAATCTCTGAAAAATATAGTCTCTGAAAAAGAATGCAGTCTCTGAAAAAAAAATATATCCCTATATTATATATATGAATAATCTACATAAACTCGTATACGATGTGTAATCTACATAACATTCGGTTATGTTATGCTCTTAATATTAATTTTAGTATTTGCTACTAAAAATAAATGAATCCTTACAATTTCTTTATATTGGTTTATCTACCCCATCTACCCTCATACTAAAACAACATCTACTATTGCTTCATAAATCCTATTGCTTTCAGCTCTTGCGCATGAAAGTTTGCATTTTTTTTTAGGTGGGCAATTATGTTGCAAAATATTAAAATTAATTTAGTGTACCTCACCAAACATGAATAGAGTGTCATTAAATAGGTCTTTTATAATGATATTGAAATGTTATATTTCTTTTATCGCGAAGCCGCGTTTGCGAAATATTATGCGTCATATTGCTATGCAATGCTCCCCCTCCCCCCCGCTCTTTAATTTTGTAATCACGAGAAATGTGAAAAACGCTATATTTCTAATAATTATAAATTTTTGGGAAATATTTATTTAGTTAGAACTTTCAATAATAAAATTAAAAATTTTCTAAAATTTAATAGCATATTTCAAAATATTTCAACCATACAAGACGAATACTAAATCGGATATTATATTCCACTTACCTGACCACTTATTATATTCCACTTACCATAAGGAAAAGTTTCTGCAAAACTCATTAAAGCTTACATATATGTCTATTTTGGAAACGTTTCGAACGCCTATATTTCGGGTAAAATTGGTTTCGAATTACAATATTTTTAGTTGTTACCGTCGATGCCTACCATTCAATATGGTTTAATACAAAACTTTCAACCTATTCTTAAAGAGCGCCGGCAAAAAGTTTCGCCCAGCTTAATCAGAGCGCAGTTAATTTTATTTCTTAACTTCTCCATTTGCACTGAAGGTGGAATTAAGTTTGAATGAATTGAATTAATCAAGTAATTTATCTAATTTCCTTTACCTCTTTGCTTAATTCATTGCTACACTTAATTCGACCTCCTAACATTTAATTTTTTTACCTTACTTTCGTTTTGCTCTAGGTAAGTAAACGTTTATTTTCTCTATCGCCGCGTTCAAGTTCCAATATTTAATTACTACACCTAATTCGAACTCCTAACATTTAATTTTTTTTACCTTACTTTCATTTTGCTCTAGGTAAGTAAACGTTTATTTTCTCTATCGCCGCGTTCAAGTTCCAATATTTCATTACTACACTTAATTCGAACTCCTAACATTTAATTTTTTTACCTTACTTTCGTTTTGCTCTAGGTAAGTAAACGTTTATTTTCTCTATCGCCGCGTTCAAGTTCCAATATTTAATTACTACACCTAATTCGAACTCCTAACATTTAATTTTTTTACCTTACTTTCATTTTGCTCTAGGTAAGTAAACGTTTATTTTCTCTATCGCCGCGTTCAAGTTCCAATATTTCATTACTACACTTAATTCGAACTCCTAACATTTAATTTTTTTACCTTACTTTCGTTTTGCTCTAGGTAAGTAAACGTTTATTTTCTCTATCGCCGCGTTCAAGTTCCAATATTTAATTACTACACCTAATTCGAACTCCTAACATTTAATTTTTTTACCTTACTTTCATTTTGCTCTAGGTAAGTAAACGTTTATTTTCTCTATCGCCGCGTTCAAGTTCCAATATTTCATTACTACACTTAATTCGAACTCCTAACATTTAATTTTTTTACCTTACTTTCGTTTTGCTCTAGGTAAGTAAACGTTTATTTTCTCTATCGCCGCGTTCAAGTTCCAATATTTATTTTTGACTTATATAAAGAACGTAGACGTCCAAGTATTCATCGATTTAAAGGAACTGGATAGTTTAAAAATTGTTTAGTGCTTTTATATGAAAATAAATATAGATATTAATACCTTTTATGATTGCTTTTGCTATGACAATACTGTCAACCATAATAAATGAGTTTCACCATGTGTTGTTGGGAAACTGTTTATTTTATTAATGCAATTTTATCAGTATTCTTTCAGACAACAATTCTAATAATAATATTAACACTTGCAATAATCTTATTCACATATTTTTTCGTCTTATTATTCATCCTCATTTTTTTACAGGTCATCAAAATTCAAATTGTAAAATTCTTCATTATTTAAACAAAAATTTATTTCAGGATATTGAAATTTGCCTTAGTAGATGATAATGATTGTATAAAGTATACTTGTAAATTTTTTTAATTGGATAAATATTAAATTGGTTGGAACTTTACGGAGTAGAACTACGTGTATACAGAGGTAGTTTGCGCAGAAAGCTATGTAACTAACTAGTAAAGATTTTTGAATAGGCAATTCATTATTTCTCATAAAATAAAATATTACACATTTTCATGTTAATATATTCCTAAAATGTAAATGCAAATGATAAAGGCTGCGTAAGTCGACGTTCTTAAGACACGAAATTAAAAAATAATGAAAAGTAATAGAATATAAATATCATTATAATGAGAACTCGTTACACAACTTTTAGTCTATTTCTTTGTACCTTGCAAGTTCTTTGGATACTTTTGAACCATTTGGCATATAAATTACGTATAAATTAATATATTTGTGAATGCAATAAAGTTATTTGTCAGTTATATTTTTACTAACAAATTGTAGAGAATAATATCTTGGTTCTGAAAACATACCCTTAATTATACCACATGTACCTCACTTAGTGTGAAAAGAAACGTAAAAAAGATATGTGAGAATGTCTATTACATCGGCATATATCAGGTCATTTTTATCAAAAAAATAATATTAAGCTTTAACAGTCTAGCCATACCATGATTTTTTTGTTGTGGGAATTGCGCAAATTCAAATATTTTATACTATGCAGAATGTAAATTAACTAAAGCAGCCCACTTCAGTCCGTAATAGGACGTTATGGACAAATTGCAAACACGTATTTTTTTTCAAACATCACACCACTTTTTTCTGAAATTTAGAAATTTTTGTAAACCATTAATATAGAAATATATCAAATTGTACCATTTATTTAAATAAACGTAAGAATGTGCCACACAATAATGAACTTGACTTTTCTAATTATCCCTTTCTTTTGCCTAATTGTATACAAGAGAATTATTAAAAATAAAAGGATAAAATAATAAGACGTCAATTCCAAGGTGGAGATCACCGAACAAATACATTAATGTCGTAAAGAAAGGAAAACAAATTGTCATTTAAAGAGCTCAACATCCATAATTCGCCAAATATTTACGTTTATAAAAAAGAATAATAAATCTTTAAAATAAATTTATTTGAATAAATATTAATTTGATGGTGTTTCATTAATAATACATAATCATAATATTACTACTTAGTAATAATATTAGTCTAATTTTAATTATGATGCCAATATAAATCTGCAAAGTTTAAATATTATTTAATGTGTTAACACTCAACTATATTTTTAAATATGAAAATTTCAAATGACATTACTTTCCGTTGCGTGGAGAATCTTCCTGTATTTCTTGTGTTACTGTTTTACTATTATCTTTTGCAGACTGGCTTGCCTTTGAACCTCGATTTCTCTTTTAAACATTTTGGGTGTTGTTTTCGCATTTGAAACCGTTGTACTTAATAACTAGGCTTATTCAAAGATTTGTTTCCCTTACTCAATCAACTAAAGTGCTCAGACGCATAATGCTTCAGTGCATTAATTGTGGTTTGAATGTCTACTGAATGAGGAGATACGTGATAAAATTTGAAGATATTTGCAACGTAATACGTTAAAAATGACTCTGAAAGAGGTGAGCAAAACTGTCAAATATAAGCTATATTGCACTGTGTATATATCGCGGCGTATGTTACCAAAGTACTTTACTTTGAAAAGAATGAAAGAAAATAAAAAAATCCTAATGCTATAAACAATTTTTTTGCTTTTAAAATCATGAAATGAAATGCGTACATTAAATGAGTGTGAATGATAAAGTAGTAAAATTATAAAAGGGAGAAAATGTATGAAATCAACCGTATCTTTCTTTCAGTTAATTTCGTTAGTTTGCTACTTAGTACCATTATAACATTTGAGTGTTCATTATGGGAAGTTCAATAAGAATGGGATACTAGGCTAAATATTATCCGTTTCTTCTAACATTTAAATAAAAATTCATCGTGACACTTGACGTTACAAGATACCACAATTCTGATTGACGTTATTTACAGAGGTGCATATTTACATGTAAATATAATTTCATAAAAAAATTAAGTTTTATGTACAAATCAGGCGACTGACTTAAAACAATAATATTTTGCCGGATTACACATGATTAACTGCACTAGTGGTTGAAGTGGTGTGCTATACGTAATTTTAAAACTGAATATTAATTAGTTTTTTAAGTTTCGAAACGTGTTAACAATTTAGTGAAAAAAATTTAATAACTTAACTAATTTAATATAAATGTTGACCACTAAAATGAAAACCAGACCAACTCTTTGCATGACCTTTAAACCTGCACGATGGCACTCCTATTTGCTTGCAAAAAAAAATAAATTTCCTTCACTTTTATGCGTTTTAATTTTTTTCGCAATACAATTAAATACGTTATTTTGCTTTATTTAAGAAAGAAAATCAATTTAAATGACCTTATTCTGAAGGGGGAGGCCCTTGAATTTAAGATATAAAATTAAAATTTAATTGTTATATTTGCACTTCATTCAGAAATGAAAGGAAAGCGATTATGTGAATAGAAAAAATTGCGCTCAAATCATTTTGGAATCATTTTCTGCCACAGCTCACTTTAATAACATGTTTTAGTGATACCTAAATATATGTTGTTTAAGAGAAGGTTTGAAAACAGCGCTAGAAAAAATCTGTTACAAACTATAGTAGCTTCGCTACAAATAATCATGAAAACGTCCTTAATGCATTAACTATTATTTTAAGCATATTTTCATTTTATAAGTACTCGTGTGTTTAATTCATTTATATAAATTTTGAAACAAAAAAAATTATGAGCTTTATATTCCTAGCTCTTTTTGTTAAATATATATATATATATATATATATATATATATATATATATATATGTATATATGTATGTATATATATATATATATATATATGTATATATGTATGAATATATATATATATATATATATATATATATATTTAATGAATTCTCCAATTCAGTATAAATGCCCTGTATAAATATTGATTTTCATATACCTTAAGGTTTTTGTTACTTATTTGAAAAAGAGTTTAATATATTTTTTTAAACTTTTAGGTACATGAAGCGTATTAGGAGAATAGTATATTTCATCATTAATTAAAAGAAATCTACTTCAGCCACGAGTCAATTTCTATGATTGTGGACTCAGCAAATTTAACATCACCATTAAAATCCGATCTGTACCTAATATCGGTTATGTTTTATAATTTAAAATTTTCTCGCACAGCATAAATGATTACAACGGTTGGTTGACGAAAGAGTTGAGGACTTTTTAGATTCATTGTACGAAGAACTGTGACCTTTCGATATTTTGTAATAACCTTCAACCATCCGAGAGGAATGTCTGGCACACCAAACAAAAAATGGGGTGTGGCTGTATCATGGACACGGCCGTGTGTTGTACATGAATACGTCTATGTAACGCATTCATTCTTTTACGTTCCCGCGCTGCTTGACTCGGTCATATGGTGTTTTATTATTACCATTCGATTGTTCTTGAAAAGCTCTTTCCAGCCGGATACGATTTCTGTATTTGGTTTTGGCTTTTCGACGCGTATAGGCCGACATTATATATTTTTGATAACATTTTTTTTATTCTAATACCTTATTATCTTCACTGTCACTACTTTAAACTAATGTTTTATATGCAATCGATAGATTTTGACGACAGCTGATGATTAAAACTTAAACGGACATCGTAGCTTTTCCGAATCAAAAGGTATACTAATTGCAAATCTCGATACGCAGCAAAATAATTTCAAAATGGCGGCGCTTCCCCCTCCACGCGCGCGATGCGTCACTGTTCTTGCTTATTGTAATGAATTCTTTGATCCTTTAGCTATTTAGTGATATAATTTAGTGGTTTTTAATGTAGAGGACAAATTTGAAACTGCAACGCCAAACTCTAGCCCCCGATTTTGTTATCATTAGGTTTTTTGGATTGCCCCCGTATGGTAGCAAATTTATAGATGTATTCACGTCAAAAAGCAAGGAATTCATCACCAAACAACAGGCAATTGACTTCACATGTTTCGAAACATTAGTAAATCGAAGGATGAAGCAAATGCGAGAATATTTTAAATTCCAAAATATTTGTTTTCTCTTATTGCTTTGGAACTTACCTCATGGGATTGTGATTTTTTTTGCTTTTAAATGAAATTTAATATTCATTTTTAGTCAGAAATGAAAAAAAAACCATTAAAACCTCTCTATAAATATTTATTAATTAGAACTTTGTTAAATATATTTTTATTCTCATTTCTATATTACTATATGAAAACATAAATGTACGCATTAAAACATACTTCAAGAAATTACCTGGATAAATCACAAGAAGACTTGTGTTTGACAATGTATCTCTCTGTTCTTTGCATTGGCTGATTAAATGGCTCGTTACTCTTTGAAAATAATCAGGACACCGTATTCTCCACTAGAAACAATCGTTCCACTTTAATAGTAGTACTTGTGGACTTTTCTACTGTTAGAGTGTAATAATTGTTTTAAAAAATAGTTTAGAAATAGAAAAAAATTACAAGAAACAAAATAAATTTACATTCTATAATATAAGGGAAATTAAAAAAATTCACATATTACAATTAATTATTTATATTTTAAGATCTCTGTAAAGATATTAGCATTCTAAAGCATTTAATTTAGGTAGAAAGACATATTATTTTGAATGAAAATGATCTCGATCGTTAGAAATGGATTAAAATTGTGATAATGGAATAATGTTTAAAAATAAACAGACTTATGTTGGAACTAAATAGTTTCAAAGATAATATGAACTTATTATAAAATATTTTTAGTATAAAATTTGGGAAAAAATAAATGAAATTTGACACATGACAAATTATGACGTTATCTAATGACTTTTTAGGGCTCTAGATCTCCAAAGAAAAAAAGGAACCATCATAAGATAGCTCAGGTATTTGTATGTATTTCGATTACAACCATTTTTTTTTTAGAAACCACAGTATGGATAAACTTGCAATTTGGCACATTAATAAGACATCATAACCCGCGCAAATCCCAATGACTTTCAAAAATACACATTTGAAAATTGTTTGTTCGGAAATAAGTATTTTCTTTTAATTCGTAATATTATTTTAATGATGATAAGTAGTCTTTCTTAAGAAACGTTCCGAAAAAATATGCAAAAAATATATATTATCGAGAATATGTACAAGAATAGTAAAGGAAGATGTTCAAATTTTGATAAATAGATTTATGGAAGTATGCAAAAAGGTTGTTAGAAAAAAATTCCAACTCTCTCATCACTTCTGAAATATTCATCATATTTTAACACCTATGAATGATGAGTAGAAAAATAATTTAATAGATAGAATTAATGTGTACGGGACTCTCGTATTTCTACTCATATTTGAAATTTTCTTTTATTTTATAAATATAACTAAAATATTTCAAGGTCTATGTTCAAATTGAGCTCACTTAGCAAGTTTTTAGGGAAAATATTTAGAACAGTAATAAACCTGTTTCATTCATTTTCAAGAACAAGTTAATAAAAAATTAAATTATTGGCTGCGTTGAGTTCTTTCTCCAAAAACTTCGACTAATTACAAGTCCAAATATTTGTTGATAGTTTGGAGTGTTCAAAGCGAAGTTCTGAATTAGTTGAAATTGTTGGGAAATTGTTGTCATAGAATTAAGCGATTATACAAGAGAAACAGCAAAAATTAACAAGAGATTAATAATTATTGCAATAATATTTTAATTGCAAAAAAAAATTATTTAAGAGAACATATAATACAACAATATCTAGTTTTATTGATATTCTTGTACTTATTTTTTGCAATATTATCATAATATTGCAAAATATATGGCATTCAATAATGATGAAATTTTAATTCTCATAAATGAACGTTACCCAATAAATCCAAACTGTTTTGCTAATTGAAGGAAGAAACATTTCGAAAAAAGAAAAAGTATAATAACTAAAATAGTTGAATGATTACTTTATTCTAAGTATAAATGTTACACCATGCCACCCAGTGTCTTTATTTGTTACACCTGGTTATATCAAGTAGATAAAACTATCCATAATATATTTAACCTTATGCTTTGGTTCTAATATCATACTTATATAAGGTGTTATTTCTAAATGCTGTGTATGATTTTTAGTCAAAGCTCCTCTAGAGATTAGACTTTTTAGCGAACAGAAAAAAAGATCTTAGTTTGCCAAGCAAATTTGTTAAACTATGAATGAGAGTACCTTTCTTTTCATGGAAAATAAAAATTGTATATGAAAATGTTTTGATTACCTTTGTTATATTGTTAACAAATTATTAGAATCATAAAACGTAAAATAATAAAAATGAACTCTTATTCAACCGAACATGAAAGTATATTCAACCGAATATGAAAGGATATTATTTTTATTCGTAATAATAACATCCAACAAATATACTCGTTGGCTTCATTTTTCGCTCTTAAGTTATTGTTAAAAAATTCAAATTACAAAAAACGTATCTTTTTCTTAATAAAATACATATCTACCTCACCATAACATTGAGAAATATTGGTTAAAGATACACACATCACAAATATGTACATATATGCATAGACATTATTACCTATGCGTCGTATCATTTGGCCCATACCGGTAATGTTTCATTGATGGAAGGCAGATGGTACGCCACTTAATAGTAGTCATTTATTGCCGGAATATTTTACTCGTTGCCTACATTCTTACGTAAACTTATATAGGCTGATTCGTGTTTGTTATGATATTCATCAATTTACTAATACTCATACTTAGCTTCTATAAACCATTACTCGAGTAGTCATTTATTGCCGGAATATTTTACTCTTTGCCTACATTCTTACGTAAACTGGTATAGAATGATTCGTGTGTGTTATGATATTCATCAATTTACTAATACTCGTACTTAGCTTCTATAAACCATTACTCGAGTAGTCATTTATTGCCGGAATATTTTATTCTTTACCTACATTCTTACGTAAACTGATATAGGTGATTCGTGTTTGTTATGATATTCATCAATTTACTAATACTCATACTTAGCTTCTATAAACCATTACTCGAGTAGTCATTTATTGCCGGAATATTTTACTCTTTGCCTACATTCTTACGTAAACTGATATAGGTGATTCGTATTTGTTATGATATTCATCAATTTACTAATACTCATACTTAGCTTCTATAAACCATTACTCGAGTAGTCATTTATTGCCGGAATATTTTACTCTTTGCCTACATTCTTATGTAAACTGATATAGGCTGATTCGTGTTTGTTATGATATTCATCAATTTACTAATACTCATACTTAGCTTCTATAAACCATTACACGAGTAGTCATTTATTGCCGGAATATTTTACTCTTTGCCTACATTCTTACGTAAACTGATGTAGGCTGATTCGTGTTTGTTATGATATTCATCAATTTACTAATACTCATACTTAGCTTCTATAAACCATTACTGGAGCAGCCATTTGGTATTGTTGTTTGATTTGTTTTATAGTTAACGCAGAAACTCACTTCTAGAAACCAAAATCAGTGAATTTATTCAATTAATCACTTTCATGTGAACCCGCACTTTATTCGCTTATATGCTCTCGAAACATTATATTTATAACACGAAAATATATTACCAATTGCCTGTTTTTTATCCCAGAAGAGAGAAAACGAAACTCAGTGAATTCTCTACTATTTTTCGAAAAAAATGACTGTCACTGTTGCGATTCAAGGGAAATGAAAATTATTTATTTTTATAGAAATTCATATCGAAAGTACTCATTTTTATACTTTGAATCAACTGTATGAATAGTAAATGGTCTCTTTATTGAAGTCGGTATTTAAAAAAAAACATTATCTGATATTTATTTTAACCTTCCGTAATATAGTAATACCTCCAAAAATTATAAATATAGCTAGATTAAATTTGAAAATATTTTACCAAATAATAAACAACTAAGACGTTTAGACGTAATTTGAAAAATACAAGTTGAACATATTGATAAAGATTCGTTACGATTCTTTAAATTGCATTTAAATAAATAGTATTGTAAAATGTGTTTCACTAAATAGGGTGATGATTATGTTCAATTATTTTATGATATGATGTATTTTTTATATTTAATTATCCGAGGAGAAATTTCTTAAATATATATGGGAACAACCATGTTTGCGGATTTAATAATATGTAGATTTTTAGAAAATATTGTTATATTAATATTGAGAGCAATACCCTTGACACCACATATTATAATAAAAATAAAACTTTTATTCACATATCCATGTGAATAAAAGAGTATAATTCTATTCTATAATTCTGCTATCTCAATTTCTTCTTATAATTAATAATTATATTCCTTGTCTCTTTTGATTTTATAAGTTAATGACTTAATCGTACCCTTAACTACCTCATTTACACCTTATAATAAATTATTGACTGCAATATCCTATTTGTACATCTATTGTAAATATTTGAACATAGCAAATTATTTAACTGCAACATCCTATTTGCACATTTATTGTAAATATTTGAATAACATTTATATTAAATGAACTTTTCCTCGTATTTTGCAATTGGAATATGGACCCAAAATATGGACACCATTTGTTTAAAGTTACAGGAAAATACTATTCTGTTTATGCTTGTAAACAACCTTCAAACACCTTATTTATATATGTAATAGAAATATCGTTACCATAATATAAATTGTAATGGAAATTCAATGAATCTGATTAATTGTGTTTTTCTAAAATATATAGTACATAAACATATGATATTTTGTAGTTTACAAAGAATGAAGTTTTATTTTATAATCCTGATTAAACTTTTAATTCTGCGAAATTTAAAATAAAATAAAGTATGTTATCATTGAATTTGTATTTTAAAAAGTAATATATTGAAGTGCTCAAAATTTTAAACAAGAGGGAATATTTATGGAATAATTAGAGATTAATTTTTATATTAAAATTTACAGAATAAGAAACGATTAGTATAAATTTGTTAAAAAAATATCTTTTAATATTTTAATTGGAAAATCAATAGGCTCTTATTTTGGAAAGTTATCTAATGGATAGAAAATGGAATCATTAATATCAGATTAGAGTTATCAGCTATGACGGATCTTCATACGTACAGACCAATGAATATGAGTTAATGCCATTTTAAAAAGAAAAATTTAGGTCAAAATATAACATTAAAAATATTACCGTTTTCAAAAAAGATCCCTTTTTGTAAAAAACTGTATGTAAAGTTTCTTGTTTGTATATTTATTACCCGAGATATACTTACATCTAACATTAAAACTTTAGGTTGGTTTGCTAATTGATGATAAAGCACACGTCGCGAGGTGTGCATTTGCAAGGCAATTTGTATTGAAATAAAAAAAAAATCGTTTCTAAAACTATTAAATTTGACTATAAATATTTAAAAACTCTTCGCTTGTAAAGGAGGAGGATCTACACAAATTTCATTAAGGTAATTAAGGTAAGAAAATTATTATTAATTTCTGCACAACTAAAGTGAAGATAAGAAATTTTTTCCACTGTCGTATCATTTTAATTTTTTCTTCGTTTTCTTACTAAAATTTTAACCATATTGACAAAAAACAACTTTTACTTTTTGTCATTTGAGGACATCATTTTGAATTTTGCATATAAAAATGGCCAGTTTAAAAGTAAAGAAATTAAGTCTTTGAATTAATGAAGTGTTACGCGTTATTACGTACTTCTTCCTATCGTCATATATATATATATATATATATATATATATATATATATATATATATATATATATATATATATATATATATATATAAAATGTTATTTGAACTATTAATGGAATATAAACAAAAATTAATTCGAATATGATGAAACCAGTATAATATGAATAATTAAATATTTAATACGTACCCAACATTTAAATTTCTAAGAATTCGCCATCAGTATGTTAAATAATATAAGTAACTATCTTTAGGCTTCGAAATGAAATTTTTAACTCAATTCATATTACAGTGACTTGCAATAGTAAAATCAATGAATATGATATATCCAAACATTATTTTAAACAAAATGGTAGTAACTATTTTAATTAATGACAATATTGTACCAAAAATGTCATGTTTAATTAACAGTATAATTATAATTCAATAAATTTAAAAATTTAATCTTGAAGCAGTTTAAAATTTAAAACATTAAAATTCCATGAAGTTTCCATCTTTCAGTTGATTGAATTACCAAGAAAAAAGTGTTCTAAAGCATTATACTTTTTGATACCTATTCCAAAGGTATAAAGGATTTGAATGTTTGATAAACTTCACATAAACTAATTTCAAAGTTTTTGTTGCGTTAGTTCTCTGTAGATTTTACTAAGTAAGTGTAATGTAAAGTTTTTTAAGAAATCTGTCTTCTGAACTCTTAAAAAAAAGCTTCAAATTATTTGCCGAAATAAATTTAAGTATTGTATCCAAAATTATGACCTTAGCTTTTAGCTTAACAAAAATTTGAGTGTGAAGATAGTAAACAGACCACGAGTTTGTTCTTGCAAGCAGACAGAGAAAGTGCATTTCTGCGAAAAGTTTTCTATTCTCTTCACTACCTTTACAGTTTCGATAATTTTCACTTTTGGAGTAAATATTTCTACAACTCATACGTTAAGAAGGAAAGGGCACGGTCCTGGGAATACCAATAAAATTTCCAATTTGTCATAGTTATAGACTAATCTAAATTAAATTAATTTGCTCATATTAAAAATGACAGCATATAAAAATGGACACAGTGATTAATTTCTTTCTTAGCATTATGGTTTTGCTAGTTGTCTCTGGCGCGGATGCTACGGGTTCGATTGTTATATTATTTTTGACAATATTTTTAATAAATGAAAAAATAAACGTAACATACGTTTATAGAGCTGAATATTAAATAAATGAATAAAGTGAAATAAAAACTATAGCAAATATTAATTAATAATTACTACGGAAGCCAAGACAGTAATATAAAACTTGTGACTATTGCCTGTTGAAAATAGTATACTTTATGAATGTATTATACAAGTGTTCGGTGGTCAATAAATTCAAATTCTCATAACATCTGCCTTCACACGTTTCATAATTTTTTTTAGGATCTAAGCAAATGCAGACGTTACGAGTTCTGAATAGAATCTAAATATAATTTGATTACGTCGAGACAAGAGTCTTTAGTACATATTAGCACTATTTTGGTGGTGAGTAGCAATTCTCGCAAAAGTAAATTTTAGTATCTATATTAAGGATCATGTTTCCAAATTATGGGGGAGGCACATGTATTGGTAGTTAAAGAAAAATTTAGTAAACAGTTCAACAAACGTATGTCGTAGAGCTCAAATAAATTTAGGTAATACTCAAAGGAAACCATTTCAAATGTAGAGTGCGACATATTATGTTTAGCAAATTGATAAGAAGGCAGTAAGAAAAGCAAACAGAATTAACACTTTTCATTATCACGGAAACATATGACAAAACATGAGGCTTTCAAACTTCTCAAAATTAGAAGCTTCTCCAATATCTCAGATAAGGTTTATGTGGAGCACGGTATTTTACTTTATTTCAAGAGTGAACAATAAAAATGTGGATATCTCTGACAGTTTTATTTCAGGGCAACCAACATTAGAAATTTGTTCTCATAATGTCATACTGAAAGAAAAAAAAACTACTTATGCATAAAAAAGAAGTGAAAATATTGTATTTGATTGACATACAAGTTATACTTATGAACTGAAATAAAAGTCGTATTAGTTGACAACCCGATATCAATTATTTATCAGCTATGTAATTTTGTTGTTGAATACAAGCAATTTTAATCATACAATGTTATTTGTTAAAAACGCTTTTTCCTTTTATTATTTTTGAAGTTCATTTTATTAATGTAATAATTATTTTTTTAATATTAGTAGCGAACACAAATCAGGATTTGATCTTATTAACAGGAGTTAGTTTTATTTTTCTGTGTGAACAAAATTCAAACATTTTATATTTTATAAAAATAGGTACATCAATATAAAAAGTTGTTATTTACTTTACTTTTTTCTTCACTTGATGCTAAATTTCTTCAAATAAAGTATTAAAATGAAGACATTGATCAAAATATTACCAAAATTCGCTCTTAAAATTATATAATTTTACTGACAGGGGTTTACTAAAAACACTTAAAGTCGGAAATGAGGTCAAAACTTGTAAAGAAGTATATTGAGCTACTTTATTACTCATTAAAGGAGTATTTATTGAACAACTGTTAAGCATTTTACTAACTGATACTTTGGTTGGTATAAAAGGTTCAATAATAATTATGATAGATTTAGTAGCGTTTTCTTGTCCTAGTATGCAAGAAATTGTTGACTGACTGAGTTCATAGTCAAACATGTCTCCTGTCTGGAGAAAGGAGTATACGGGAATTTTAATCATCCAATGTCGCCTTCAAAAAATCTACTCTTATAATGACTATCGTTTTCATAATAAGTACCTTTTATCGTATAATTTGATAATGTATGTTATTTGGAGCAAATAAAAACATCCTCGTGTAACAGCCGATAAAGGTATTACGTTCCATTTTAGATAATATTTCTTAAAATTAAATATATTATGTTTAAATACAAATAAACTCACCTGTAGTTGGAATCATTGCAGATTTTAATTGGTTAACCGATATTTTTATTGATTTGTAGCAAAATTACGAGAACTAGTCGCGAGTTCACACTTTTCAAATTTTAGCTGATAAATGAGCGTGTGTTGTATTGAGAACAAGTATTTATTAGAATTGCTATATTTTTAAATTAAAAACAAAAATCTTGCCCGGTGTATGTGTTTAAGAGCCACTTAGATAAGGTAGTAGTCCCTTGAGACGGACAAGAATCCTTTAAGAATTAAGATGCGCTCTGTAACTCGTAAAAAATTAGGTTATAAAAAGAGATCTCCTCAGAATGTTTCTATGAAATTTTATCGGTATTGCGGAGATTCATAGAAAAACGAATGTTACCGATATAGATCGTGTGATCGAAAGGATAAAGTTGCAACGGACTGGCCGTATAGCGTAGAGAAACGACAACGATTGTGCGTGTGCGTTTGAGTGTGCGTGTGCGTTTGCGTGTACGTGTGCGTGTGCGTTTGCGTGTACGTGTGCGCGTTTGCGTGTATGTGTGTGTGCGTGTCTTTGTGTGCGTGTTTGCGTGTGTATGTGTGTGTTAGCGTGTGTATGTGTATGTTAATGCATATGTAGCCTAAATATTTTTGTACTAATCTTAGAGTTAATACATCTAATTTTAGACTTCAGCCTCTGTTGTTTTAAAAATGGAAAAATTATTTCTGCCATATGAGCCATATCTCATACCTTGTTATATGGAAATTGAGCCTTTTCATTATTAAAATGCACTTTGAAAATTAAGCCTTTGTATTTAAAAAACATTAATTAAAACTCAATTTTATCTGAAAATTAGTCGCCCTAACATTTAAATTTGAATGTAATTTTACGAATGACGTAGGATTAAATCAAACCGATTGCCACTGATATTAAAACCAATAATAATAGCGTATGACATCGATTTTCAAAAACATGAAATTAGAAATTTATGTAATGTATAATCTGCTGTATCATTGTAAGACCTATTGCAAAATGTCAAAGAGATAAAGCGGAAACAAAAACTACGTACAATGACGAATGTTTTAGACTTAAAAGAGGAGTTTGCGGAAAGTTAATTTCAACATGTGTTAATTCCTCCAGTCAAAAGCATGTCAACATTTTTAAATGAAATTATGAATGGTGCGAGATGCAAGCTGGAAATAATTAGTAAAAAATAGTGATATATTTTTCCTAATGTTAAATCTTACGTATTCTCTTTATTATGAAAATGCACTAGTTTATTATTCCATTTTTACAAAGGTAAAAATATATTCTTCAAAAAGTTCCGACAAATATGTATATCCATATTGGTCGCATAAATATTTTGGTAAATAAATAAACCAGATGAATTATAAATACTTAAGAATTTTGAATACTACGAAATGAAATGATTTAAAGAAAAATATATTTTAATCCCCTCAACAATGAAGTTTTAAATCGAATTCATGGGAGAACATTTGTTACAACCATGCAAACAAATTTGTTTCGTCACGCCATTAATATAGATAAATTAATAAACTACTTTTTTCAACATATATGCACGTTGCATTCTACGTAATATTTTTAATAGTGTATAAACATGGTTTACCAGGAACGTCATAAACTGTAAATTATAATTATTGTTACGATAATAATTAATACAACTAATAAAAACGTCGTGGTCAATTAGTTTTCAAATGTATCTTGATGGATCAGATTTTATTTCGGACAGTGACCATTTACCTATTTCGCTCTGTGAAACCACGGATCGAGCAAAGTGACTTAACGCGGTTGACGCACGCGATTTTGAAATAAATTGTACTTAACAGCGTTTTGTGCTTGTCGTAGTTAAATGAAGACTCATGATAAAGCTGTTACGAAGCAAGTTTCAGTAAGGGGATGCTTGCGTAAGTTTATGTTGTTGGTATTTTATTGGCGTATTTATGACAATTTTATTTTTTCTTGCTGTTATTATCAATACTACTTGTCTCTTAATTATACAACAGATATATCCTGAGAAAGTATTAGGCTGTCATCTAATTAAGCTGCTAGTTTTTCAGCAATTTTTGAAATTTTATATACAATTCTTGAATATTTCAAGCAGGGCATATAAAGAGCGTAAGGTTATATGTTATATTTAATTAAAAAATGAATTTGAGTCTATACAAATTTTTGTTATTTCCATTTAGAGCGGAAATATGTATTCTCTTATAAGACAGCCAGTTATGTGTTCCGAGTTTAAGTTAGAAATAGAATTAAAGCAAACGTAACTTTTATTTATATTATTGCTAAATAAACATATTGATAAGTGTGAGTATATGTTTCTCTTATTTACTGAACATTTATTAAATTAGGTACGGAGTCGATTTATGATATGTTTATCAGGGTAAACTAATTTGTCCTAAGATAAACTAGTTTGGCCTAGAAACTTTAATCTTAACAAATTTAGCCTAGGCCGGACTGATTTTGAATAATTATTCAAATAAATTAATGGTTAAAATTAAAAGCAATCAATTCGATGAACGATTTTAATTCAAACATAATCTATTTAATTATAATAAATAATAAAGATTAAAATACAATATTTGCAGAAAGATATAAAATAAAAATGAACTAATTAGACCTTCTCAGTTTGTACTTTCACGCAGCTGATTTTATCGCACTTTTAGGGGTTTTATGAAAATTGAAATCAAATAATAAACTAGTCAAGTCAATTCCTGGCACGCGTAGAGATAAACCGATTTGGCCTAGAACAAACTAGTTTGGCTTGAAATCGGTTTTCGCGGTTAACATATAAATACATATATACATATGCACACATGCACATAAACACGCAAGCACACGCACACACAAATTCATGAAAACAAATATGCATATACTTATATACATATATATATATATATATATATATATATATATATATTAATTCATTTTTATAGTTTTAAATGTTTATTATTAATAATTTTCCATTTGCCACCTCTAGGGAGAATTATTACTATCTCTACCATATTCATATGACAAGTACGCATTGTCAAATATCGTAGCATCAATTTGTTAAAATAGGAAAATAATGCAACAAAAACTACCCCAAAATCAAAACACGAGTCAAAAAGTGTAAAATATTATAAACCAAACCAGTGTCAGCAAATAAACGTTACAAACAAAAAATCAATCGAAAATAACCAAATCCACATTAAAATTGAAATGAATAAATCAAATATTGGAAGCTAAATGAAGTCAATAAATAGCAAAATAAATCCAAATAACAAAATAAATAAGTCCCAAAATATATAGGTTTTTCGCGCACGTAAAATTAAACTTTTGAAAAGATCTCGATCGATTAAGCGACAGCGTAATTCAAAATTTACTAAGCGCAAAATTGTGCTATTCAATTTACAAGACATTCGGTTTAAAATTATGATATTAGCATGAAATGATACAGATCCATGCATTCGTTTTGTATTACGCATGTGCCTGTTGCGTGACCTAGCTAGCTTTAACCTTTTTAAGCTTAATCATGTTTGAATAATTTGATGAACTTTCAGGCTATAATAACCGTATAAGAATTTTTTCGCTTGAAAAATATATAGTGCCCTTAATGACTTCTTATATCACATAAAGCAACATTTACCTGAAAATTTCATATTTCCGGCCCAGTTATATATATATATATGTACATATATATATACATATATATATACATACATATATATATATATATATATATATATATATATATATATATATATATATATATATATATATATGTCATTTCATTACAAAAAAGTACAGTTTTAATTTTAATATTAAAGGGTACAAAAATATCTATTAGCTTCATTTAACCCAACAACGGGATAATAATATTTTAAGTTCTAAAATAAAAACAAATGGTATAGGTTGAAGGAGTAAAGTTTATGTGGAAATAGGATTTAATTAAATATAAATAAAGTTAAATTTCGCCAATAATTTTAACCTTAATTGCTCACAATATAATATATTGACAAAATATGCCAGAAAATACAACATTTATTGCTTCTAAAATTCATATATACATTAATTAATTGACGCCTTCCCAAGTAAGTATTATGATGTTTTAATATATAAAATAAACGAATCAAATATCTTCGTGAATTTAAAATGTTGGTTTGATTGTAATTTTTTCTCACCTTACTTGGGGTTTGAAATTCAATTTAAGGTAAAGGTTGTAACTAGAAATAAAAGAATCTCTTTAATTTCTTTCAGACAGTCACCTCAGGGTCAAGTTCCTAAGTCCAAATAGCCGTGGAGCTATTTGCCGCTCCACTCAATGCAACCAACGTATTACCACTTCACCAATGATGTGGCTGAATAAAATTTAGTCATGCTTTTGGGTGAAAATTATAAATAATTTCGGGTGCAACTAACGCCCATCAAAATCACGTTCTAAATGATGTTCAGCAAACTGTGTTGAGCTAACTGTGCCAGTCCTTGTGGTAAACTGATCCATCCATCTAGTAGCTTTAATCCACTTCTCCTTTATGGAGGATCTTTTGAGTATTGGAAGCTTGTATTTTAATGAGACATCACCTTCCGGTCATACTTAAAATTGATGTAAAGCCAAAACATTAAACCCTCACAATTTAAAATGTTAGATAACCTTTTTTCGAAATACCACTAGTCGTAAAACAATAGTTGTTCACCTAGACGTTCACATATGTACAATCGTTTACTTTTCCCTCAACCCAAAATTGTTTCTTTAGCCTTTTATAACATTCAAATAATGTATTCTTTGGAATTCTATTCTTAATAAATTGATAGTTTAATTTTAATCCAGTTTATTAAATCAAAGAAAAGCATATTAGTCATTTATTTTCATAACATTAATAATCCTAGCCTTAAAGGGTGAAACTTTTATTTCATTTAGATGACAGTCACCAAAAATATTTATTTTATCGCATAAGTATGCAATAATTACATCAAGACTCCTGTTCTGTTGACGCGTGTTGATGCAACGACGTCGCCAATAATATTTTCAGTTAAAATTCGTCAAAATACATTCAAAGTAACTTGAAAAAGTGAATAACGTATGTGTCATTGTGCAGAGAATAACCTGTACCATAATACATTAATCACATTGGTAGCACGAGTACCATGCCTACTTACCATTTATAGTATTATTTTATGTTCGGCATAGATATTCCTACATATTTTCAATATAATGCAGGGAAAATAGATGGCTGATCTTAATCTAAGAATTCAATTGAATTTAATGTTATAATGATTGATATAGTAAATCTCAGGTATTCAAACATTACCTTCACACTATCATCGAAGAACTTGGGTAATTTAAAATTACGAATCAACCTATAGGTAAATTATCCAAAGGCGAAAATAGTCTGAAATGATTGCACAATTTTAATGGTTGCACTTATATCAAATAGATTATAAATTAAGTACTCAGATGATCTAGTTCATTTTCTTAATAAAATAGCTAGATCTATATATTAGAAAATATACGCGTCAAAAATTAGAGAATCAGGGAAAGACACAGTATTATATCCATCTTATTCACCCGTCCTTGTACTGTCTGGTCACTTTGTTTTGAGGGATAAATAATCATTTGGAAAGGAAAAAAACTTTAAACAACATTGAAGAATCTATTGTTCAGGTTTTTACACCAAACATATATTGCCATTACCTACCAGATAATAGTAAGTGATAGATGAAGATGATTTAACACAAAGCTAATGATTTAAAATGAAAACTTAAAAGTCAATAACTATACTATACTGGGGCTACATGAAAATATTAACTAACTTGAATCCTGCACTAAAACAGACACAATAATAAAATAATAATATTACAAGAGAAATACTCCGCAAGGGTCTTGTCGTGTTCATCGTACAAAAATAAATGCAAAGATGTGTAATTAATTAGTCCGTGAAGTGTATATCATAGAATATGCATCAACGTTAAGATTCATATCATTAAGATTCAGATAATGTTCCATGCCTTTTGATTGATAGCTTCAAGCGGAAATGGTTTAAGCGAACAATCACTCAGTGAACGGAACCAATCGTATAAGACGCATTTTCTAACGAGTGGGTGTTTGCGTGTCGCACGCCATTTCCACCTCAATGTTGTGTACCTTTCGTGCGATTTATTCTGCCAAGTGGTTTTGATGAGCTTATATATTGAACTTTAAAATTTAAATAAAGCAGTTGATGGCGTGACGCTTTAATAATTTAAAAGTATGAGTTGAGGAAATTTATAAAAGTTCACTTAATTTAAAGGAGAGCGAATCTCATCATTGTGTTCCATTATACATTTTTTACATTTAGTTGTTACTGCATTGATTAATAAAACTAGTTTTAGTGTAATGTCCAGATCACAACAAGGAGAGTGAGGGAGAATAGCGTATGACTTCTTATCATATAATAATAAAGTTTCTGAGTTTTCTTAGTCGCTTCAGAGCAAAAGCAGAAAACAATGATTTCAATATGATTTACCATATTTTAGTCTATGTTTATTTTCCAGTAATAATAAAAAATATAGGAGATGACCTCATATTATTGACGGTTTACTAATAAAGCTACTACCTTTAATTCCTTGAACTTCCTTTTGTTATATTTTACATTCACGTGTCGCTATATGAAGAAATCCATAACTAAAGAATTTCCATAATTACTTTCTATTTATGAAGGCTTGATGAAAAATTAATTTTTACTTTATAGTAAAACGAATAGCTTATATGTATATGAAATTTCAATACAAAGCCTTGAAATAAAATTATTCAACCCTCCTACTAAAATGCAGACAAAACTTCTTCAACAAAATACATGTATCATTTAAATTCTTATTTCAATTAAAAACACTTAACCTAAACTTATCTACTCAGCCTTCGATGTAAGTGTAATGAAAAGCTAATCAGTTACATTAAGGCAACGATTTCTACGTTATATATTGTATAAAACGTTTGATATTTTTCTGGATATATGTATTTTTAATTATTATGTAAATAGTTTTGTTACCTTTAAATGAAGCTGAAAGAACGAAAATTTTTTTTTGTCTATGTATATGTTTTTTTATGCTTAGGTAAAATGCTGATGGGTAGAAATAAGATGGTTTTATATCAAGTGATGCGAATAATAATGGTCATTATAACAAATGAAATAGTTTTTCCAGCAATATGTTCTATTTATCCGAGTACGCATAAACGTTTTGCTGAATCTTTAACATGTCAGATACATGCACTATATGTAATAATATGAATGTAACGACCACTTGTTCTTCTTAGGTAAAATAATAATTTACACTTATGAAAAACATTTGGAGGTCTAATTTTCATACTAAGGGATATTTATTTGACCTAACCTACCCACGCTGATAAACACAGGTAGTAATTTACCAAACTATATTGCGATGTAGTAAATCTTGATAGAAAGAGAGTAATTTTTATAGTGATAATATGATATCAAAGTCGAGAAAACTGTTACCTTTAATAATTTTTTTTTCTTTTTTTTCTGTAAAGGGAAAAAACAAACACAAACTATTTGAAATATTCTATGAATACTAAATACGAAATAAGTTTGTGTTCTAACATTTCCACAAATAACGAAGAA
The DNA here is from genome assembly GCA_039881145.1 of Druceiella hillmani. NCBI lineage: Eukaryota > Metazoa > Arthropoda > Insecta > Lepidoptera > Hepialidae > Druceiella > Druceiella hillmani. The sequence goes on along the minus strand of JAYKKI010000022.1, from coordinate 26,676,038 downwards.
AAATAAATATATTTATAATATATCCAATTAAATACAACAATACATAAATGTGACAATGTTAATTGAAATAAGTGAAGCAACATTTTTTTTAGAATAAGATATAAAATTAATATGGAAAACACTTGTTATTAACTTATCAATTAAATTAAGCTGCAATTATGGATTAAAAGTTATTTCTGTTTTCACACATGGACAAAAATTGGTTAGGTTTCTAATAACGTAGCTTGTATATTACTTGGCTATTTCTATTAAATATATTATATATTTAAACTAATACTTCTTTCCCATACTTTATATATATTAGTCTTAAAAATAATACATAATTTAATACATTAAGTACATTTTTACAGCTTTAGTCTAATATTGCGTTAAAGTTATTCCCAGTTAAGCTTTAATTATTTTCCTATTCTATTTGAGTCTTTAATACTTCTTGTTCGTAATATTAGAGATAAGAGTTATATAATTACAGCCTTATAAACATGGAATGACTTGACATGATCTTCATCTGAGAGACAAGGAAATTATTAGAGATATGGCACCTGTAATAAAATTCCACGTCTTTACCGATATCATTTTTAACCTCAGTAATACAAGCTTTCAGTAGTCGTAACAATTTATTACCATTTTGAATTATACTAATATCCATTTTTATTTAATAATCATTTATTACATTTTTATGATTCCGTCCGAACTCATACGAGATCACTTTTTGCCTGTCCGTTCATCCATTGGACAAAGCACTTTTTGATTTTCGATTGAGATGTCAAATTAAAATTATTGTGAACTAAGGCATGACTGTATATTGATTTAAAAATTAATTTGTTTGTTTCACGCAAAAACCTATAAATGTACTTTTTGCTATAATATTTACATCATCATGTAAAGATACAGGGTATTTCCGGTCGATCTACGATTTTGGAAGTCAGCACACTGGGAGATCTAATGGCATAAATAAGGAAAAATCCAAGAAACGAATGATTTCAAATTCTGATTGGAATTATACATTTTATGTAATATGCAACTATGAAAGATGAAGTAGGCAATAACTTCACGACATTAAATGTATATAAATGCCTAAACATGACAGGAACCCTCATAGTGCGAGTACTACTAGTGCTTAGTAGATTTATTCTATTAAACAAGAATTTTTAAGTCTAAATTGTATGCAATAACGTTAATTTTTATTTAATTATATTGGAAACATGGATCTGCCATGTTTCCAGTGTATTTTGAATGGAAATATAACATATATTTAAATTCAAATCTTAATTTATTTCAATTTAATGACTTGTTTCATTCCAGATTTAAATTTACGTAAAAGAAAATTAAGAAAATTTTGGTTCTTTGGTATTATTATTAGATTAAAAATAATTGAACACAAAATTAAGTCGTTTTATTCATTCGTAATTTAAATATTTTTAATTATTTTAATTAGACGTAAAAATTTTGACATACAACAGTAAGAGAAAAGGTTGAAGGTAGCCGTATATTTATTTTTCGGAGAGTTGCATTGTCGACTAAAGGAAAAGAATTTTTACATTCTTAAGTATACCAGTCTTTGTAAAAACACTTAGTTAATTGATGACCAGGGAAGATGAAAAAATTAAATTAAATTTGTGATTACAACGCAAAAAACCTGCCTTCTTAAAAACGCGTGCATTATATTTTAATGCATCAATTTTTTAAATTAAATTAATAAAAAAACAGTTGTTTTACATATAGTTTCATGGGGGATAAAATGTGATCAAATCTGCTATTGGTTCAATTTATTTGGTTCAAAGAGTGTCGTAGTAATGAGACTTACCAATTATCATAATAAATGACAAAAATATCGTAAGTCGACCACACTCTCTCAGAGACACTAACACATAAGAATATTTTATCAAGATTGAATTCAGAAATATCTGAGAGTAGCAGTTTCTTTCCAAATTTATTCATTTCGGTGATAATTTACATTGCAATAGTTTATTAATTAGTTAAGTACTCGTATTTTTATTAATTACAATAATAGTCTTACGTGTATTATTCCAAAATTTTAGATCGTCGGATCCTTATGGTGATAAGCTGTAACGGCTACTGAAAAGTTCTCTCTTGTTGCTCAGTATTATCTCAGTTATTAGGGTTTCTTTTTATATAATGTTGAGAAAGACTAGCAGCGATAATACAATCCTGTATTCATATGTTGATACCTACTTCTTGCCATTTTTAGGGTAACAAAGTCAAACACCGTACCCTTTTCCCTATGTCTGGTCTGGACGGTCCGTCCATGACAACCTCAAAGTTTTTACACTTTTGGACCTACGTCCAATTTTGTAAGCTTCTGATCAAAATATTCTATTAAAATGCGTTCCATTTTTTTATAAATTTCCGTCATGAAGGAAAAGAGATGAGAAAAGTGTATTCCCCTTCAATTTCCATAATAATAATGAACTAATTATATAAAAATTCTTAATAACGTGAAAATAATGCAATGAAAATTTCTTAATATTTAAAAAAATACAGAAGATTTATCGCAAAAGCAGGTCCGGCGGATAATAATAATCCTTGTTCAATTACAATAGATCTTCATGAGCATGTACGAGTACGACATAACGATTTATAAAACACATATATTATGATATTTGGTGAAATGATTACAAAATCCTAATTTTTACGTGGCTTGATATGCACTTGACTGGTTTTTACTACGTTTAAATATGTTACATAGGATAGTTTATACGTAGTAATATAATATTCAATGTAAGGGTGTGTTTAGACAAATACGTGACACATGTATTTGGAAAGTAAGATAAAACGTATTTAAAAAGTTTTCCCAAATGATTAAATGTCGTGTAAATATAGACATACCAAGTAATCGAAGCTTTTAGGAAGCCGTTTCATCATTGCTAATATTACATTTGTGTAAATATAAATAAGCCGATAAACATAATTCTATAATCATATCGTTTCTTTTCAGAAAATAATTACGATATTCCGGAGCTAGATTATCTAAACCCATTATAATTCTCTAAATATCTAGCAATAAACATCTTTCTATATTCAAAGCCACCCGACCTTGTCTAAACGTGTTTATTTAACAAAATGGGTAACCTTGTAACACCTGATTGCCTAATGCATTGCCGCGTGCTTATAAAAGCGACATTAGTCAACTTCCAGATTACTCGGGGCTACAAAATTGTATTTAAATCAGACATTATCACGCCCCAATTCGATCGACGGAGGCACGGTAATTCTGTTTAATTAATGTTCTGATTTTACTTAGCTATGAACGAGCTCACGTTGATACATGTAACGCTATTGATTCCTTTATAAACTGTGAGTTTGCTCAATCTAAATAGTTATTAACATTTTCGTTGTGAAGCGGTGGTGAGGAAATGATTACTATTTTTAACACGCTTTATTAGCTTCATTTATGCGGGACTAACTCTGTATGTAAACAAACAAAACAAGTTTATTTTCGTTCAAATCTAATTGCTGTCTCGATTTTATATTTTGCAAATGTAGGCAATTTTTATGGAAATACAATTATATGATATACAGTCAAGCTGGTATGATAACGGAGTAGGGAAGTTGTCACGAAAAACACTCAATGGCTAACAACAAACCTAGCGAGTTCACGCTTGTTTTAGTTATTCTAACAAGTTAAGAGTATTTTTTTTATTTTTGTAACTGTAAATTTTTATCTAAGTAACATTCTACTGTAATTGATTTTAGGAGTTGTTGATTTAATTTGTAATTTAAGATTCATTTGTAGCTTAGGTTTTCTATGGCTTATTCTTCATGGCTCAGGTGCTTTTTCCAAATAATTTAGTTTTGAGATACAATATACCCATACCCCCAAAAGAAGAACATGGTAATACCAATTTGCTTAATTGTAATTGGCTGATTATATCGTTAGTAACGCCATCTACTGACCACGTTAACAACGTTTGTTATAATTCAATATTATAATTTTTAAAAATATGCGATATGAAGATAATTTTATTACTTTTTCGTGTACAAAATTTATATAATGACAAAGTCATGGTAAAACACGACAAAATACGCGGAATAAACGCAGAATGAATGTGAATTGAATTATTTTTATGTTATTATTATTCGCTACGGAAGAATCCTTTTTAGATTATTTAAAAAAGAACCCCGCGGAATGAAATACAAGGTGTGGACGATTTTCAATTATTTTAATGGCTCGGATTGATCCCTTCCCCTTCCCCTTCCCTTCCCCTTCCCCTTCCCCTTCCCCTTCCCCTTCCCCTTCCCCTTCCCCTTCCCCTTCCCCTTCCCCTTCCCCTTCCCCTTCCCCTTCCCCTTCCCCTTCCCCTTCCCCTTCCCCTTCCCCTTCCCCTTCCCCTTCCCCTTCCCCTTCCCCTTCCCCTTCCCCTTCCCCTTCCCCTTCCCCTTCCCCTTCCCCTTCCCCTTCCCCTTCCCCTTCCCCTTCCCCTTCCCCTTCCCCTTCCCCTTCCCCTTCCCCTTCCCCTTCCCCTTCCCCTTCCCCTTCCCCTTCCCCTTCCCCTTCCCCTTCCCCTTCCCCTTCCCCTTCCCCTTCCCCTTCCCCTTCCCCTTCCCCTTCCCCTTCCCCTTCCCCTTCCCCTTCCCCTTCCCCTTCCCCTTCCCCTTCCCCTTCCCCTTCCCCTTCCCCTTCCCCTTCCCCTTCCCCTTCCCCTTCCCCTTCCCCTTCCCCTTCCCCTTCCCCTTCCCCTTCCCCTTCCCCTTCCCCTTCCCCTTCCCCTTCCCCTTCCCCTTCCCCTTCCCCTTCCCCTTCCCCTTCCCCTTCCCCTTCCCCTTCCCCTTCCCCTTCCCCTTCCCCTTCCCCTTCCCCTTCCCCTTCCCCTTCCCCTTCCCCTTCCCCTTCCCCTTCCCCTTCCCCTTCCCCTTCCCCTTCCCCTTCCCCTTCCCCTTCCCCTTCCCCTTCCCCTTCCCCTTCCCCTTCCCCTTCGATGACGATCGATGACGAATGAAATGTGGAACTGCAATTCTGTTGTATCTGTAATAGTTTAGAACTATACACATTTTAAAAATCGCTAACTTAATACCAGTTTGTTTTTAAAACTAATTAAACATGACTACTAATAAACGATCTAGCCGTTATCAATTACAGTTCTTCAATTTGAGGGTTTTCTGAATGGCAACAAAAATGTAAATACAGGTGTATTATATTTCGGTTTTCGCATTTCAAAAGGAAATACGGAATCCCGACAAGGTCACTTATGTATCTGAGAAAGCACCCTACGTAAAGTCTTAAGTTTGACATAGTAATGAAACACATTAACCCGAGGATATTTCTATAGCAAACTCGTTTAAAAGGCTGTTATAAAGGCTCAAAAATATTTTAATGTAATTTTAGGTAGTATATCTTTCGACAGATACTAAAAAATTTTAGCCGACATTTTTTTGTTTTTACACCCCTTATTTCTGAAAATACTTAACTTAATATTATGAATAAATAGGATTTTCAGAAGCTTACACATGAGTTGAAGGAAAATTAAAGCGATGATTTAAATGTTATAATTTTTTTTAAATGCACCAAGTTTTTAATCCTAAAATATATAACGTAAATCATCACATTATAAAAAGTATTATTTTTAATAGATTAATAGAAATATTATGTACACCTAAACGTTTGCAAGAGCCTAAACGCGTAAAAAACCTTTTTATCGCGAATTCCGCTCGCAACTGATAATTTTTTTTATTTCCATTATAGTAATATTCGAAGAGTACTTTTATGATTTAATATTCAGAGACTTTTTATGTTCCATCTGGTCGACAACGGTTAAGAAGCTATTTAGAATTTTAATTCTTTCTTTTAACCATAAAATTTTATGAATTTAAATAGCATGCTTTATAGTAAAAGCAGTGGAATTTTAAACAACGATATTAACAAATCATTGCCTTAAAAGGAAGTTCGGTCGCTTGGTTATAGAAATTTGGCCATGGTGAGAGAGAACTTAAGTTACGTAAATTTAAATTTATGTTTTATCCAATAATTGTACAACGTAGAATATATATTTGTTGTCTAGCACTCCATTTGTAACACGGCGATTCTTTCGACATTGGTTGTATTGATTTTAATTTACGTCATTACTTCTGAATTTCAAATTTATGCTGGGCTCGTGTTTATGAAATAAAAGTCAGACAAATAAAACTCAAAAAACCAATATACGAAATATTATTTGAAGTTGGTTTTTATTCCTCTATTTTTAGTAACATAATATTTCATTTCAGTAAGTAACATTATGTACTATTTTAGTTTATATTGATTCATCGAGCTGTGAGAGGTTATGCACGGTCAATGTTAATCTTATTTATTTTTGGTAGTTACCGATTTGCTTGATTATAATTTCATCAAATAAAAGTCATAAATATTGATAGTAAAATGCTATGACAGTATAAAATAATTACCAGTTTAAATGTCGTGATAGTATTCACGTGTAAATGTTTGCATGCGATGCGAACTTATTAATATTAAGTGAATATATCGTTTCTAATCTGTGGAAATTACGGACAATCATCCATCAATTAATACCAAGTTCAAATATTAACAAAAAATTTAAATTTCTAATTATTCCGAATTTATCATTAAGTTAGTTAATTACTAACTTAATGATAAATTCGGTAAATATTAACTTAATATTAAATAATTTTTGAAGGACTTATAAGTATTTATTCCGTGAAAATAATCATAATAAATAATCAGCTATTCATTATCTCATATATTTGTATACATGTGCATAGCAGCTTTTAATGATTAACAAATTTAACTGAAAACGTGAAAGTTCTTGTGTAAAATAAAAGCATAGTTCAATTCCTGCGTTCATAAATTGATTGCATTTATAATCATAATTAGGCAAAATATAATCATAATTATTCCAATCAATCTAATATAGAAAGATAAAGGAAACATATTTAAATACGTAATCAATATAAGGTAATATATATATATATATATATATATATATATATGTATATATATATATATATATATATGTATATATATATATATATATATATGTATATATATATATATATATATATATATATATATATATGTACATATATTTGTGTTCGAGTTCCTGAAGATTTTTTTAAATATGTGAAAATGTAATATGTAACAGCGCCATGGCGAACTGAAACCGGATTGAACTAAATTTTAATAGAAAAGTTTTGAAAGTAATGTACGAGAGTAGCAAATATGTTAAAAGCATTCGAATAAATTTAATCAGTGCAGCAAGTGCAATGAATTGTAGAGTAACTTAATTTGAATTTTGTTTTTAATAAAATAATGACATTGTGTTTCTTTGTGAATAAAATTATGTAAATATTGAATTCTGTCACTAAGTATAAATTAGATTGAAAAACGATATTTGAATTTGCAAAATATTAACATATACTTCTATCTACACAAACATAATTTACAAAACCCGGAAAGGTAGGAGGAAGTATTTTGGCGACGGCGTGGCCTCGCAACGCACCCACCTCAATGGTGGTGATGATGTCGGATGTGGCAAGCCACATATTTCGCAAGTTAGCGTCAGATATATGCGGATCTGTATAACATTTTATTCATATCAAACTAAAATTGTTGAAATTAAGAAAATACTTTGTTTTATTATTAACTGATAGTCTCTAAGCAATAAAAATAAATGGGTTTGTATCACAATATGCCTGAGTGACTTTTGGTTATCATAAAGGTGTATATTACACCGGTCCTTACTTATTTTAATTATTAACATATTAGTACCTGTTTTAGAAATAGTAATTTTCTAATGCTTGCAGAGGATTGAAAATTATTTATTCTTGTGAAAGACGCCCATGACTGTTCTAATATGCAATTTAATCTCGATAGCAGTCTTTCGACAACTTTACTGTGAAGATAAAAAAACTCTATTTTAGTCACTCAAAGTGATTTTTTCACTAATTTTACTTTTCAACTTATTTTATTGATAATCCAAATTAGTTTACTAGAGCATCTTAGATAGAAAAATCATAACATAAATGCAGCTTTATCTATTTGATATGTAACGTAATTAGCATGAGTTTTTCTCATTAATAATGTGTCTTCTGCAAATAAAATATTGTTTCGCTTATTTACCTTAAGACTGTCACATTTATAAATATACTTAATTGGATATTTTATAAATGTATTTGTTTTTCTTTATCACAAATATAAGTCTAAATTCGTTAGTTGGAAATGTTAGTGGATATTAGTGAAATGTTAGAACGCGAGCTTATTTCCTGGTTAGAGCCCATAAAATATTCCAAATATTTTGTTTTTTAACTTTAACATAAAATAACAAATGTGTGCAAATAAATGGCATTTCCTATGCACTTGAATGTTATATTTAATCAAAAATATTAATGAGATATGCTAATTAATACTTTTAACTATAAGTTCGTTAGGCTAAAAGTTCCTATTATCACTTAGGTTTCGAGGATAATTGACACTTAAAATAAAACAAAAGTGAAACAACTCATTAGGAATATCACTAAATATTTAGAAGTGATAAAATCGACATATTTTCATTCGTCCCAGAAATTCATTTGCTCTTTTAAGTCGGAAAACGGCTTCAATATCAAATAATTTAAAAAATTCACCGGATAATTTATATTATGACTAGGAAAAATTTAACCGCAGAAAACATTAAATACCAATTTTTGTTGAAAAGGTTTATCGTGCTTATTTTGAAACTAATATTGCAAATCAGGACAAGTCATACGTTTCACATCATGTGTATTACATTTGCATGGAAAAATGCATTTTAGGTCTATGGAGAAGATAAGAACTTATGCATTGGGCACTCCAATGATTTGGATTAAATTAAGAAACTGTAAGATAACTATTATTTTAGTTACTTTAATACAAGTATATGGAGTGAAGTAATTAATAGAGGTAAAAATTAAATTAGAAATTGATTTTGACTCATAAAATTTCCAATACTACTTTAGGGGCTTATAAAAGATATTACCAGAGACTGCAGAAAACAAAAATTATCTTTAAAAACACTTTGATGTAAAGAGTTAAAATTTAGCATAATGGTTCAGCATAGTGACTCGTATATATATATATATATATATATATATATATATATATATATATATATATATATATATATATATATATATCAATAGTTAACGCTCAAAAATATTCGTGCAGATTTTAAGGGCGGCAAAAAGTAAAGGAAATCATTTTTTTTTAAATTTTGTCCATCGCGTTTGCTAATAATTTTAAGAGCTGCTGATAACAGCATAGCATTAGATACCAAAATAATTCTTTTTCATTTTGTAGAAAATATTTCAAAACATATTGTTGAAATTGTTTAAAAAGCATTCCCCTTCCTACTAAACCTCATCCCCGAAAGAAAATGACAATTTTTGTTTTTTTTTGACTTACGAAACTCCGAAAGCAGAAACAATTAAATTAAGTTTAGACTGGATAGATTAAGACAACGATACATACATTACGTATTGTGCGAGATATTCGTTTTTTTTTCTTTTTCTTTTGGAGGAACACTTCGAGTGAAATGTTTCACGAATAAGCCCCTGATAAGGCAACCTTGAAAGTGATGACAAATAAACTCACAGTCCGACTCAGACGTAAATGATTAAGCTTAAAAATGAACCATGATTATAACATAATACCGATATATAATGTTATCATCACCGCGCAGTTAGTTATGAGAACTGAAATCTTTTTAAAGTCCATAAACTGAAAACTTGAAAATATTTTAGTGAATAGAGGTAAAAAGAAAATTAGTTATTGCTTCAATTTCTTTTCTGGCTTTTTCAGCTTTATACTAATAAAATGTGTATCATATATTATACCTGTGGTATCGGATATTTCTATATTGTAAATTTAATAAATATATGAAAAAAATATTATTTATATTTTATAAAACTTATCCCATAATTTGTGAAATTAACTCTTTGGATGAATTTAAAAACAAAAAATCGCGTGACTTTATTTGTCATCAAAAGGATAAATAAAGTCACGCAGTAAATAAATAACTCTGTACAGGGTAGCTGTAGTGTTATTGGAATATATGATTGAACAGTTCGCGTTTTAAATATTGTTTTTTTGTTTGTTTTGCTGGTTTAGGACTGTGTTTCAATTTGCTTCAATAACCATTATTAAAAAGTGTGGTGTACGGCTATACGGCTTTTTTAATAGTTAGCCGACGAAATAGACACAATCAAGTATGTTATCAATAACGGCTTTCCCCGAAATTAGTAAACGTATCAAATACGCAAAAGTTGCTCGGTTTTTTAAAAATTTTATATTATGAAGTTATCTTTCAGTTGGTGTATTCCATAATTTTGGGTTAAATATATTGGTTGCATTACATATTATTTCAAACAATATTGAACGAGATACTATTCGAACGTCAATGACGTTACCTAAATTTATTTGTGAATATTTAGTTACCCTAAGGTTCACAATTATATTTTAATATATTTATTTGACAAAAAAAGCGAATTTAACTGAGGCAAAACCACTCTCGATACAATACTGCATTTAATAGTAGTGTGGCTGTCCTAATTTCTCTAATTAAAACTAGTTATATTAATTAAAATAATCAATATGGTAAAGAAAAGAAAATTTCTATAAAGAGAGGTAATAGAGAATACACGATGAAGAGAAAGTATACGATGACCGTTCTGCTGACACCTAGTCAAGTACCACGGAATTAGTGTGAAGTGAAGAAAGATGTACGTAAGATAGGTCAATGATTACATTTAGTAGAAAAGAGTATTTCTGATGATTGTGCTTCATTTTCCGTATATAAAACAAATATTTTTAAAAGAGAAGTTATTAATATATATTTTGAACCTATGCCTGTGCAATTTTGACTTGACGTGAAATATTTTATTTTGAAATAAAAAAATATTACGAGAGAAGCTTTAAGTGTTTAGGCGTTCAATAAACTATTATAGAGGGAGACCTATTTTTGCCTTCGTCAGAGGACAATAACCACATTATAGTGAACAATATTTTCCGTTTTATTGTTTTTAATTTTCCAATTTCACCTGGCAGATATAATTTTTTCTTTCAGATCTTTAAGTTTGATACCAATTTTGTTGTGGTTTAAGTGTAAATTTTATTACCATTAGAAACAAATTCTCTTTCCTTTGAAAAAATACGGCCAGGGAGCGTTGAATCACATTTTAATATAACCTATAATAATTTTAATATTAGGAAGAATCCAACAATACCTTAATTTTATAAATCGTTTCAGTAGTTGGTTTCTAGAATGGAACACCTGCATCTACGTACGTACATAATCATTCCATTTTCGCCTTTGGGTAATTAAAATGACATTTAACTCAAAACAAAAAACGGGAGTATTCAGAGATTTGCTATAATTTATCTTGACTACAATTATCAATGATTACATGATCTTCAAATAAATATTTAATGATTCAGCTACTGGTAGATGTTATAATACGTTTTCATCATGGTGTAATTTATGGTCAACATCCGGATAGATTAAGCATGTCGACATGTTATCCGAGTAAAAATAATTACTACATATGTCCAACCAAAAAACCAAAAACCAATTGAATGTACATAAAATCACTCTTCAATCTTTATTTAACTCAATTGTTTTACATATGTTGATCACACAAAGGTTCATAACGCTTCTTTTTTTTTTAATTCCCGTTTGAAAAATAATGTCACATAAAGTATGAATAATTTTTTACATAGTGGAGTGGGCAACTTTTAAACCTTTCCAATTGCGATTTTAGTGACAAAAGTTACTGGATTTTTCGTTGCGTTGTCTTCGATTAAGAGTAAGTATAATTCCTCCCTGCATTATTGCAAGTAACATTTTTCCGCTTGTTCTCAAGATATATCGGTGGTATGAAGTAAAATAATTCTTTTTGAAAAACGCCCAAAACCCATCATTTTGTGTGCTTTCCTTTAGTATATTTCCCTAGCATCTGGTTCATTGTATCAAGATCTGCTTTTGTTATATTGCTGTTTTCCCTTTTTTTCTCAAGGAAATATCATAAATATATATATATATATATATATATATATATATATATATATATATATATATAAATATATACATATATATATATATACATATATATATATATATATATATATATATATATATATATATATATATATATATATATATATATATATTATAGTATTACTTATTTAAACTTATTTTTTGATCTATATATACACAAAGGTATTCATATCTAACTTGTTCAAAAAGAAAGTAAAATATTCTTTCCATTTTTGGTTCGCTTCCATTATAAAGAAACTTACGTTTTTTATTACTTTAATTATTTTATTCTAAAACATCTGGAGAAGAATGCTTCATAAGAGACAGCAAAATGATAAAGTTAACTATTTTAATATTTGTGCTGATCAAAAGACAAAACTGTGCACGCATATCGTACAATATTGTCAAACTTCGATAATAATTTCTACTCCATTGTCCATTTTGCAAATGGAATTGCTTGATAGTTTAATAATTAGTTTTAAATTTAACTTGAATTAATGTGCATTTTTCTATTAAATGAATTATTGTTTTCGTTATATGCGTTGTAAATTGGTATAATTTAACTTTGTGTACATGTTCAGCGCTTAGAAATAACCCATAAGTTAGACATTTTTTTTCTCGATAAATTAATTATATGACATGAAATCTTCTTTAGTTATCGCCTATATTATAAAAATAATGTTATCTATTACTACTACTATACTATATATTAAGGCAGTAATTATCCCAATTGATTATTTAATCTAAAAACCTCCTAGTGTTATTAGATAATTTATCCTGAAAATGATTCAATAGTGGATTTACTTCAAGCTCCAAGAGTAAAGTTTTAAGATATTGTGAGATTTGGAGTCGGTTTATTATGTGGCAAAAATATAATTGAGGAATAATTTAATTGTAAATCTAGACACTGATTTAATTGAAATTCTTTGTCCTGAAATTAAGTTACGGTTCACCTAACCTCTATCCATAATATAATGAAATTTTAATGGATATTTATTAAGTTTGATTGATAACTAGTGATTAGATATACTAATTACCTTTAATTTTGGTGCATAAAATTCAAATAATTTGTCACAGCTACGTATACCGTATAACATTACCAAAGAAAAATATGTTTTTGTAAAGAAAACTTGTAAATTCAAGTTTTCTTTTTGGAATATCGGCTGGACTTTCTTTTTGCGGCCAATCTTAAATAAACTCGTATATACAAATACTCTTAAATTTATTTCTAACATGTGCCGCATAGCATTACCCTTATCCTCGATCTCTGTCTTCTCAAGATGTTCTTCTCGAATATTGTCATTAAGATTACGTGTAACGCAAATGACTGATAGTATTCAAAGAAAAATAGAGCATGTGACATTTAATAATTTGATGCCTACATCCTAAAAAAATCGGCCCTGAAGAGATCAGAGCGACTCGGATTGATTGGCACGTTACGAGATAAAACGCGCCAAGGGAAAAATTGATGGAACATAAGATTGAACACGCACTGATGGGGACGGGAGTCATTTAACTGGCGGCGCGCGTTTCTTTACGCGTGCAATGCGTGGATGGAAGTCGGCTACGCACCTTGCACGTCAAAAGTCGTTAGTTTCCGTTTAGCGTTATACATAATATTGTGTATAACAATTATTAAATCGACGGCGTGCTACAGATAGCGAAAATCTACTCGAAATGTACGCCTCGACGGCAAAAGCGCGGTGCTCTCCACTCCACTGTTCCATGGCTACTAAAAAATCCGCACCGCTTGCGCTTCTAACGACGCTCCCCGCGCCCCTCTTATGTGTTGCGTTCAGAAACTATGTTAGTTCAAACTTTTAAATCTGCCACTGGACACCTGTTCTCAGTATAACTCAGTCTATTACTCAATATATAATATATTTAGCCACATAATAAAAAAATATATTGTAAGACTTAATATATAACATATTGAGTAATTTGTTGACCTTACTATGTAATAAAAAAATATTTGAAACGAACATAAAAAAAGTACAATTTATTAAAATATTACTGACTATCACTCAGCCTAGAAATTTTTATGATTCGATTTAAAAACACGTGAGAAATATTCGTTTTGGGAAATGAAGGTTAACATGTACACATAAAGTTTAAAGTGGTTAAATTCATATAGGTCGATAAATCAACAGACTGCCATCTCCAGAAGGAAAAACAAAACGAAATCGAATCCACTTTAACTTCAAAACAGAAAATATTCGTTCAAACGTGAGAGGCAGATATCAAATTGACTGTTGTATCATGATTTATATGATAGACGGTAAGCAATACGACATACATAATGCGATAAATTTGGGGTAAACATAAATCACAATGTCAGTTTAGATGAAGATGTATGCAAAAAGTAAAGTGTAAATAAATTACTTTGTTGTCAAGCGACGCAACATCTGATTGCCACCATTTGAGATATTACCGACATGAGCGAGACGAGAAAAGTCTTGTGTAATAATTTCAGTATGTAATACGATCGTACTCATATGACATGCGTTGACGTAGACATTATTTTTTTAAGTTCCATTTATTTTTTAATGACCAGTCTTATAATGTATTTAGGTTTAGTTTTAAGAAGGTTTATCCTCACTGTTTTCAAGGACTATTAAAAGCGTTTCAGAATTCGTGATAACATGATTATCAAGGCTACTTAAAATGAGTAGGATATAGACAACGAAAAAGGTTATTTAGATGATTTGTTAATGTAAATAATTTTAGGTTTACATTAGGCTCTCTAATTAACAAGCTCTCTGTAATTAGTGGATAAATAATTTACAAGAAATGTTTCCGATTTTCTACGCTGGCAGTCTTTCAATTGACCATATGGTAAGTTTGTTGTTTTCTTAGTGAGTTTGCTTTATCATATCAATTTTATATGTGAACAATTTTGTAGATACGTTTTAAGCAATTGACTTCAACTTATTTTCACCGGCTAATATGAATCTCTTACCATCGTAGAGTTTCCATTATCCAGACTGGTATAGCATACGAGTATGTAAAATATATTTTGTAACTCGTGCCTAACAAGCAACGACGACTTAATGTAGTCACGTCGAAGTACCCGGTGCGGGTGCATTCTTTAGTTAATCTCTTAAATTCATATAAATTAAGTAAGGTGAAATAATACGAACACATAAATAATATGAATGTAATGAATAATACTAGTTTATGGTATTTTATACGTAGTTTTTACATTTTTTTATTATAGTTATACTTGTATACTTACATTGTAGTTATACCTATAATTACAAAAAATAAAGGTAATTTTCACTGCAGCATATTTATTTTAATCATTATGGTGTTTTTTTTAAAGTTTATAGAATTGTTATATGAAGAAATAGGAATAAACGTTTTGAATAAGTTTTTCTTTAATGTTATTCTTTTTCCTAACGCCCACATCTAATAAATCGCTAGGAGAATTCTATAAACTGCTATGTTTCCTTTGGTAGCTAACAAAGTAAAGATTCAACAATTTTTGTAAAATATATTAACTGGATATCTTTTTAAATTATCGTATTTTTATACACCTTGTAACCATTTTTTTCTTTGTTTTAAATTATTTTACTAAATTGAAACACCCAGACTGCCACAATGTTCTTTATTTTCTACTAGTGAAAAACTTTGACCTCGTTAATTCCTCTATGTATGATATGTTAATATAAACACGGTATAATGTAGGCGCTTAATGTGTTAGCGGGGCTATTTTCTGCAAAAGCGGAACGTTTCGTTTTGAACAATATTGTCTGCAAAAAAGCGGAATACTTTGTATGAAAGTGGAGCTATTCTGCCGAATGTAGGACATCTAATAACATTACGTATGATCATATAGACAACATAAAATTCAAGAAAAATTTCAATGGCGGATATTGTCGATCATAAGAAATGTTTGCTTTGAAACGGGATATTTTCCTGTTGCAAAATCGAACTATGGCAATATGAAGTTTATATAAAAGTTTCAAGTTGTATGTTACAGGTTATTTGTTATAATCGTTTATATGGAACAACATGTGACTCTTCTTGACTAATAAATGAAATAAATTAATAAAGCCGTCAAAATATCGTTAACAAATTTATATTAAAAATTATTACGTAAAAGCGCGAATCTTTCTTTCTGTGGTAAAGGCGGCAAGCTAGTTTAGGAATATTGGGAGGTTTCTTCTTCCTAAATATATTTTTCTCTCAAACAGGTTTTCTTTTTATTAACAACATTATTTATTAAGCATTACCTTGATATTTTCAAATTGAATAAGTTGTCCAAATTGATACAAGATAAGAACAGCAAATTTATACAAAATATATTAAATGCTAGTTGAACTCAAAACGCAAGTGTTATTTTATGCTTAGATAAATATTAAGGTTTAAATATTATAGCCGACATGGCATTTCAAATAAATTCCTTTTCTATCTTTAAAGGGCGTAAGGGCTTTGTTGTTTATATCATCTTAAGATTGTTATGTAAGTTGACCGAGTATATATATAGTATATCGAGTATATATAGAGTATATGTTGATGAGTATATATATATATATATATATATATATATATATATATATATATATATATATATATATATTACCCTGACTTCATATTAATGTTTAATCATGTCATGAATTTATTGATATGTATATTTATCACGGCATAAGGATATAGATGATATATTTTCAATTTCCATGGTGAGATTCTAACCAAATTTTAATGAACCGTACTGTGAGGATACCTTTCCAAATAAAGAAAGTGTCTCCAAAATTAATTGGATCCATATCTTCTAAACACGATCACGGTATTTGTGCTGTTCAATGTTGAGGTATTCTATAGTATATCTTTAATTTTCATATTCAGATTAAACAAATTTTCATGTGACCCTACTGCGAGTTTACAAATAAAAAAGAATCATCCAAATTTGTTAGACCTGTGTCATTCAAACGCAATCACGACGCTTTGACGATTGAACGGTATGGCCGTTCAATTTTGAAAAAAATTATGTAATTTCTTCACTTTATTATGTTTGAATATGACCAGTCTTTTTGGATTTTCAGGAGTTATTTAAATTGGTTTTGAAAAGCCGCGGTTGTAAGGTAACGCAAGCAAAAAAATACAGTACACTTAATAACCTCCTCCTTTTTTGAAGAACGATGAAGTCGGTTGAAGATAAGTAAGTTTCTTTAATTCAACGAATATTATTTTTGCTTTTATAACAATATCTAGAACGCTTCTATTATTCATAGAGATGATTCTGTTAAAACGATATAAAAAATATCAAGTGATGATATGAAAAATCTCATCGATCTGTGAAAAAATCCCTGACAAAATAGAAACATGCTTCAAATATACTCAATCTGATGCAAAGAATTACCCGTATGAATAATACACACAATCTTTGTTTTGGCCCTGCTTACCTATGTACTGCATACAATAAAAACCTATCTTTAATTCATATAAATGTAACAGCGATTCCGTGCATCAACCTGGAAATGTTATGAACCGATATGAAAATTCTCAAGAGTTCCTGAAAAAAAAATCATTTTCGAAGTTTGTTTACCGGAAAAAAAATTACATAATTTTTTCATAAATACGCTTCAACTACATTTAAATTGATGCATAGTGTCAAATGTAATATTATTTATTTATTAGAATTTTATGTATTGTTTGTTTATTCTAAAATTAAAACTACACAAATAAAGAAAAATACATTACTATTAGAGTAAATTACTTCACATTAATTATGTCAATACATTGCAAATTTTATTAGTTGGTATAAAGAATTTGTTGAGTGAATAATTAATGACTTACCGCCTGAGGTATAGAGCAGTATATTCATATCGCATTATATTCATTCCATTTAAATCCCTATTCTGTAACTCGTATTTCAGCAATATCGTAAAGCTCACTATAAATATAGGAAATTCAATTATCTCTCAAACTTTCGCAGAGATTAACGCTTTAATAATATAAACTGTTTGTCAGTTGATCAAAGTTCCGAAACTAACCGTTCAGTTGGAATATTTGCCTTGCAGAAGCAATCAAATTCAAGTGGCTAGTTCGCTTATCGATTTGTGCCAAGGGGTAACTTTATATGTAAACTTTAATCATGATTAATAAGACCGAAAACTTAACTCATTAAACATAATATTTTTGATGCTTTTCGTCGATCTATCCATATTTTTTTTTACATATTAATGGTAATTCATAACGACCTTGTATAAAATACGTAAATATATTTGAGAAAAGAACCAAAAAATTCCTTCACAAAGTCAAAACTAAATTTGTTAATTTTTTTTTCTATTTTGTTATAAAAAATCATAAAATAAACTTTACGTTATAGCTATATATTTTATAAGCTAAATAGGTACACTTATTGTATAGGCGGTAAATATTTGAATGTATTATCAACGAAATGTTTATCATGTTGTAATTAAACCTCGCCTCAATTACAATGATACACAAAATCTACTTCTTTTGAAGAATGATGCTAATCCATTTGACAGAGTGGCAATGAACACACATTAATAGGGTTACATAGCCATGTTTTATGGTACAAATAAATTTATTTTGAAAGTCATTTGAAAATGCAAAAGTAGTGTAAATTTAAATTGTGTAAATAAATCTAATATATAGCATTTATTGTCGTACCCATAAAAAATATAATATAACTAAATAATATGTGACCAGACACATACCAGTGACAGATGTAATCGTATCCTATCTCTAATATAAGATTGAAGAGTGTATAATCCATGTATAAATATGCACCAAATCCCTCGTTATAGCATAACTCCGAAGAAAATCTTTGTCAATATCCCCAAATATTAGAATAGGCTCATCGTTTTCTTGTAGCATACTATTTAAAAACTATTGTAGTTTTGTAGGAAATCCTAAGAAATTTAAAGAATGTGAGCACGGTAAAAATATTAACTGAAGTGGCAAATCATTTTTTTTCCCCCAAATTCTTACAAGTAGGGATAAATGTTATAGGATAATTCTAATCTTCTTTGTTAGATCATAATTAATAGCCCAGAAATTTGGAGATGTTATCATTACGGATACCTAGGTAATTAAAGAACGATGGATATATATGTCGAAATGTTTTTATTATCTCAACGTGATATGGAATTCTCTGTTTATTTTGAAATCGTCTTATCAAATAATACATGTTATTACGAGGAAATCATTAAACATATATTCGCGCATTACATAACATATACATAAATGAATAATGTAAATCCGGATATATTCTCCAGGAGCATATAAAAATCTACTGTTAAGAATATTCATTACATGCCTTAAAGGTGAGTGTAGTTTCAAATTCTCAATATAGATCACATAAATTTAATCCATGTTACAACATGTTGCGATTTTGTCAATTTTACTTCGTCAGTAAAAAATAAATCTAACATTTCGAATTCGTATTTTATTTGTGCGAGTTAAACACTAACTAATCGTAATGATGTGAAATACCGTTTAAATTAAATTATTACAAAAGTCAATGAGCATTCAGTGGATTCATAGAAGTCTAATCTAAATACCATCTGGGCTTGGATATGATTTTATGTGTGTGTTTATATAAATATTCATATGTCACTTTACCACCAAATTCAGAAGCAAATGGACGGTAATTTTTTCTACACTAAATTTAATTTGGTGCTATAAAATATATTTTAGAATCAGAAATGATTAAATTTTACGTAGATAAAATGTACGTACAATGAAATACAACAAAGTTACCGCCAAGACGGTTTAATTTACATAAAAAAAGCAATATAAACTTTAAAGAAGTTATAAGACCTAAATCTGCATCTTTGCTAATATACCTGAAGATGTTGTAATACAACGAAACCTAGGTCGTAGTAAAGAACTTAAAGAAAGTAGAAATATGACTACATCACATAGTTTCATTTAATTGTGAATAATGAATTTCTACAAAATTGACGCCAATATAAGACTTAAACTTAAAAAAAAAGAAACTTAGAAAGAGGGTTAAAAAAATTTAGTGCTAATAGAAAATTAACTACAAAATCTGAGGGATGGAAGGCAGAAAAAAAGGAATTATTTATGATAATGATAAAATGTTGGAGAGAATGAGTTATTCAATTTTACCATAATGTTTTTAAATAATAAGAAATGAAATGGATTAATTTGACAATTTCAAGGGAAGAATAAATTAAAGAACGTCAAAGAGATTCCGTATATGGTTAATGTTGGATTGACTAATCTTCCATAAAGAATAGTATGCTAAAAATGAGAATGACTTTTGTTTAGCCAAATTAGAACGCTCCATAAAATCTACTGCACCTAACTTTTGATAAATCATAAAATTTAGCCCTCATTTTAGACCAATAACATGTATTATATTACATTTACCTTTTAATGTTTTAGAAATAGATCTGCACGTATTTTAATAAGGGGCTGACCAGGATACTTTTGCTATGGAGAATTATGTAAAGGGAGGATGTACGGAAGTGGACGATGTTTAAGTAGTTTCGTAGGTATTAAGGTGAAATTTCGTATTCGTGAGTGGTTTTCTCCTATATAACAAGAAAAAGAGAAGTTATTAGCTAACCATATATTGGCTCTAGGCAAAGAATATATGAAACAATCTAATAAAAGAGACTAATACTATCTCCATTAATTTTTTGCCTGCAATTTGAGGCCCAAATATCATTTTAAGCGTTAAAATTACAAGTATATATATGGCGTTATAAATGTCTGTCTTTCAATCTGCTTACAAGATTTTAGAGTTGCTTTAAAATGATACATCTTCGCATACGGTACCAAAAGAGTCCATACTACGACAAATGGCTCGTTCACGTTATACGAGAACATTTGTAATATTTGTAGAGTTATTTTAGGGGACAGAATGCAAATTGGCTACATATATTTTAGTTTTATGAACATTGGTGAAATTGAAGAATATCAAAAAAATTGCAAAAGATAAATATTCCATTTTCCTGTTGGATCTCCTATATCTTATGCTTACACTGCCTACGGGCACATTTGTGTTGTGGTTTACAAAGAAGCCGTCGAATCTCTAAAATGGCACCAAGCTCTAGCCGTAACCATTATTATGATTTGACCAACTGAGCGATTAATAATATCTGTGCCATTTATTCCACTGATTTCCTTTTAGAATTCAAGAGACGCACTTTGGCAATAAATAAGCTGCAATCTATAAATTCAAAGAAGATGAATCAAGGCAGCAGTATTTTTTCCACGGTTAGCTTCACATTTTGTTTACATGTAAGCTCACGGCGCAGCCTTTTTGTTTTTAGCTACGCTCTTAAAGGTGAATAATATTGTTTAAAGAAGTATTCTCAAAAGCCAAACTTACATATCGTGTTCGTTAATCTAAAGCGATATGTATATATATATATATATATATATATATATATATATATATATATACAAGATAACCTAATTTAAAATTATAATTGGATGTAACTACTTAC
This sequence comes from Druceiella hillmani, assembly GCA_039881145.1. Taxonomy (NCBI): domain Eukaryota; kingdom Metazoa; phylum Arthropoda; class Insecta; order Lepidoptera; family Hepialidae; genus Druceiella; species Druceiella hillmani. Next base: position 26,654,569 of record JAYKKI010000022.1, on the reverse strand, counting down.
TACTTTATTGCTTCTGAGTCTAAGTATAAAGAGATTGACTGGTATAAAGGATATAATAAAATATATAATTTAATTATTAGAAGGTTTGATATGTGACGGACATGATAAGGCAATTCAAGTTATGTGAATATTCCATAGAATTTGCGTTTGACGTGAACATAGTCATAGCAAACTGAATACTTTTATCTTGAGACAAAACTCATTTAACATAACAAAAGCATACAACATAGCAGCTAGTAGGATCAAAACAAAAAATTTGAAAAACCCTTTTAAGGTTTTGTGCTTCAAAAGGAATTCTTTATTAGAAGAAATTTTTTATAAGAAGGAAAATTTTTATAAAATGACTCGAGTGGCCCGTTATTTATAAGGGTATCATAGCAGTTTTTCTCAGAAATGTTTCACGTAGAAACTTGAAGTTTATCATACTGATAAAGTATGTCAATCCCCATAAATTGTAGAAATATTAGTAAGGAGAAGGCAAGTAAGTTAATAAAAAACATATTTTTTTAAATTTCGTGTATAGCTATCAATCAAAATAGAAATGTACAAGCATTTAAAAATTAGGTTTACAAATGTTTAGATGAGGTAGTTACACAAATATGTTAGAAGTATTCATAAAATGAGATTATCCTCCTAAAATAATATTTCCAGAAATTCATCTGAAGTTTATTGAAAAACTATAGTGGTGACCCTAAATCGTATAGTTTTTTAATAAGTAAACTACGGTACATGGTAAAAAAGTATATTAATAATGTACATAAGAATTTCCCTGCCTACTAATATTGTAGTTGATATATGTATTTGTATATACATGTATATACTTACTTACCCAGCTACATACCTAATATTATTTAATTACTTCATGCATTTAATTCACTAATTTACTTATATAGCGACCTAATAATATCTAAGTTACTCTCTATCTAGGTCATGGGACCTGGCACTTACCTGTATATACTTACAAAATTGATAATTTTACACCTCATCAATCTAGATTTGCTGTCGCCACCTCCATCATTGTACCCTAATTCTGCGAAAAGACTTATTTATTTTGCTCTCAGTCCTTTGACAATTTTATTATTAGTTTATCATTAGACTTACCTAAACTCGGCACATATCTACAGTTCATTATTAAGGAATTCTACAGCTTATCTTTATTTTTTGATCAAATTCAATCTAAATTATGATTTTACCTTGGGGATATACCTTTCAAAAGTAGCAAAGAATCATTCAGATTAATTCATTAATACCGAAGTATTAGTTAGCACACACAAAATGTCATGTTTTTGGATATGCGTGTATATACTTAACTACAAATTAATTTTGATATTTACTTGCTTTCGTCAGGACAAGTCACTTGGATCTAAACCCAATGAGCTCTACTTAAATTAAATTCTTAAGCACCACCCAGGTTCTGTTGTGTGACAATATCTTCAGGTGGGCAATTTGAAGAGACTGACTTGGTTAAGAATTTAAATAAATTGGATATAATACTACATCACGTAGTTCCATTTTCTTGTTAATAGAAATTAAGTTATATCAATTTTTATATATTTAACGTTAAATATGTTTGATCATCAATGAATTTATTTATCAGTAAAGTAGAAATAATATTACATCATGTAGTTTCATTTAGCTAATGATGTAAAAGTAAATTGTCATTACTCAATGTTTCCTAGCACCATCTTCCGGTTTTATCACTGCACACCGATTTTGCTAATGAGCATATTTATGTCGTCTGTAATCGCATCTTATTAGATTATCCTCAAATCTACAATATCTGAATTCGATTACAGCTTTTTAGTTGTTCAGTTTTAGAGGTTTTCGTGGTGTACTTTATATTTCTAAGATCAGATATTAACCAAACCAATGGGAAAAGAACGAGTGTCCACTTTTCAGAATAAAAATTTAATCGTTGAAATTGGTTTATAAATTTCAGAAATATGCGATAATGTGAGTTTATGTCCATCGAATTGCAGTAATTCCCTTTTTTTGAAGGTAACTTAAAATAATCACATCAGGAAATCGTAACGAAATTATTTGTGGAAATTTATCTTACTTACTCGCAAAATAGTAATAAAGAGGCTCGATGTTTTTATCTATCTTTGTGTGATGTAGCGAAGTAAACGTATAAAAAGTAAAGTAATGGCCTTAATATATTATAAGTTTAAAAATTTGGTAGCTGACGGTCTTACTTAGAACCAATTAAAGAGACGCTCAATTGTAATTCGAATATTGCGATGGTAAGTTGTGTGAAAATATGAGTCAATCACAGTTCGTAAATAAAAAAAATAATTTAAAAAGTAAGAAATTACAAATAATGAGCATTGCAAGTAGAAATTTATTGCGTATGTTTATTTGTGTATGTTTTTATTTTATTGTCTTTAAAATTCTCTTAAAGGGTACACATATTACTTACTAAGTTTAATTAAATTTCATGTAAACAGAAGCTCTTACCAAATGTACAATACTATTTACTAAAGATTCTGCAACAAATCCTACTGCCTTGTAATTAAATAATGCCTCTAAAGCGTAAATTATTACATTTGAAGTGAAATTAATAATCTGGTTTAACTAATTGTTAATTAGATGATAGTTTGATAACTGGTTACCAGTTTGGATTACTTTGGTAGAACAAACTATTGGACCCATTTTGATATTTTAATTTAATCAAGCAATTTGTGAGTAAATTCACATTACTCAGTATGATTTTGTACAGAATTTTTCTGATCTTTGTATTGAGATATATGTAAATAGATGTGAAGTAAGGTGTAGGTGCAAGGTAATCAACATACATTTTTCGAGATAAAAGCGTTAACATTGATGCAGTCAAAAGCAAAGGATTAATTTTACTACATATTTGAAACTATGTATTAGTAATGCTTTAAGTATTGCTTATTGTTTCAAATAATAGACTCAAATGTTAAAGAAAAAGAGAATTAGCAGAGAAAATTTCCTTTATGAAAGGAATTTCTATTATGCGAGTTAATATTTTCATCTCGGTTTTGGAGATACGTTCCTCGAAAAAGAAAAAAACGGAATCGTTGTAAGATCACTCGCGTTTCACTAATATGCCCGTTTATATTATTTATTATGTCCCTTTAATAAATAAACCAAACTTTGTAAAATATGGACTATACGAATACGTAATACAGATATATGTATCTTATTTGTATAAGTATTTTAAAGATTAAAATACTTAACAATATTCTATGTGAAATCTAGGATACAGCATATAAGCTAATGGTTTATATTACCTTTTCAGAACAAAAAAAAACATGATAAGTTATTAATCATAACTACATATTTTTTGTTATCTTCTTATGTAATATTTCAACCGTTTATCATTGAAAATCAAAGATTGTTGTTTCTGAAATTTCCGCTTTTAACAATTAAAGACATATCACATGGCAAGCGTCAGTACATGTATTTTAAAAGTAGTTTTGGAAAAATATAGACCAATAAAAACATTTTTACAAAAAATTAATATTTTGATTGAAAAACCTGTTATCAAAATGGTACTTTGATTTGCAAATTAAATTCTAAGGCTATGTTGATAAACTTTGAACATTTATTTATTTGGAATAAAAAAAATATAAAATATTACTGCAATATACATAAAAGAAATTGGAAATAATGACGCTGCGTGATTAGGAAAATAGAAGCAAGATGGAGTTAAAGAGCCGTTAAAAATTCCGAGAAACAAGACTTTTAGGCGACTCTCGAAAACATTAAAGGAGGGAGAGTACCGGAATCTAGTTGAGTACGAAATTTTGCAGTTTCTGTAGAAGATGTTCTGAATGAAATTGCAGTATTTTTAGAAAAATGAAACTGAACAAGTTATCATATAGTAACCGAAGACCATTAATGGACATGTAACTGAACATATCTTTTATTGCTCAAAGCATTATGGAGAAATATAAGAGTATGGAGATGGCGTCAATGACAGTATTAATCTATTACAATTGTTAATCAGTTGAAAAATATGGCCATTTTTTTAAACGAAAAAGGTAACGCTTGTATACATTTTGAACATTTTACAATTATTTAAGACGATTATTCGTAAGATCTAGTTAGCATACATCACACACAGTTAAACAAAGCAATTAGTATTCGATACAGGTAATCTTTGGTTTCGAGAGCTATGTAATTTTGAGGACGCTTGACAAACTGTATTTTATTTAAGATGCAACAACAAACATCATTTACCGATAAGTAAATCTAATTCTCTATCAGTGGATATAAATAATATTAGTACGTTATTTAACCCTTGATGCGGTAAATTTTAGAAAACGAACTTTGAGTAGAGCTTTGTAGATTAAAATATCTAGAAATTAATTTTACATACACACTTGTGATTATTATTATTTTTTTTTTGATGAAGATACTAGAAATTGTAAGATTTTATGCCATATAATATATTTTCTACAAATTATACCCAAATCTATTCAATCTAGAAATAATTATATTTAATGATTTTAGAAACTTATTAACAATAATTAAATTATTTCTATGATTTGATTATTTAATATATGTTCTCACCTTTTGGTATAACCGAGATATTTTGGTTTATTCCTGGAAAAAGTTCTCTCTCACCACTTTCAAACGTTTATGGTGAAATGTTCAAAGTGGTGAGAAAGGACTTTTTCCAGTAATAAACCAAAATATTTTGGTTATGCCAAAAGGTGGAAACATATATTAAATATTTGAGGATGTTCCCCAAGGATTTTATTTTTTGTATTGTCACCCCGTGTCTTCCAAAACACGAAGTTGAAATAATTTAGTTCTTCTTAATTTATAATACATTGGCTGCATCCACGAAATCAAATGAATTAGAGGCTGCTTTTTGTTTGACTAAGGTAGATCCTTCGTTTTTTTATTCTTTCGATTTCTATCGATAGGGAAAAATTGGATATATCAAATTGAGGGGATCAATTTGAGATAGTTAATATACAACATACTTTTTTAATAAACGTAACGCGCATTAAAAACTAAATTTTATAGGTTTAGTTCGATATACTGTACTTTATAAATATAGTAAAAAAGTCCGTGTAACAATTAAGAAGTTTGACCATTTTTGTTTTTTTTTTTTCAATTTGCTCTATAGTCCATGAAGTGATCGTAAGAAAACATTCAGTCAATTTGAAATAAAATCCCTCCAATATTAATTTTTAAATTTTGCCGTTAATAGTTGATTTATGGTTAACACTTTCAAGTGTTAATCATAAATAGATAATAAAACAATAGGAAATAATAAAACAATAATAAATACATTAATGAATTACCAAAGTGAAGTAAAGATGCAAATTGTGATGAGAAAAAACAGTTAGATAAAATAATTACTGAGTACTTCACTATTGAAGAAATAAACTTTTGTTAATGGAAAACAGGAAACAGAAATGTAAAAATGGATGGAAGTAAAAATTACTTTTTGGGATTACTTAATGTAAAATAAATTTTTCTTTGTCATCCGAAGAAGGTTTTACCGAAAAAATTAAAGCGCCTAGTGTTTTTAACAAGTATATTCCTTAACTATTTGCGTTTTCTTTATCAATATTCAGGACCAAATTTAAGACGAGCATAATTTAATAAAAAATCAATTTGGTTTCTCGCCGAATATTCAATTAAAATAATACCTGTTTTTAGCACAAAGGTGGTAACTTCACGCTTGGAAGAAGATTATGGGCTATACACCAGTACATTTCGATTGACAAAGGCAAACCGGTAATCAAAAATGTAAAAAATTCTTTAACACAGTTTAAACAGGGAAATATAGAGAAATACCGACTTGTTTTAAACAGATTGTCGAAAGTATTCCTGCCGCTGTATACCTGATGTTGAAAGGAACGTTGCGCTTGAAGAAATGAACTGAAAAATTTGTGACTGCGGGGATGGAGAGGGAGAGTAACATAATTAATATAAAAAAATAACCTGAAAACACGGAGCACAAAGTTTAAGATATTACCCTGTGCAATTCATGAATTGCAAAGAAGAAAAAATCTTCATTAATAAAAAACTTTATTAATAAAAACTGTTACATTGTACGAATATTTGACTTTTCCATAGCTTACGAAGTTTAATTTTCTAAAGACATTCCATTACATAACCCAAAATAAAATACGCGTATAAAAAACAATGATTTGCTTTAACAATTAAAAAAAGAATACAAAGACTATTCAAATATAATTTTAGAGATATCGGGAATTGAACTTTGTGTTTGAAGTTTTCGGACATTTTGTACTTACATGACATAAAAACATAAAAAGTCGAGATAACTGAATACAAAGATGATTTTACTAAATAATTCGTACAGATACTTATGGCGTTTAATTAATTTCCTTGTATTAAAAAATAAGAATTTTCTATGAACTTTACAATGTGTATCATTGCACTACTTTAAATATATACATATAATCACTTACGATCTAATCAAAATTATTTTATTTTATATAAAGAGAGAAAACCAGGAAATGATCAGATAAGGTCTTAATTCGTGTTCAGAGGTCCCTTAGAACTCATTTGGAAAGCTATAATTTAAATTTCACCACTAAACTAAAACAAGCCAAACAAACAAGTCGGTCAGTTTCGGAACTTTCATTCAATGAAAACTTGTAACAGCTTTACATCATTAACCCAAGCGCAAGTTTAATAGCCTAATTGACGGGTAGTAGAAAGCTTTATAACATTGTCGAATTAGAAGTTGGTTGGCTGGGTGGCAAAGCTTTTAGTGAATAACGTTGTAAATTTAATACTGAGCGTTTGTTTACTTGAACTTGTTAGTTTGAAATTTAATCTAGTGATTAATTGTAGTATTGTGGAATATTGATACTAGTTAAATAGAATTATGTCCACAAACACAATATTTAAACTTCGTTCACTTTGTTCTAATCTAGACATTTATTTATTATTAGACAATAATAAATAAATGTCTAGATTAGATGTCGATTTTGTCTATGGTTGTTGGTTCCTGCATATTTATATATTTCATGGGAGTCCATAGAAGTCTCTACTCTAAGCACTCAAAGTTATAATTTATTTTGAATTACCTCTGTTATTATTTGTACTCAGAATTTAGAATGCTTTTGAAGTAAATTTTATTATTTCAATATTTTAATGAATCCTTAAATCACTTAGTGTTTTACATAACATTATATTCCGTTTTATTATTCTTTTAAAAATTATGTTTAAATTTACACTCCCACTTTTAAATTTCTTTCAACAGTTTGTGAGAAAATCAGTTTTTTCGAGTATTTTTCAAGTGTTGCAATTCTAGTTAAACGAAATTGACATACTCCATCAGATAACTGAAAATTTGTACTATTTGCAGTAAAACATCTGTTTTACTATTAAATTGGAATGCAACCATTTTTATTGTCAGTGGTTTCGTATATTTAATTTACCACTATATAGTAAACCATATTTTATTCCGTGAAATTTAATAATAATAAAATTATCATATATTAATAATTTGGTCGACTTCCAAATTTCAATATTTTTATTCCATTATTTTATTTTCAAGGGGTTGGTTTAAAAGTTTGATTATTTACAAATTTTCCACCTTTCTTTCTTTAATTACCACAGAAAGCAAATTTCTTTGCAAAAAAGGTATTTTCAACCTTCAATTAGTGTTCTCATTAAAAAAAAACTTTAAACGTATGGGATTTTAACAGTGTGCCCATCTGATATCGTTAAAAGAAAAGAATTATAGCAGTTATTTTCTTTTTTAAGAAATAATATTAGTGATTTTGAGAAGACTTTTAAATGCCACAAGAGTCTGTATTTATTTCTGTGCCCAGAAAGCAAAGCGGTTACTTATATGTTGTATTTATTTACACCTTTCTGAACGAGGAAATGTCTTTAATTTTAATCTCCTTTCTGAAAGTATATTTAACCAAAATTTCCTTTATCATATTTAATTACCGATCACCCATATTTCATTCCACGGCTTAATTATTGTTATAGTATGTTACGTAATTTTTTCATAATTTTCCCTTAAATATTATATTCCATTTTAATTCACTTCCACAAGGTATGTCCCGTACTCTATCGATTTTGAGAGCCGATTTTTTAATAATTAAAGTATCCGTTGAAGAAATAAGAATATACATGCGCGAATATTTAGTGAGTATTATAGTAATGACTATATTTATTTATAATATTGTGTTTGTACCTATAAATTTCTTTTATCAGTGCTTATTTTATATTCAATGTAACATAAACATAAGGCAATCTAAATATTTAAAGAACAATATATTTTACTTGACGGCAGCTATGACTAATAGGCTGAAGTTTTATTTTATATTACATCTGACAAATAGGTTGTATTTGATATTTATCTGTAAATATATGAACGGTTCGAAATAATAATTTCCGAAAGGCGAACCTAATTATATATATATAATTGGAACTTCTTGATCGTTTTGCATTAATAAAGTTTTTATTTATACTATTTTATTTGATTTATTCCACATCTCTAAAAATAGATTTACTGTAATCAGCCATTTTAATCAATCATCTATCCAATCTATCGGGCTCTATGTAACACCATGAAAACGGTACAACAAATTTATTCATACAAATGCATATTTTCGAAAATTCCTTACTATAAACAATCTGTTTTAATTTTATTACCTTTCCTATAATTCTTATGTCCAATATTTAAGATTTTATTTAACTTCTGATACATAGTATGCATGATGTTTATACAATTCCTCTGAATAAATATATTTATATATTTATTCAAATAAATAAACTTTATTGGTAAATTTTACCAACAGATTTAACCAATTTTTCGACCTATGCTAAGTGAGTCAGGTGAGATAAGCTTTTGAACGTTGAATACAAGGATATCAAAAACAATATTTCGTGTAAACTTAGGAATCCGTATTGACCATACGGCATCATAAAGGTCATAGATATTACCGTCTTTACCATAAGGGCAGACGGGGCCAGTGCCCAGGGCCCCCATCCTCAGATGGCCCCGAAGGACCGACAATTTTCTTTTTTAGACTTATAAGATAATAACATACACAATTTCATTTATAAAAAGTAGCTAAAAGTTGGTATTGATTTAAATTTTAATGTTTTTTTTATTTAATGACACCTAAAACTGAATACTTTGAGATTTTTATTCCAGTAATTTTGGTATTTGTGACGAAAAATTATTGCTTATTTTTTATATTGATATCTCAGCTTTATTATTGTTCTAATGGAAGTTATAAAACTCAAATGAGAATTTCTCAGAAGAACCGCTTTAGTACATACCCATGTTCAACGTAGGGAGTCGACGCCCGAATGAATGACGTCTCATTACTAATCCCATGAACGTAAACTCTACTAATAACGACAATTATTTTTTAGGCGGCGCTTAGAAACTTTTCGTCAATAACATAATAATATTATTTGTTAAAAATATTCTTAATATTTATTTAATGATATTTTAACAATATAGTATATGAGCCGCTTTAAATCAGACCCTATTTGTAAAATTAAGGTACTTGTATATTTGATAAATTTGTTCGATTCATCGTACGCAAGACATAAATTTGTTCGTGTTTGGCCATATCGTGAAACCATAAGAAATACTTTAACAATTTAATATTTGTGTTTTCCTTAATGATACTAAATAATTCCCTGAATTATTATAATTCAGAACGTATTATTCTATACAACGTATCGTCTTATACACTAGTAATTGACAATATCTAGGAATAAGATTTTTATTATGTAAACCGTAACGAATTAATATGAATTTTGTTTTTAAATAGTGAACTAAAAGCCGTACAAAAGATAATTTTATATTAATCATACGAAACATGCATTCAATGACTCACTAAACCTCAATGCAAACACAGTGTCCTTTGAATTAAGCTAGATTCATTATCGTAATTATAAAATCAAGCTTAAGTCATGTTACAATAATGATGAGAATATATTATATTTAAGCAAAAGTAGAATTGTACCATTTAAAATTAATATTATATTCAAGAAAAAGTAGAATTTGATACAGAAATGATTATGAAGCCATACACATCATTATTATTAATTTGCTGTAAAATACCAGAATGTTGAATACATTATATGAAATATATTTATTTTAAAGTTGCTATAGGAGCGTAGATGTTTCGATAATTATTCGACATGTTAAGATACACGCATTGACAAGTTTAATGTTTTATCAGGAAAGTAATAGTCCCACACGCCATGGTGTGAGCGAGTTAACGAATAGGATTAGACGTGTCGCTATGTGGTGTCCAAACAAAACAGTACCGTTTAAAATATCGCAATAATGACGTCTATGTTGCTGTCTGAGATGAACATGTTTTACTTAAAATGAGTGTACATTTTTTTGTAATAGATAATACCACAAATGTACATGGGGAAACAGATGGTCCACCGTATGCTGTCTGGGCTCAAGACGCGTTGACAAAAGCCGTGGAGGCTGTGGATAACGGGGAAATTGCCTTAATCACAATAGCCCATCGGATGTAATAATTTTTTCATAAATATCTTCTATAAGCAGAAATGCCAACTATTCAATTATGATTATGTATATATACACATTTCAGTACTTATTATTTTAATGAAACAATATTGATACCGAAATGTTTCGATGGTATAAATTAAAACAAAATCATTAAAAAATTCCTCCTTGACATGGGTTATAATTAGTCTCTACAAGTTAAATTTCTCTTTTCAACTCAACCGTAATGTTTTTCATATTTCGCCATATATAATATTCGTAATCAATTGCATTATTTTCCCTTTATTTGAATTCTTTTGTCGAACAAAGACTTCTTACACTTTCATAACATGCGACTGTACCTTCATCCGTCCTCCAGTTTTTGACTTTCCCTTCTTCATCATGTGGTAAAGTGCTTGCTAGAGCATCTGACCAGTTTTTTCTATTGTATTCTGCCCTTGATTTTTCCCAGACCGGTAGTCTTATGATTATTTTGACCTAATCACAGCAACAGCTAGGACGTCGGCCGTAATGTATTATATCCTGTACTTTCCTGACAATAACCAGTAGATCGATTGACCTATGTACATAAAATAACAGAAGCAGTTATTTCCTATGATAAAATTTTATATTCTTTTTTGTATATAGATGGAAGCAACTAATTTTTACTGGTGAGGTTATTTACAATAACAAATTTGAGTTACTATTTTTTATTTTTTATTTTATAAGATGATAACTGCAACATGATTTCCACATTTTATCCTCTAATTTGATTTAAAGTTTTCAATAAAATTACTTTAATTAATTTCTAGTAAAATGTTTTAACATGTAGATTAGTACCAATATTTTTGATAGTTTGGATGGCCTTTATTACTTCTAAAGTTTTTACAAACTCCTCATGATATTAGTTCAATTAGCATATGCAATTTGCTCATCGCGACTTAACTAAAAGATATGCTAATATTTCTGGTGATTTCACAGACTTTCCGCTATATGGTAATAGTAATTTGCTATTAGAACATTTTTAGCAGTAGAATCCAACTGTGCTTGGGGAGTATTTCTTGAATTCAGCATAGGCCATGAAATATCCATATTGTCTGAGTGACAGTTAATAATATTAGATTTTTGGTAACCTGAAAAATAGTAAAATAGATTGGCTATTTTATTGAACACAAACCAAATTTAACATTGCTTGAATGTCAGAATTTCCAAACTTTAACAAAATCTTTGGAAACATTATGTGACTGCAGTGATGTAGAAACTCGAAATATTGAAAGCCATTAAGTCTGTGCTGATACATACCTGATTTAAATTTTTTGTTAGTTTTGTTTTGTCTCTTATTTGAAAGTGGTAATAAAAGGATGGCTCCTTATACAAATTCCTAAAAACTAGTTAGGTAAAATTGATAAAAAAATACGTAAACCTGATGACTGTATTATTTAAATCATGTAGGCATTATTGACAGTAACAACTCCAAATGACTATTTCAAATAAATCCTATAAGGAACCTAAAGCAGGCATCTTACACCACAATTTAATGAAGCTTTCTGCTAAATATGGAATAATGGGTCTGTTAAATTATTAAGCTCTTTAGTAAAGGCAGTAATATGATAATATTATAAAGGATCTTTCGACAGAATTAAAGTTCAAAAGCCGTCTGCCGGAAAGGTAGTTTTATCCTAATAGTGAAATGAGTACACGAATCAGAACCGCACAAAGAGAAAATATCGAATGTTTAATTAAACCAAAATTATACCTTGTCTTCGATATTTTCATGTCTGCCGCATAATTACATTTGCCTATTGACATTGTATGACGACGAATGCTTAAGGTGAAAGGTATTCTGCATATTAATTATCCTGTTTTAGGGCGCCATAATTTTGAAGAAGACAAATAATGTAGTATTTTTTATTTCCTGTATTATGTGAAATAAAATTAGAGTAATTATAAGGATTTCGAAACAATTACTTCTAGAATTGTATGCAAAATAAACATAGAAATTTTCTGCAAATGAAAAAAATAAAAAAACTTCTTCTAAATTATTTTATGTGGAAATTTGAAAATTTTTAAAGTAATAAAGCAGATTTAATCACAGAAATCTCAATCGTTTGAAATACTAATTAAAAAAGCAAGAGTTTGCATAAAAAGTAAATAACCCCTAAATTTCCAAAAATTTTAAAATAAAAATTAAGATAAAATAATGTTGCTGGAAGTTCACTTAATGTTAATAGGAAAATTATAGCCATAACACTAAATTTCATAAAGTGATGTTGCTGATTTTCTCACCTATAAAATATATTTATGTAATGTTCATAAATATTATTACTATTTCTGTTAATTAAATAAATATGCCAAATTAACTATATTTAGGCGCTTAGTGCGCGTAAAAAATAGTATATTTGGCCGATGCCAGAGAGTTTACCTGATTCAGCATCACCGACCTGAACCTGACGGCTCAACATCATCGATCCAAGCATTACGGCGCAGTGTCTTTCACTGCTTAGATAAAGTGGACTGGTGCGCAAAATCCGCAGGTGTGCGTTTTTCACTTCAAAAAAGTTTTCGCTTCAAAAAGAAGTTTTCACTTCAAAAATCGGGTTCGTTAATGGTGATTAAAAATATAGAGTTGTTACTTTCATATGTTTTTTGGAAGATTATAAAAGACCGGCTTACTGATATTACTAAGAAATACAATTCCCAAAAAAAATGTTCCTAACAAATGTTTTCAATACAAGAAATATATTCACAAACCATTTACTTATAACTGTTACCAATATAGATTGTATTGGCAGATTATGTGAATGTTTTGAATAAATTAGACCTATTATCATTGTCCACATATGGATCTTATCTTTCTGTTTGTAGATCGAAATATTTTCCCTAAATAAGGACACTACTCGATAAACATATAATTGGCGTTATAAGATTTTAATAGACTAATATTGCTAATTACTGACTAGACGCTTATTTTAAATAAAAACAATTCATAGTGATTATCAGTGGAAAAAGTGTTTTCTCTAACCATTCTTTACCCCAGTGTCCTCTTTCATATTCCTCTTCTTTTCGATCTTCTTCGTCTCTCTATCTTCTTCGTGGATATTGTCCCATGAAACAGAATTGAGGGAGAACGTTTTAGAGTCTAATATGACAATTGCTCTATGTTAATACGTAATAATGATTTAATTTATTTAAATTTTCTAGGTAAATTGAAATCTAATTAGATATTCAAGAAAGCTAAGGATAAATTCTCATTCCTACATTAAATGTTAAGTTCAATTATTTATGGCATTGCTCCTTTGCAACATAAAACACAAGTATAAAAGAAGAAACATAAATCAGACACAGAAAAAGTTGGAATAATAAACGGAAAAGAAAAAGACGTCACCAAAAATGTCAGAAAGTTCATTGATACTTCTGAATTTAAGTAGTAGGTTAGTATGATATCAAGTATAAAATAGTAACTTTTTAATATCGTGTACATGGAAAGAAGAAATTTTAAAGTGAAAGAAATTAAATCTTAAATTATTTAATAGTTTTCAAGGTTCAAGAATTTTTTTTTTAAATATTCAAATTTTAAACAGAAAAAACTTTGACCAGATATTTCTAAAAAAATATTTCTAGTCTTATAAATATAAAATAATCTTATAAATATAAATAATTTATGAAAGCGTTTGACATTCTTATATGAGCTAAGAACTTCACTCGTTGGCACCGAAATACCCATTGGTATTACATGATTTACAAATACCTGAAAAAATCAGATGATAGAAGTTTTTACATAAATGCTATAAAAATTAGACTAAATGAAAAATATGTATCAAGTAAGTCATTGACTTTACTTTTTATTAAAACAATCAATTGCTAAAATACACATATTATAAATACCAATTTCATTAGACTAAATTATTGTAAACAAAATAATCATTATTAAATCTAAATTAATTTTAAACACAATCCGTTTTAGAGATGTTTATGACTAATTAGGTTTCTCAGTAGATTTATTATAGACTTAGGGGCGTAACATTTTTTATTCCAATAATACCTTGATACCTAAAAACATATACTAATATCAAAGCATTTCTTTACCTATGCCAAGGCATTTACACTTTATATGAAAATATGTGATTTCGAAAAGATTTATTAAAATGGGATTTTAACAATCAGTTCGTGTAGCCTTTAGAGCGGCGCTTACCGAGACCATATTTTGAGTGGATAGGCGATATTGTTCTCATTAAGAAGGATATCGCACACAATAAAGAGAAATAATGTCTACGGTTATTTTTTTATATTTACATTTTTGCAACACTAAATACAAGGTTACAATGAGTTTAACACAGAAATAAATTATTTTGATCCAAAAAATCTATGGGTGCTTCTCGTGCTTTGTAACATATATTACTGAGTTAAAAATGCATGTATTTACTAGGTGAGATATGCAATAAATACCGTACTTAGATTACTTAGCTTAAAAAGATATTATCAAATAAAACGTCCAAATCTGTGTTGAGATGTCTAAATCAATATCGAGTCTTCAATGTTGAGCCGGAAATATTTTTCTGACGAAAGAATGTTTCACATAAGTGACCTGCAAGGTCTATAAATTAGCGTTTCGAAGACCGGCTTAGGCATCACACTTGAGCACGCAATTTCTCCATAAGGGCCATTTATTACTAACCTGGATACCTAAGATGGAGTCGATCCCTTTTTAATTTTTATTGAAAATATTCTATTCGTTAGGTTATTTATACTAAGTAATTATTCAAATATTTTGATTTGAATATAAAAAATAATTAAATTGCAGCTAGATTTTACCAAAATAATCTTCTCATTCATATTATGACGTGTGCGATCGTCATCTTTTTACTGATTATTAGATTGCAATATTGATACATAAATTTGATCTTGGGTTTTAGAATATATTATTAAAAAATAAATTTATAATTAGTTCTTCATTTATTTAAACATACACATGTTTTTAGCGATATAGGTCGACCTGATACTAAGGAAACTTTATATATTTTAGAGCGCAAAAGGTTTCGCAAAGTTTTCGACAGTAAGTGTCTATGTGTTTATATATATATATATATATATATATATATATGCATATATTAAAAGTAGTGTTTCATACTTATTTCTAGTATCACCAAAGATGATGCCAGCAATGAATATGAACCCTCGTACAGCTGCTATTCATACAACAGACAATGTCCATATGTCGGGTAATTCGATGAACATTATAAAAATTTGCAATCAGGTCTGAATTAAAGAAAAGTAATTAAATATGTAAATTTGTTTACAGCACAACTGAACCGACTTCAAAAATCATTGAAAATAAGAAGCAAACAGGCAGATATAAAAACAATAAAAATATGAGTTTTGATTTAAAATAAAACAATTCACGAACTAAAGTTCATTTAAAAGTAAACATTTTATGAATCAATATATCTCTATGCAGCATGAGTTCGAAATAAACTATTTGAATTTCTTGGTTTTTTTTTCGGATACTATGTTACTTTGATCTTTTTTGCTAAATTTACGTAGGTAACAGAAATAAATTCCAATATGATTATTTTGGAAGCCATGCATAAGCATGTACTGAAATAATTTGACAAATTCTACAGAATAATGTGAAAATAACAAATTCATTGAACCTAGTAACAAATTACTATATTTCAATGAAGTCATAAACAATAATGAAAATCAGTCCGTGTTTTCATCAGCAGATACTAGTTTTTGCTGAATTTTAATATGTCTTTCCTCAGCCTGTTTTCAACTCTTGCTTTGACTAGTACGTACGTGTCTTGATTCAGTAAGTAGTAGTAACACAACGTGAAAATTGTTCTCATAGTGACCTCGCACGTAAATTTAAATAAGTTTGCAAAATCTACATAAAAGTAATTTTCTTGTTTCATTATCTGAATTGTTATGTGAAGGCTCATTATATGAATTGTTATCTGAATCTCTTTTTTATGGGAGTTTTGTAATTTATTTATAGTTGAATTAAAGAGTGAAAAAACATTTATTCACAAAAAGTAAACTATTTTATTTAAAACTTTGGAAGTGAATTTAAGTGTGGCAAACTTTAACTGTATGTGTTCGTAGTCAACTTGCGCACTGGCCTCTAGCTTTGACGATCAGTAGTAATTTGAATTCGGTTAATTTTTCAAGAATTTTAATTTATTAAATTTCTAACAGAGTTATTTGGACAGAGGAATTTTATCATTGATATAATGAACGATTTGAAGTTTACTATGAAAATTTCATGGACAAATTTACTCCCGGGGTGAAATATAATAAATTCAACTTCTCTATTCAGAGGAAATTCCTTTAGTGAAAACGCAAAAAACCCAAAAAAAATTAATTCTAATGCTTCTACGTGAAGATAAAAATTTTGCTCTAAACAATTATATAATTTTTTGTCAATATGTTACCAATTACAAAAGTTCTTTAAATGCCGCCGACACAATGGAATGATTGGTCCTGTCGTAACTTACATTTACGATAACTACATGAACACCTGCTTGCTTGCTACAGAAAAGTTGATAGCAAGAGTGAGCACCAATCTTGTTTAATAAATTTGCTTTAGGCACAATAGAACACAAATGTGAATTATAAGTGTTACCTCATATAAGTAGTAAATCATATAACAGTGTATTAGCACAATTATAAAAATTGTTTTTTTTCTACTCTTTTGGTAGAGATAAAAATAAAAGAAACGACTAGTCCGTTGAAAATAATATTAGCACAATTTAAGCATAAACAAGTCGTGGAACAAAAAAAAATGTAACTAAACTTAATAATACTATCAGATTTTATGGTGGCCCCTATTGTGTGCTACAATTTTTTTTTGTTTCTTAACATTTTAAAAATATTTACATACGGAGAATCTGATGAATTAAATACAATGCCTTTTTATATAAGAAAACATTAACACATAATTCCTTAAATTATGATGTTATATGTTTTAAGGTCATGCCCCAAAATTAGCGAAAAGTGATATATATATATATACATATATATATATATATATATATATATATATATACATATATGTATATATATATATATATACATATATATATATATATATATATACATATATACATATATATACATATGCATAAGGTTTTCCTGTTCTTTTATATTTAGTCATAATATGGATCGACGCCTGAATGTCTTGTCAGAACATAACTAGGTGTAAAATATATACGTAGAATAGTACATTATTTTCCAATCTGACTTTCCTTGTGCTATTGCCTGTTTGAAATCATATTTTATTACAATTGAACGAAATTCTACAAAAATTTTCCTTCCGGTCTCCAGATCTAATATGAATTCTCTCAGAAATTATATTTTTAATTATATTTCTTTTATTTTGGGATAATACTGTTATAAATGGTCCTCTTTCTTTCCAAGATGAAATGCAATCTAGTGTGCTGTTAACTTTCTTAAAGTTTTATCTGGGCAATAATAAGGAGTTCACCTTTGAGATATGCTACTGATCAACTGAAAAAGCGAGCGTTAATTAAGAAGTGGTTTCAGATTTTAGGTTTTGATTTTACGTAACTAAAATGTTAGCTTACGGAAATATTCCTTCAATAAATATGCAGATGCATTGTTCTATTTATGGTATAGACTTCCCTTGACAGAAGCTGGATGCTGACATATTACTTACAAGATCGCAGATTAAGAAACTAATCACGATAATACAAACTCTAAGGAATACAAAATCTAAAGAAATTCGTGAATTCAAAACTTTTTTCAGTAGAAACAAATCTGCAATTTTTATAGCGGTTATTTTTCTTCTAGACTTTATTTTTATCAGTTTGTATCACAATCAGAATATCTAGCAAAAATCACGATACGATTATATATGTTTACATGATAATATGGAAAAAGGTCAAACTATGTAAAGAATAATGACAAATAATGTATTTCTATTTTTACAAATTGTATTGAAATATTGATTATTTTTAAAATAAATATACAATTAAAAAGTTGATTTTCACTATTTACTTTTTCCACGAATTCATACAAAAACAGGCGTAATTAATGACTATTAATTACTAATTTATTGCCCTGTTAAGGGCATTAAATTAGTAACTAGTAATTATTTATTGAATGGTAAACTTATAATGAAACTTTATTATTAATATTACCAACTTATAGTGAAAACTAACTCTAAAATATATTTTCTAAACAACGACTGAAATAATATAACTACTGAGTGACGATTCGCTAAAACACAACATTAGACAGTTATGACAAATTAGATAAATACAAATTTAGACAGTTATGGGAATCTAATATTGATATGAAAGAATTACACTTACCTTTATTATTTTTCAAAATGCATATCGCGAAATATATATTTCAGCAGCGCAATAAATATTGCTTGATTTTCTATATTCCTTTATGAATACAAGGCAAGCGTAACAATATTTCACGATGGTGTATACTAAACGTCATTTTTCTTTTTTTCATAACGTTTTGGAGACCCAAATTTCAGAAACAGCCATTTGTTTAAAAATGTCTACGTGTTCTCAGAAAATTTCCTTACAATTTACATATCCTCATGAAATTTCATTACCAATTGTAATGAAATTGTGTAACTTCAAGTGAAAAAGGTATGAAGCTTATGTCATAAGGATAAATGAATAAATGAGACGTAATCATTTCCGTTTCCGTTAAATGATCCGTTTCCAGTATCAAGATACAGAACATAATTTTTTTTAAGATACTATTCCTACGTTTATTTACAATAATTCAGTGAAACCATCTATTTTCTATCTTGTTTTGAAGAGAAATAACTTGGAAATCACGTAACTTTGCAAATGTTATGTGCAATATGAACGTAAACAAACGTTTCTGCGTCTGGATTTGAATTAATTACAGGGGTTGTATTCCCGTGGAAGACGACTAAGTCTTTTTTTTTTCATTTTTAAATACGTTGGTCTTGTAAAACTGATCAGTCTTGTGTTAAATATAGTCAACAATACACAGTTATGTTGGAAATTGTCTATTAAAAGTTTTTAAGCGCACTTCAACATCTGTGATCCAAAATTACAACATAACATTAAAATAGAGGAGTTGAGATATATTTTTTCAGAATGGCACATGCAAAAAAAAATTTAATGAAACATATCGTTTGTACTGTATTCCGATGTACTATATGTATAAAGGCACGGGCAGGAACGTGGGGGGCTGCTGCACACGCGGACGCTTGTGCTGCGCTCTTTGTATCTTGTCCTACCCAGAAAGCACTGCACGCCATTGAGTATAGCTCCAATTGCTTATAATTCTCTGCTTTTATTTCTCTGTGACAGTTCACAGAACAGGTCTCTTACTTCTATCTAATCTATAATTAAGTAATATAATTGTAACTCAGACCAGAAAACGTAATTTTTAATGAATAATGATTTATTAAATTAACTTTGCTTGGTTTAACTTGACGTTATTCACAATGTCTGGGTTATATGAATATTATTCACGTTTGGTACTTGGTTCATAACATTTTCACACACTATAATGATTATGGAAATTCTCAATCTTCAGAATTTTTGATAGATAAATCTAAACGTATATACATTTTTCTTAAATTGGGACGTAAAATTGCGGAAAAGTGCGCGATTTACAAATTGAATATTGATTTTTTCTCTTAATTTGAGTGAAAATATTTGCTAATTGATTATTGACATTTGTTATGAAATACATCTCGGTGTAGAATTATTTATTTCAATAGAAAAAATTAGTACACCATTTCGAAATAATTAAAGAGTAATGAAAGAAATATTAATCTATCAAAATAACTTTAGTTAATTCTACTCCAAAATATTTATTGTCTGCCCCATAGCTCACTTATTGATCTTACTATTGATTATTGGTAGACATATAAATTATGCATAGCATACCTATATAATTTAAGAATCAATATAATATTTTTATTGAATTTTTATAAAATTAACTCGGTTCTCAAAGCATTAAAAATATTCAGTAATTTTTTACAAAAACTCATTTCAAAAACAAAATTGTTATAATGTTACGAATATAATTGAGGAAAAAAATATGTATCATAAATCCATATATATTTGAAACTAACTTCAATATTAATTCACATAGAAGAGAATAGAACACATAAAAAGCGTTTCTCACGGATACGGGGGCATACATCTGTCATATTTCACTTAAAGGGTGACATGTGTCTTCTCAATGGAAATGGCTCAACATACCAACATTCATGTCACAATGTACTCGTATGGACGATATTATTCGTAGCTGAGTATGTAGCCACTTATACGAGTATGTAACCACCTGTTGATAACAATTTGATCCATCTTACTTTGTCACCGTCGATAGTATCAAATCTCGTTTCACGTTTGAATAACATACGGTTAATAAAAGGATGATCCTTTTTTTACGTTTTGCAACATCACGTACGTTGTATATAAAGCGTAAATCTTGTTTATTTAAACTTTGAATTATCACGTTATTATAAAAAACAGTGGTAGAATTCCTCCTGAAAATGTAGGTTTCTTTCACTATGGTGTCGAATATTATGTTACATAGAAAAATAATTGAATAATCGTAAAAATAGGGCATTATTTTATAATTTTATTTTAGTAAACCATTTTTTAACAAGTTCCGGGAATTTTTTATTTGATGTACATGACTCGTGATCAACACTTTAAAAAGCTAACAATGCCTATAGAATAATTTGCTTTATCGAAGCTTAACTAGTTATCCTTTAGTCATTGATTTATTTATCTCTTTTAGCTATAGATTCTTCGAAATCGTTCCGCCATCCTGATAAGTAGACAGAAATTGATAATACATAATTCAAGAAACCAGAATTTCTAGAGTGGCAACGGTTATAATACAAACATAGTCCGTGACATTATATCAACGACCAAATATAAAACGTGATAAGCGTTATGATTTTAAAATTTTCACGTTCAAGAGAAATTTTCACGTACATATCAATAAACTTAATCTGGGAATACACTTTTAGAAGCATTTATATACGAGAATAATAAAGTATTATTTTTCAGCTTCCATCCATTTGAATATCGAAAATGTGTTGTCTTTTTTATTCTGAAGATGAAAAGTATTTAGAATAAAAATAATACCGGATGGCTAGTTTATGTATGGAGTTATAAATAAAAAATCGTCTAATAAGCCATTGCACTTAGATAAAGTTTAGAAAACATTTCTGAAGCTACTAATTATTTACTGTTACCCTCTGGTCGATTTGAATGTATTACTTTTATTATTACTTAGAGTATTTCAACATTTTTAACCTTTCATCGAATTTTTATACCGTTTGACGACACGAGTCTGTACAATGTTATATAGTTTTTAATTAAACTAAATTTAAATTATAAATGAACAAATGAAAATGAAAACTGTTATTGAAATGTATATCGGCTGGAAATTTCAAGATGTCTTGTAAAACTATTATGTATAAGCTCATTTTAATATTGAACGCAAACAGTTATGGGGATACAAAGACATTCGTTTAAATATTTTAAAACGTGTAACTATTGTCCAAATAGTCAGTATGATGTATGCTCTCGTCCATAATACCCTTAGTCGTATAATTGAAACGGTATAATTCAAAAAAACTTACACGTCTCAATAAATTTGAAAATCATCGACATCAGCTCTTTCTCGCGAGGCTGGTATATGTTTTCAAAGATATACATGATGCCAAATTTTCCACGGATTACCGTACCCTGGGAAGGACATATCTATCATATTTCCCCAAAAGGTGACAGGTGTCTGTTCAATATAAATGGCTTAACATACCAACGACCGCTTCAGGATGTGCTCCTTTTGATGACATTATTCAAAGAGACTTATCTGTTGCTAATAAGAATTTGACTAAACTTTACTGCCGAGGAATACAATATTAAATCTTAAATTACAATTGAATGATGCGCGGTTTACGAAGGTGTTATATATTGTTTTTCATTTCAGGATGTCAAAGTGTTTAATTCATACCAGTTAAAATGACATATATTTTACCGACATATTTCTCACTACTGGTAGTAAGGTAATATACCTCCTTTTAATGGCTGCGTCTGATTTTTTTAAAGTTATAATTGAATAAAAAACAAAGTAGTTTACTAATGCAATGGTAGTTTATGCGAAAAAAGTAGCTTATGCATTTTATATTTAAGTATTATAATCAGAATTTCATTGGATGGTTGAATTGGCAACTTGAAAATAATTTTGCGTCACAAATCAGGAGTTTTATCCAGACTAAAATAAAATATGTAATTTTTATAAAAAAAGGATTTGACAGCAATCTTACGGGCGGTATAACTGTTTATTCGACAATGAATAATGGGCAATTAAAGAAATAATTTGCAAATTTAATTTCTGTGAGCCCTAAGTTATTTATTAGGAATTTAAAAAAAAAATAAATACAAAAATACATGAATTTCAACAGGATAAATTTAATACACCTTAATTATTAATACGCTTTACGCCCCAATTTAATACGCCTTACTAGTGTAATAAAATAGTAAATAAAAACTGACAATAGTATTAAATAATTACTACGAAAATATTCTTAAATAATTACTAATAATACTAATTTCCAAACTTATAATATTGAGTGAGCGTCCGCCGTTATGTCTATAATATAATCTATTAAAAGCTCAACTATACAACCAACTTACTTGTAATTAGACTACGTAATCCGAAGAATATTCGTTTAATTATTAAGTTTGTGCAAGGGTTACCGATCCAAATCGCGTGAACGTTGTAAACTCCATCAAAGTTCAAAAAGTGACCACTTCCTATGAATGGCGTATTTTCGGGGCGGTTCCACTATGTACAATAGCTTCATGTATCGGTTTGGGCTGAAATGAAAGTTTAAACGTTAATTGAAACTAATATTGAATTATGTAATTATAAGTTGGGTGCAGATTTAACTTTACTATAGGAAATTTGAATTTTGTTTTCACTATGACATTAATTTATTCCACAGTTTCAGTTAAATAATGACTTTATATAAAAATGTTATTAAATCATCATTAAATATTACTGTAAGTTGTAAGAAAGGTGACTTAGTTGTGTTGGTTATAAGAATATTTACACTAAATATCACTTCGCAGTCCCTCATTCTTGATTCGTTTTAGGCGTAATTTTCATTTCATTTTTTATCGCTGGTCCAGCAAAGAATTCATTAAAATTATGAAGAGGTATAGAAGGATTAAAATTGGAAGAATATTTAGTTTCGCCTTCTCTCTTTGATTATAAACTTTATAAAACACTCAAAGCTGATTTTTAAAGATACCCAAAAATAATTCTGAAATAAATAAGCAAGCGAATAAAATGATTGTCTTTTTGATAAATTGAAAAGTTGTATCTTACAACCTCGTTACATTTTTCAAGACATTCTATAATCATGACCTATATTATTAAATTATATTACTTAATATAATTTTAAACTTTTGTTAAATTCCCTTACCTTGAAAGGAATAACCGGACAATTGTGTGTCCCGTAGCCATTTCACAAAATATTAATAAATAAATATATACATATATATATATATGTATATATATATATATATATATATATATATATATATATATTGTATTGCGATTGGTTTTCTGTAGGCTTTGTGAATCAAATTTAACAAAATTTATTTAAGGAATTCCTAATAATTAATTTTTAGTATACCAACAATTTCATCAGAAAGATTCTCTAAAACAATTTGATGGATGAACATACTCATGAAAATGTACTGCAGGATTATTTTGCACATAACCCTGTTTTGGAAATGGAAAGGGCGGTGACTCACATTGCAAACGATTTTGAAATTCAATCTTGCGTATTCAGGGCTAAAAAATTAAGAGTGTTAATTAAAACATAAATTTAGTTTTAAAAGGTCTAATAATACCTTACAAAATGGGGTATGCTATAAGTTTTATTCATCTTCACTTCTTAATAACGGAAGGTAAAAACCAGAAAAAAATGTTTGCCACATATTGATTTGTGTCTTTTAATATTTGCTAAATTGAGTTTTTTATCTGGAGCGTATACTCGAGAGCGTAATATTCCATGCGCTTACATCTGAAATTGTAGAAAAATCAGGGTGTGACTAGCATATAGACATACATGAACTTGCCGAAATTATGATAGATCTGTGTTTGACTACGGAACCCTTTAAGATAACACCATTAAGATAACACATATACCAATTTGGTTGTCTGACTTTCGCAGCCATTATTCACAGACATATAATTGTAGATACTTGATATTTAGTGCAGTAATTTTTATGTCTCAATAGTTAATATTTAAAACCACTCTCATGAAAATTTTTCAGAAAGCAAACGAAATAATCGTATTTTAACACAATTTTTTTTTATTTTATATAAGATAGTTTCAAAATCATTTAAAAAATGCCCATGAAAAATATCCATTCCTTTCCTTCATCCCAAAAATAGGTGAAGTTAAGGTTTAAAAAGAAACAGTGTTATTTGAAGTTTACGTGAAAGTTATGACTGGCTGTAAATCTCATAATAATTGAGAAATTTACAATTTGTATACGCCTGAGAAAGTATGATGCAACATATTTTCGTTGTGTAAAATAAAAGTATATTTGTAAATAGTGCGTATATTCTCATTGCGAATTTTACTCAAACCTGATGGACTTTCTGCTTCGAACTTTCTTTTTAAAATTGTTTTTTTTGTATTAAATTTTTTAGACAAAATGAAAAAAAGTTATTACAATAGAACCTTGCCATACAAAGAGTTTAATATTTCCTCTTTTAATAGGTTGTATCTCTTTCCTACATCGTGTGAATTCTCACTTTTAAATTGGAGACCATTTTATTTTCGTTTGGTCATCAGCTTCGTCATCAAAAAGAGTTAAGACGGAAATTTCATCACAGATATACCACAAATGTTGGCAGAATTTGTTGTGAACAAAGCTACTTTTGAAATGGATTTGTCAATTTTTTCGTATTTGGTCCAACCTTCAAAAATCATAAACCTTGATGTGGCACTTTTAATGCCAAACTGCATGCAAGCCAGGGTGTAACATTTGATACTATAATGAACGAAGATAAGCAATTTTTATTCGTCTTTCACATTGTTTTTGAACTGAGGTCGCAACAAATATATTTTTGAAGAATGGATGGCGCTTGCTATCCATCTCGTTTGCAAGAAGTGCCATGCATGGAAGCTAATTTACAGATTAGTTATTTTTTTATAATCTTGGCTCAAATATATTTAAAACAATGTAATAATTTTGCGACAATCATTCCTTACAAATTATTTTTAGTTCAGTCTTGTAAAACTTTAGGAGTCTGTCAATTTTCTTCTCGTTTAAGTGAATATTTAAGAAATCCTTGCAGGTATACGTTTGGATAAAGTTTTGATCAATATTCTTCGAATTGTTTCTATACTTTTTAAAAAGAATTCTATCCGGACTGTTTGTAACTTAAAGAATTTTTGCTTTAAAAACACTTTTCAAAATGAGTTCGTAAAGATGATGATGATATGCAAAACCTGAATGTTACTCTTTCTTAGCTTACTCTTTTCCTGACAAACTGTCTAGTTTTAGTACGGCGAGAAGTTGTTCTTTGTGTTTATAAATAATATTAATCAACAATTGTCCTTTCTCTGAACTTCTGACGTCCAGACCAGGTAATAATTTGCCATCCATTTAGATTGTCACGAGTACTGCCGCTGGATTATTGTTCTGAAAATAAATTTTTATAGCCCTCACCTTACAAATCTCCATTCCTCTCACCTCTCACCTTGCAAATCTCCATTCGATCACATTATATTGATTACTTATGTACTCCAAATACGTCGATATTGGTTTTATTACAGCCTGCATAATGAATATAGAATCTCTTATGCTCAACTGACATCTATCTGAACTTACGACTAATTTTAGCGTAATACAATTTTTCCTGCCTCTTTTCATGGAAATTTGAGACGTTGTGGCGGGGTGGCGCTAAGAGGAGCTTGTTCAGTGTTTCGGTAGAACTACTGGATAATATATTACGAGGATCTTTGATTTGTGGTGACAAAATACCATGAGAGGAAGACAATTCAATCATTGATATCACGTGTTTTAATATTTTCTGTTTCTGTTCCCCTTTTTTCGTCAAGTCGTTTCTTCTTTTTCAGCCAATTTTTTATTTATTCCCGCGAAGCAATTTGGAAGCCCTCGTCCTCTCTGTCGCTGTAAAAATATTTTATCTCAATTTTTATCAAGTCAATAGCATTGGCATGGGCAATATTAAATAAATTATCTAAATCCGATTTAAACGTCTCCTCACGGCTCTTGCAAATAATTTGAGTTTTCTTATAATTTTTTTGTAGATCTCGCCAAACTTGGTAAAAGTCCAAGTTATTTAACATGATTTGAGATTTATTCTATCAGTATTCTTGTCTTTTTCTAGAATATAGTACACCCACAAATTACAAGAGCGGCACTCTTACTTACTATTATTTTAACTTGCCATATGTTGAAAAACGAAACTGCCGGAATTTGTTAATTTCCGGGCAACTCTGTACCTGTTATCTAAAGACTGATATCTCCTGTTAAATAAATATGTTTTTTGTCACTCTATTGTTCACGTGCTGCCATTTTGAAAGTCAATAATACATGCGATTTTAGCAAAAATTTATACTATAGCGTCTATTTACGCGGGAATGTGCGCTTTGTTCTACGAGACTTGTATAAACGTGTTTAGAAGCAAGTCGGTAGGGGCCCCGATTATAGAATAAGCTTTTTATTTTGAGTGCATGTTACACCTTAATCAATGTAATTAGAGTACATGTGTTAATATTTTTGTAAAATCTAAAAATACAATATATGCATACACACACACAGACACACACACATATATATATATATATATATATATATATATATATATATATATATATATATATATATATATACTAGCGTGACCCGTGCGAAGTCTTCGCATTATTATTTATTCCATTATGAAGCTCAGATGACAGATCAAACAAATATTTTACTAAAATTGACATTGAGCTAAAGCGCCACTTTATTTATACGTGAGTGGATTTGAAATTAAACAAAAATTTTACCGACCGTCAATCATATTGACGTTGAGCCGTTAGATGGCAGCATTGCTGTTTTGTGTATATAATTTTAATAATTAATTAATTTGCAAAAACAATAGCAATAATAAATTATTTAGTTGTGGATGCCGGTAGAGCAAGCAATTATCTATAAAATGATATATAATTTAAGTGGATTAGTTGTGAGGTTTTTTCTAAAAAGGGAGAATCGGAGGTAACATCTTAAAACCTTAGCGTATTAATATATATGATGATGATGATGATGATATATATATATACACATGCATGCACACACACACATATATGTATATATATATATAATCTATATAATACAATTTTATATTTCATCGGCAACTTCTGCACTAATATCTTTCATAATTAATTTTTTTCATAACGCTCCTCCAGAGTAGAGAAAAATGAATTTGTTACTAAAAGAATCCATAATTATAAGAAAATTTTAATAATTCCATTTACCGAAGGATACAGTAAATATTTTTCTAATTGATATGTTTAAATTCTAACTATTAATCCATGAGTCAGAATTTAAACATATAAATTTTCATTTAACTTAAAAGTAGATTTGCAAATGGTGCTCTGTATGGATAATAATATTTAAATACTTCTCTCTTGCAGAGAGAAGGATTTTATTAAAGTGTATTTTGATTTTCCTGGCGACCATTTATTTTAAATAAATTTGGTTCGCCTATTCATGTAGCATTTATTTCTTCCCCGCTATGAACTTCCATGTTACCTGTTAAAAGAACTTTCTGTGCATAAAATACATGGCATAACTTTTTCTGCAACTTTAACCATAAGTATCGTAAAATTTATTTTGTTTTAAAAAACTGATGACTTACTTTTCATTAAACCAAAATATTTGTACATAGTTAGTGCAGGGACCACCCTTTCATCTTTAATGTAGTAGACTGAGCGATTACTTTAATAACCAAACTAAAATATGTTATTAAAGGTTTTTTACTATAAAGAAATTTATAATTCCTCTATCGAGAATAAATTGATTGTGAAAATTTTGTGCAAAAGGGAAGATTTGCACGACGGTGCGGACAATGCTGATAATGTTTTGTAAATTTTCAAATGTAGCCCGAGTATCGAGATTAAGGTAAAATGTTTTAAAAGTCTTTATATGATAGATTAATTTAAGTTAAACTGTTATATTATTAGACTACTTTAATATAAAAATTTGTAAGTTTTTAAAAATATTTTATTACAAATTGTACACAGTAATGTCTAGCGTTTCTGATGTAAAGTTTTTATCCTAAAAATTAAGACTGATCGGTTTGAAATTCATCTTGACTTTATTAAAGAGAAGTATAATATGAAAACTTGCTTTTTATAACTGATAAATAATTAAGTTTTGAGATTTTGCAATTTTTCTTTTCATAGTTTAAAATTACTTCAACTTGGACAGAAATTGTTTCTATCAAATTCCGTTGTTACATTCCATTCAGGACTTCACTAACTATTATAATTCAAGTACTTACACAGTAAATGTAACTTTGTAAATTATTATGTTAATGACATCAATAATGATAAAAAACACTTATCGGGATTACTTGTGTTAAATAAGTTTATAAGTCTCTACAAACCATAATTACACAGCGTAACCTAGATCGCATCGCCTTCCATCCTAGGTTCATCTGTTATTAAAACAAGCTTTAAATCACTAATTTTATAAGTGCATTTTCGGGACGAAGACGAAAGTAAGGTAATATTGCATATAACATTTTTAAGTTGTAATTCTTGAAGGTATCAACATATCGTACCTTTAAATGTAACTAATTTACGTTTCTATGGTCAAATTGATAATTTAGTTTAATGCAATGTCGCGTGATTAAGTCAAATGAAGCTAGTTTTGGCTTAGACAAATTTGTCTGCGACCAGGAAACAGTCACTTTTGGTATTTTCATCGCATACATTAATTTTTTTACATTAATTTCATTCATAAGTGCTAATATAATATATGAACTTTTCTACACAACAATTTCTAATTAAACTAAAATAAAATTTCCGAACCGTAAAGTTTAACTCGTTCAGCATCATTAAATACTATATCTAAGAGGAAAGAAATCAATCGAAATTCTGATTCCGTAAATTAACTTAATCAAGAAAATATATAACAATGCTTTCATTTAAATTATATTGCCATAAAATATCGCATAAAAAAGCAGCTAATTTTAAAACTTTCTGCCGTCTTCCAAATAAAATCCATACAGTTACTAAATTTTGTGGCAAACTAGTGATCCAAAAAGAGATCACCTAATTGGGAATTTGATCAAAATTGACTGTTTCGTTCTTTAACCTAACCAACTTCAAGTATCGATCCGAACGACGCAAAGTTTGAGGACGCAAAGTTTGAGGGTTAGGAGGAGAACCAAAAGTGGCGAATGACATTTGTATTATGTAACTATCTTAAATTACTAATCGCTTATCACTGTTCGTTACTCTAATCAATCATATCGGCTGTGTAGACTTAGGGGCAAAATTATAAGAAATAATTCCCATTATTATTACCTTCTTTTATTAATATTTATCTTTTCTCATAGAGCCTAGCTAGGTACGCCTGTAACGTACCCAGCCACTCCACATGAGATAATATAAATAATAAATTAATAAGATGGTAATACGTATTACATAGATTTTGAAATACGCGTCGATGCGTTAAGCCTTACTACCTTTACAATATAACATGGTCCAAAAATATTTGTATAATTAAATGAAATTTAAATTTAATTTAAAAATCAATTTACTAACGTTAGTTACATGGTGTTATATGCTTTTATATTTTTATATTTTATAAGAATTATTTTTTCATAAATCGAAATACCAACCTTGAAGTGGGTTTTTAGTTAATGTAAATGAAAATATATCTATCTCATTCCACTGTTTCTCTTTGTTCCAATTTTTAAAAAAAAAATGTGTATATACATATAAATATATATGTATATATATATATATATTTATATATACATATATATATATATATATATATATATATATATATGTATGTAACATAAATAAACAAATCTTTGTGAAATTATTATTGTAGTCTCGCAATTGCCATAAGCTTTATTTCTAACATTAATTAATATAATTTTGGTATAACATAATACTAACACAACATTTAGAGAACAATACACAAAAAGTATTATAGTAAAATATTTTAATGGAATTATGTAAAACAACCCTTTAAACTTACATTAATTCTCCACACCGCGCCTCTTTCACCTTCGGTCTGCATAGTGTCAACTCGTGCTTTGAATCGCTAATTGTCTCAGTGTATAAAGTGCACATTTGGAAACTACAAATAAGATTATTTTAATTTATTATATACATAGGAAAACAGTTAATTGCAGATATCAATTAGTTATATACTAATGATTTAAACATTGATAAACTTATTTAGTAAAATAATAGGCTGACTTTTTTTTTTCAATTGGAGCTGCAATATTATCGTAAAATCATATTTTTTCAAATACACCTATTTAATTATCCGTATTATATAAGCGTTGAAATATGTTTATCGAATAAGAAGAAACTTTATTCTTTGCATTCGAATTGGAATGCAAATGAAAGATCAGCTCAAAATATACGTAATAAGCAAATTCAGAATTAGGCGATGCAAAGGAAAAAGTTATATTGAAAATTTCTTAATGAAGCTGTAGTTAAATATCACACACGAAAATATACTAAATATGTAGGCATTAATTTGCACAAATCAAAATTTTAACAATAACTATTGCATTGTTTAACTCACTGTTGTTATACTTAGGTTTTCAAAACAAATAATAATGATTATCAGAAAAGATTATGGCTATTTATATTTTATTGAAAACTTAAAATATACCTAAAACAAAAAAAAGTTTTAAAAATGTATCGAAGAATATTTTCACAAATTCATTCATTAGTTCTATTCAATGAGCGAAATGTATAATTATTCAAAAGAATTTACGAAATTATTGGCAGTCTATACTGAATCTGTTTAAACAACGTTATACTGTACTTGAAGTTATCGAAATTGACAACGAACAAATATTTTGCAACAAACGTTTTATAGGATTTTCATTTATTCTTGTATTGTGAAAATTACGTCGATTAAACAAAAACACATGTTAGTATTATTACATTATTTATTACTATTTTAGTCATTGACCAGAACACCTAACAAGTCTAGCTGTGATGAAATATGATAAAAATTGATTTCCGCATGCGGTTTTATCGTGGTAGAAATAATTTGTGATTACTTATTAGTGTCTACTATTTTTTGCCATTTGACACGCGCTTTGGTTGGTCTGTTTGGTTTCCGATTGTAAATTAAAAAGACGGCATAAAAATGTGAATACTAAACATATACGAAAGTAAAAATTTAAATACAAAAAAGGGTTTTTTCTTATACTTTCTAAAGCTACTATATACGCGCTTGTTTCCTCTGTCCTTTCCAAAATACTCGAAGTCTAGAAGTAAAGAACTAAATATTAATTTAACATAAATAATTGAATTGAGTACCAATGAAAAATATGATAACTAAGGGTTCAGTTATCCAGTCTCTTGTAAACTAAAATGTCCTAGAATACAATTAAGTCCTTTTAAGAATAAAAACAAAATACCTCAATAAACCTACATTGTAGGGGCGTTAAATACGACACTTGTTGCTTTCATTTGAGGTTACTGTCTCAAAGCCACTTCTTATCTATATATTAAGAAATACGGCATAACGTCAAATATTACAAAAAATCATTGTACTTTATTAATTAGCTTTAAATCATAAAACCTATAATTTAATATACCTATATGCCTTTGGATATCTCCTATTCCTTGTTCATATATGGATTTGAGAGAGCCACGAATTTTGGAATGTAATGATATACAATTAAAACAAAGTAGTTAACGATTTATTTTCTAACCAGCTTTGCTCTCTTTAGAAAATATTAATAAGTTAATTGTAAGATAAATGCACGTAATCCCACATATAAAAATTGAAACAAACATTTTAAGAAGGTATTATTTCTATTGAAACGTAAAACTGCCCTTTATTCTGTTCAATTGACCGATTGTGAAAAACATAGCCTATATGTTACCTCAGAGCCAAAAGAATCCACTTATAATTTTTTAAAATTAGAACCACGTGAGTAAAGCTGCGGGTAAAAGTTAACGCAGATAAAACGAGTTTTTATTTTAAGCGTTTTATACAAACTTTGAATAAATATATGCTACCCTGGAATGTCAGTTTGAAATTTTTATAAAAAAACCGGACTCATGGCGTACCATTTGCTTTCACAAATTCGAAATTCAAACCAAAACTGATAAACGAATGAACAAAGTAGTGAAAATACACCTTATAAGTTTAATTATTACAATCATTTTTGGAACGGATAAATGAAAATCATTAAAACGTAGAATAAGTAAAATTAAAGACCATACGGCTGAGAGATAATCAATGTGGATATGAATATAATGCTAAAATGACCACTTTAAAATTGTAACATGTACACGTATTTAGATAAAATTCATAAAATTATGTCAGGCACGAGTAGAACTCGCACTAGGAAAGTATATATGAAATTATTGAATAATTCATGTTATAAAAATTCACATATTTAGGCAGTTAGAAACGTTTAAGGGTACCTAGTTTCTACATAAAACTATTTGCCAATAACAATTTTGCATAAGATGAATTATTCAATAGCCTCATATACAAGGGGGAAATGCCAAATTTTTGAAAGTCCTGCTCAAATTACACTTGGAAATATTTACGTATGTCTCATAAAAAAACGATACCCATAAGTTATATAACATTAAAAAAAATAGGGCCTTTATTCGTCTTTAAATATTTTAATAGTCTTTAAATATTTTAGTGTAAAAATTAAAAAAAGGCATTTAAAAATATACAGACAAAGATGTATTGCTATGCGGATTTAATGCTTCTATGTCCCATAGTTTCTGATATAATCATCTTAGAATACAGAAAAATATAAACATATTGCCTATTACAGATTCACAAGCGTAAAGCACGATCTATTGGAAAAAAGTATGACATCTAGAATCATTTTTCTTCAGCCTTTACTTTTCTTATAGTCTTAGCGAGGGCTTCTAAAAATACCTATTTTTCATAGTTTTGGGTTCCATAGTCTCAGAATGAGAATGTATTTTTTTCGTATTTTTCAGAATATTTTGAAAATACGTTATGATATCAAAAATGTTTCAAAACAATTTACCCTTAGTCCGCTTAAATGATACACAACACTACACATGGAATTTAAAAAAAAATTCGAATAAGTACGTATTCCCTGCCCAGTATACTTATGTAATTTCGATTTGCATATATTTGAATGTAAGTTATTGAAGTATGTTCGGTTTAATATGTTAATTTCAAGTTTTCACATTTAGTCATTTTTGAAAACAAAACGGCTTTACCAGACAAATGTATATAGGTGTGAGTGGAATTATAAAATTTCCAGTTTTCCTTTCTCATTGCTTTTAATTACGTATGACATACACATACACACACACACACATATATATATATATATATATATATATATATATATATATACATATATATATATTTATATATTTATAGATATATATACGTATATATATATATATATATATATATATATAAATACATATATGTACATTTTATCGTTTATAACGTAAATATCATTCAAGTGAAAAATTTAGAACTTAAAGTAATACTGTTTTAAAATAAAATATTTCAATAAAACAATAGTTTTATCATGGCTAAGAATGGTCAATCCGGCTATTATTACACCAATTGTGTAGAAATACATTTAGAGCGCTCGGTATACAACCGCTTCGGGACGCATCTCGGCAATGAATGACAACTAGATGTCATAAATTGTGTCGACTGAACAAAATAATAAAGAAATGACAAGAATTTAGCATAAAAAGGCTTGAAGTGATTCTCTTTAACTAGAAATATATCTCATTTAGATAAATTCGTAAGTGTACAGTTTACGAAACCCTTACAATGACGCAACGGGTTGCCATGATATAATCGCAGATCTGTTCGAGGTGGAGGTACGGATATCTCGTGTGTTTTGAAGAACAGATTCAAAAGTATTGACGGACGAGTTGGATATTTCAATTTTAATTATACCGTAATTAAAAAAAATCATCTTTTCAATTGTATATTTCAATCAACAAATAACGTCTTTCTTTGTGTATGTATATATATATATATATATATATATATATATATATATATATATACATATATATATTATTAGTTCCTAGTTTTAGGACTAATCTCATTTCGTAATTATTTTCACGTAAGAAAGGAAATGTATCTATTGCAATGCAAGACAATTACCAAAGCCCACCTAAAGATGTTGTAATACAATGAAACCTAGGTCGTGGTAAAGAACTTAAAGAAAGTGGAAATAATACTACATCACGTAGTTTCATTTAATTGTGCTCAATGATAAAGTTAAACAAATAAATAAGAATAATGAAACTAAGAAAAGTCGCCTATCATATTAAAATCATAAATACAGTATGCACAATAAAGAGTTAGTAACATATCATAAAAAAGTATTTTGGAAAACGTGATGTGCCTCTTTCTTACTTTTTTTAAAATTAATTTTGTACTTAAATTTACCTGATTGATACATATGGTGGACTTGTTGCTATGAAAATAATTTCTTATACCCAATCAGAACACCAGTCCAGACCCGCTCTATGAGCGGCCGGAAATCGAACCTGGGTCCCCACAGTGCGCCGCACCGTCAAAGGCCGTGTGCCTTGTGATCAACCCAATACACCAAAACGACTTTTAAAAGACAATTTGTTTTTCTCTATTTGGTATAGTCTCATGATCTATATTCGTATTTGAATATAAATTTCATTGTAAGGAGTCCATTTACTTCAAAAGAAATAACAAAACATATTGCAAAAGAATGTGCAATGTAAGGATCAAAATTCTGGGCACTAAAATTGAAAGCCTAAAAAAGTAAAACTTACCTATATGCAAATAGTAAACTATTTAAGAAACAACTTGTTTTTGAAAATAATAAAATTTTCGTGAACATTGGCCAAATCACAATCTTACCCCTCTTAAGTAAAGTGACGTGAGATAGTTTAGCATATAATGAATATTTAGCAGAATATTGGCGCAGTGTTAAATAATATTGTTTAAAAAAATAATCCAGATTCAATTTTTTCATTAATTTCTTATGTTTTTGTCACATTACCTAATCCTAAAATACATTAATATTACTATTGTTACTATAAAAATAAACTTAAAAATTACTTTTGTGACGCGCTGGATATGTAAAAATATTATTTAAAATACAAGATAATCATTATACCTTCACAGATAGGTTAAAAAAGTGACATTTGCCCATCAATACCTTTGCCACTAAACACTACACTTAAAAATCAGTCAAGAACAGAAAGATAGCCCAAGCAAGCATACAAACATACAACATATAAAAAGCATACAACATATGTAGGAAAGATACGGCTAGCAGTGCATATCTTCTACTGCCTTGTTTTAATGAAGCATTAAAAGTGTTAGTCTTCAAGAACAGTCGTTCCTAAGATATTTTTAAAAGCTATCCAGGACAGTCCAATCTACCCAAAAGAGAAAAGTTCAAATTTATTGTATTTATTTCGAATGAAATGTTTCAAATGTTCGGTTCCAATATTACGTCTTATATCTCGTTTGAAAGACCACTCTAAACGTAACTCTCCACAGAAGTAATTGATTAGACTCCACAGAAGTAATTGACTAGATCTTAAACGATGAGACTCTGCTACGTTCTTCGATGGGACTTCCCATGGCTCCTTTTAGTGAGCTTGCGAGTAAATTGAATTTGCAGTTCATTTAACAAGTGCATCGGCGATATTGGGTAGATCGAGGCATTCGACTTTATATACTCACCATGTTTTTAATGAGATTTTCATCTAAAAGGAGTCAATTTGATAACGTCTTGTATTCATGTATCAAAGATTTATAATGCTTCA
This sequence comes from Druceiella hillmani, assembly GCA_039881145.1. Classification (NCBI taxonomy): domain Eukaryota; kingdom Metazoa; phylum Arthropoda; class Insecta; order Lepidoptera; family Hepialidae; genus Druceiella; species Druceiella hillmani. The sequence goes on along the minus strand of JAYKKI010000022.1, from coordinate 26,618,021 downwards.
CAGAAATTATTTGATTTTAATTAAAATGACACTCTTACCGTATTTGATTGAAAACATTTCGATAATAAATGAAAAAAAAAATGCAAATAAGTATTGTAAGAAATGGCTTGTAATGCTCATATATGGAAAGGTTGGGGGTAATTGAATATATTTTTTTTTAAATTTTCCTCTGTGCTATAGAATATTGTTTACAAGGGCTAGTTTTAGGGTTTTTAAGTATTTCTGAATAATTTTGAGTAATGTATCTTCAAAGATATGCATACAAATATATCTCCAACTTTATGCTAAAAACTGCCGAATTTAATGTTATGAAAATCAGCGTTTCCAGGAGCCTAAGAAAAATGATAAGACAATTGTAACTATCTAATATTATTTACACTAAGAAGTCCCTATTATTTGTGAATTATGATAAAATAAGTAATTTTACTTCAAAGTATATACGGAACCCTCGATGCGCGAGTTGGACTATTCGTTGGCTGGTTGTTTTCGTATATAATACTTTAAATTGCTTTTGAAATTTTTCATAGGTAGAATTTATAGAATATGCCTATTTGTATATAACTTTTTACTCATAATCAATAACTTAGTCCTGGCATATCACAACTACAAAACTTTCATTTAGTAGACAGAAGTATCTGATCGAAATAAACGTTACCTTATTAGCGGAATAAATAATCCCACTTTACCGAATCTCATTCAAAATAAATTCGTGAATTTCATATGAACTAAATTCTGGCGATAAGCGGTAATAAAATGCTTATTGCCATTAAAATGAGTCAGTTAAGAGATGCGATTACAGATAAACGAAATTTATATTCGAATTAAATTTTATATATCACGAGATTATTGCAATAAAAGTAAACAAATGTTTGTGTAAAGACGATTTCGTAATGAAATATTTATTTATTACTTAGAAAATAAGTTTAATTGCATATTGCCATTAAATTTTTTTACATCGTTATTAAGTACAATCAACAATTTAAAATTTTACGCATTATAATTAAAATTCTATAAACATATTACATACTTTAAAATTAGGCTTTTAATTCTAAGAACCAATATAAAATTTAAAATTTTGTTTTTTCTAATTTTATCAACTGATTATGAGATTTAATATAGTACTATTATTAGTATTGTATTTATCATATTAATTTAAATTTATGCGACAACACTTACTAACAATGTATATGACTTTGAACAAATAATATTTCAGGAGTTATTTCTTTGTTTAAAATTATGCATATGTTATTTTGTGAAAGCATAATCTTAATCTATAAAAATACAACTTGCGTAAGTTTATGCTTGCAAAACTCGAAAAATAGTATGTCGATTGACTTGAAATTATAATACAACGTTAAATACTAATAACTGCATATTCTCAATATAAAATTTTGAATATTGTTATTACTTTTTATTGTATTATTTTTTTAATTACCTCACTATCTAATTTCTGGCACATCACGAATTGAAAAGAAAGGTTAGTGGATATAGATTTCTAAAGCATAGAAATAAATTATATAAATCATGCTTAGTTGAGTGGAATTGTCGTTTTAGTGGCTAAAAATGCCGAGGTATGTGATATGAGCAACATCATTTTAAACAGAACCGCAGGTGAAACAGTGAAAAGCAAATCCCTTGACTCTGTGATGAACTAAAGTGAAGTAGTGAATTTTTCAACGGTATTTCTTAAGTCGCCTGATTTTTCCGGGTAACCGTCACACATTCTAAGTTTTTAAATAAGAGTTTTAATTATATTACTTCGAAATATCAATAAGCCAAAATTATGCAATGACTCACGATTTGTAGTTGAAAAATTGATGAACAATCTAATTGGAGCAACAGTTCTGATTGAATTGAAGTATTGCTTTTACGCAAGGAGAAGTATTGGTTTTACACTTATTCAAACCGACATGGAGTTCCAGTTCAAACTAATTAAATTTCCAAAACGCGAAGCCAAAGCTTTGCTAAAACTTTCAACAAAGCGGAAGAGCAATCTTTGTAAGTATGCGGTGTGAATTTAAAAAAAACGATTGATCTTTCGCGTGCAATTTTACGTTGCATGCTCCACAATCAGTAAACTATCTGATCTTTATGTTTATATAAAGACGGACTTCTTTTTCTTTCATTCCACGTAGCCACCTAAACGAAGAACTTTGTTTCACATCCAATGGAATGTAATAAAATACTTTTATTTACATTCCCATTCACTTCGTGCCAGGCTGAGCCACAGCGAAGCGCTGGCGGGTTTATCTAGTTAAGTAAGCAGATATCGAATGAATGTTTGATTTAATTGCAATTTAGTCTAAACTTTGCTACTTTTCTCGCATTTTAGACTGAGGCTATTAATAATTATTCACAGTTGACCGCGTCCGCACGATGGTCGTTCGGGATGGAACGGTCAGCTTGAAACTTCGATCAATTTTTAAACTTGCTTGTGTATTTTGTTAACTTCGATGCAAATCCAACGACTAAAATAATGCTTTTTTGCGGACATTACAAAGTTTTTCATAGGTATCTAAGTAAAATTTGATTGATTGTATTAGTCTTAATTGGATATTAAATATTTGGCCTGCAATTCTTAATTCGCTAAGTTTTATAAAGATATGCAAAAATGTTATATCAAAAAAGACTTGGAAAAACACATTAATTTAATCGTATTTAATTATTTTTCTCTTCAAACCAAAAATCTATATCGAGAAATATAAATATTTTGACATATACGTAAGTCTTCTCATACAAAATATGAGTGGAAATAGAAGGTTTTCATTAAGGGTCTTTAGTTAAAAAATATTGTCTAAAGAATATCAAATATTCGGTTCATATCCCATTTCAATTCATATACAAATATTTTAAAGGAATAAAATGAATTGAGTAGCTCTGTCTGGTTCCATCTTAAGAGAATGTCACGTTTAATGTTGCCGTTATTAAGTTTAAATATTTCTAAGTGTATTTTATATTATACTAATATGAACTAAAAGTAAATAATTAATGTTTATCTGGCAAGACCGATGCAAAATATTAATATTTTTTGGGTTTTATAGGATGACCACTAACATAAGATTTTTATATCTCCGTAACCAAATTAGGAACTCTTATAGTTTCACCATGTCCATCTGTCTGTATTTCTATTCATACTCACAGAGTATTACGGCTATAAAACTAAAGATTATTGTAATAAAAAATATTTAAGACGCCCACAAGGATTGAATTGAAATCTTTTCATAATTTTTTTTAGAGTATCTATATAATGAAATATATATATATATATATATATATATATATATATATATATATATATATTTACAATAAAAGTAATTTTTTTCACTTTCCTCTTTGCACAGGGTATCATGGAATAGGTATTTTTAAAGTATTAGGGTTTGACATGAACACTTTTTCGATTCAGAGATCATTTTTGTTAGTTACGTGTCGCCACACCTGCCATATATCTGAAAGCATTTATATAAGATTTCAAATGATAATGATCACAGCCAACTGGACTCTGCTAGTTTGGTAGTGATAGTTAATTAACTTATGATGTAAATTTGAACCTGTAAATGTTCAAAGAAACTCTATAATAGTGACATAAATCAACTGAAAAAATAAATTTGTAATTTAAAATGTGTATAATATAGAAATACTAGGAAATATATTTATATATGTACTATAAGTCAGAAATATTATTTTGTTAAATATATACCATTTTTAAAAGTAAAAAATATATGGTAAGCAATATTTATTACATTGTGAAAAGTTAATATATGTAAATAGTATTGATATACTGCTAATTGTTTTTAATTGCAAAGTCTATGCGGAACCCTCGTAGTGCGAGTTCTACTCATACTTGAGTTTTCTTATAAGCTAATTTTTTTTTAAGATCTTCTGAGATATGCTAAAAAAATATTATAATGGAAAATAAAACAACTCGAAAACCACTTTGGAAAACTAACATTAATTTTCTAGTTAATGATATATATTCACTCTCCTTTCGGACGAAAGGAAACGAAAGGACACGAAACCTGAATTAAAATTTCTAATTTATATTTAGTAATTCACTCACTGCGATGCGAATGACGGAAGTCTAAGCACTTCATTGATTTAAAAGAAAAATTTTGCTTCCATATTCTTTCACCAGATTTATAAAGAACATGAATATTTCCCTCTTTTCTTGCAATGTTTCAGAAAGGTTTGTATAACTTGGTCAACAGTGTAATAGAGTAAATAATTTAAAAATTTAAACCGGATAATTTAATATGCTCTTTAAATGAAATTAGTTTATGTATAATAACTCTTGATAGGAATTTGCACTTAGTTGATTATACGAAAAACAATTTTTGATTTTCAGCTTTTCTACTTCAAAGTGAAAAATGTATATACATAATATCACTAACATTTCCCTCTCCTCGTCGGTCGCGGCTGTTTTTCTCAACAACCGCTCGCTATAGAAACCTGCAATTTGACATAGTAAAAAAACATCTCATCCGAAACAATGGCTAACACTCAAAAGTATTTGCATGGAAATTGTATTGTCTTTGCAAATCGACGTATATTTTTAATAAAATTTTGTGTTAAAACTACTCACTTTTTTTCCTTTCTATGTCGAATTAATAGACTTCGTGTTGCTGGGTGATAAATATCACATTAATATTTTTGTAAAATTATGGTAAAATTTAACAAAAAATATAGACATTTCTTTAGTGTTTACAGTGAGGTAGCGTTTAAAACAGAAGCACGTCGTGTTAATTATGTAATCAAAATGCCTCCGAAAGCTACTCTTGATAGGAAAATTAGTGGAAAAAACAGGGAGTAAGCTCCACAAATTTTTGTTGCAATACTTGTGGATTTTTATTTGAAAATGACTGAATATGGAGAGTCGATCCAAGTTATTTATAACATGAACCGCTGCAATATTAGCCATCTAGTGTTGAAATTTTGTAAGAGATTTAACCAACGCTATTCGCAAAATAAGATAAAAAATCAGCCGAGTACGAGTCGAACTCGAGCAAGAAACATTACGTGTTACACCAAACTTATAAGTTTGTTTTCTTAAAGATAATGAAAATCAAATTTATTGTCGTACATTTTACAAACCAATTATCTTTAAAAATTAATTTTAAGTTCTATTATATTATTATATTATAAATTTTACACTCTTTAGTTGAAAAGTTAGATAGGGGAGGGAGGGGAGTTGACACACTTTTTAAGCTTTTTATGATTGTCAAAGCGCATATCACACTAATTATTTAATTTAAAAAGGTGTTATGGAACCTCTATATTGTTTATAAGACCAATGTAATGATATCCCGCACCGGATTTTTTTTCATTCCTCATTTATGTGTATAGGCTGTTACCCCAATATTTTTTTTATTATTTCACTATTTCCGTGTACAAAATTCCTCTTTATAATGGTAATAGTTTCCGAGTAAAATAGCTGTGACATAGCCAACTAGAATGTTTTAGTTCAATAGTGCTATGGCTGAAAATAAGTAAAATAGTCAGATTAAAATTCAAATATTTTTTACGAAACAGATACAAATTAAAAATTGGTTGAACAGTGAATTATTAGTTTTGGAGAATATATCACTTGGGATTTCTTTATTTTTCTTTAATCCTCTTCTACAATTACGCGGGGAAGTGAATAAATATTATTGGCAATACGAATGTCATTCAAAATTTGATTCAGAGAAGAACTTAAGGACTGCCAGATTTTGCACCGACGAAATTTAAAATTCTTTTGAAATATCTATATTCAAAACACGTAGGTAATTATTGCTTTTCTTTTTCATCCTGTTTAGTAATCGACAAGAAATGACTAACTGTGGAATTACTGAAACTTTAAGATGATATAGTTAATTTTTATTTTATTTACACTAAGTTTAGACTCCTATCTAAGTTCAAGTTAATTATATTTAGTATATATTTTCAATCAAAAATAATGGTTTAGTAACACAATAACAATAATGAAAAGTAAATAATTAATATAATTTATAATAATATTGGAAAATAATATCCCAAAAAGGTCACGAAAATTAAATATGTAAAAAAAAATCAATATACCGCTAAATTTAAGAAGAAATTTCATTTTATCGATATACATAATTAATGTTTAAATTTATGAACGTTAATATTATTGTATTGAATTATCTCAAAAAATGAATGCTATGAAATAATAGTAAACAATCTTTTTTTTCATATTTTATTATATTTTCTTGGTAAATACTTAATAAATAATATTTGTACCTGTACTTAGTGAGCATATAAAAAGAGAAGAAATTTAAAAAATTATTAAGAAATCGGTCAAGTACAATCTAGTCTCAAATACATATATTTACTTATCTACTTTAATGTATCTAATTGATACAAATGGCGGACTTATTGCTACAAGTGCAATCTCTTACAGCCAACCACAACACCAGTCCAGCCCCGTTCGACGAACGGCCGGGAATCGAACCCGGGTCGTCGTGTTGCGTCGCATCGTCAAAGGCCGTATGCCTTGTGATCAACCCAACACACCACGGCGACGACATATATGTAATGAAACGATAATAAAATATAGACTTAAGAAGCGTTACTTAAAAATGTATTGTGGAATTACTTCAACAATTTAGGTTATCCCCGTAAAGAATAGTGTATTTTATGTAACTGTCTGAAAGAAAGGAGTGGAGTAACATACAATGTGAAATACTGTTTTCTACACGGTAAGAACATTAAACATACAAGCCCAAAAAGCTAAAATTGGTTTACCCATGTGTATTTGGTGACAGCATTTATGATATGTGCTTTCAAAGGGATTTTATGTACAATCGTCCACATTTTTATAGAGACAAAGCTGTCCTGTATTGATAATACATGTGCATATTTATGTGTGAATGAATGGGATACTTGAAACAATTTAGGTTCTAAAGTATACATATATATTATATATACGAATATAATAGTCCATTGTTCATTTTATTACGTGACTTATTGCATACTTACTATTTGTATTTCTAAGCCAATATATTTTGAATAAAATTATTCATCGCGAGGTAAAACGCAAATTGGTTTAAGAACCGTCACAAAAACTTGTGACAAAAGTAAATCGACCAACGCATGGTTATTTTGTAATAGTCGAATTTGTCAGGTGGTCTTTTGATTGAAATAAAATTTTCACCGTTAATTTTTTACGATAATTATATTTCAAAACCAATATGAAAATTTAAGATAAAATTGAAGTGCTTATCGGAATAGAGAAAATGGATTCTAAAATTATTTATACCTATGGAAATTTTTCATACAATTCAACCAAAATAATTCCATTTCAAAATTTAATTAAATGCTAATGTTAAGAATTGTTTTGAAATTATACAAACTGAAATTATAAGGTTGCAAGTGGGAGCGGATGGACGTACGTGACGAAATAAAAAGTGATCCGTGTTTTACTACGGAATCTTAATTAGATATAATATTTGCACAAAAACCTAAATTAGAAATATACATAGTAAATAATTTTTATTAAAAATATACATATGTATATATATATATATATATATATATATATATATATATATATACATATTTATATATATATGTATATATATATATATATGTATATATATATATATATATATATATGTATATATATATATATATATATATAAATACATATTTATATATATATGTATATAATTTATACTCGGCATCAATTTATCAAGAGGTATACTGATATTCCTTTCTTAAATTTGGCCGATAAGTTTAATATCAATATTCTGCACTTGCCATTCACACTCAATCACAAGCCCTTCTTAGAGAAAAATATATTAATTTTATCTATAGCAATAAATATATCCTGAAATAACAAAACTTATAATATCGTTACCATAATATAACTCAGATGACAAAATGTAATAAAAAACCAGACACAATTTTAATATTGAATAATAATGAAAATAACAAGCTCGCCAATACATGAATACACTATAGTCAAAATAAATAAAAATTGACATACACATTACAGGCAATTTGCGATATTTTCCCTGTACAGAACATTAACTGAATTATGAAGACAAATAGCATTAACCCATGTTCAAAATCTTGAATCCAGTCTCATCGGTTGCAATGACTAAGATAATAAATATAGTATGTTTCATCTAATGAAATTCTCAACGAACTAACAAAAGCGTTCAGTTTTTCGAAGAGGATATTGATTAAGAAATTATCAATATCGGACCAGCATAATGAATGTCTACCACCAACTTAAATTCAAGTAACGTAAGAAGAAATAACTCAAACTTGCTTTAAATTATGTTTACCAACACACCACCGATTACTAAACGAATAAAGAACTTATGGTTCTTTGTTATTCGTTAATGATACCTACACATATGAAGCCATTTCTTCTATTACTTATTTACCTTTTATATGAACTGTTTTCTTATCTACTTCGGTATTACAATTATCAAACTCGCGATACATTCTTCACCGATAAAAAGAAAGGATATCGCGAAAGGAAATCTCGATCATTCGGCCTGATTCGACGGATATTTCTTTTTGCTCTCATTTCATAGATTCATCCTTACTTTTTTCAATAAGTTATCATTTTCAAATGATTAATTGAAAAAAATAAGTTCATGTACTGAATTTTTCTAATTTCCGCACGAACTTTTAAATTATTACGTTTAATATATTCTGAATGTTAGCTACTAAGTAGTCAGTAGTTTATCGCATTCTTGTTAATGAATGTTTAGTTATGTTTTTATACAATATATTTTTTATTAAAATAGTTTTAAGATAGCTGTAGTTTATGGAGGCTCATAATCAATGACAGTCGAGAACGCATAATCCTTGGATTTTCAACTTCAAAGTAAAATTGGTATTTGAAAAAGTTGCGTCTTCATCTAATATATTTTTAAAAGTAATAAAAACATTCATGGTAGTACAAAAAAATTAATATAGTGCCTATAATTTGTAGATGTTTGACAAAAGTGGACCATGTTTCTAACAAAAATTAATCTGAAAAGTTTGATAAAATATTTTCACCACAAGCCAAGAAAACACTCAGTGGATATCTTAAAATTTTGACTCTAAGTAATTTCAGTTGTGATAATATTACCGATTACGCCAACATATTAATTTCATACCCTTGTATATCAAATATCTGACAGCGAGTAAATTTTCTAAAGAAATACATTTTTGTTTAATTGCTATCGAGATGTCAGCAGCCATTATAAGCTTATTAAAATACTTATTATTTACCTACATTATAACTAAGTAAAATAAATTCAAATCTATTCCACTCTTAATTAAAATAATCGAGGAAAAGAATACAATTTTTTTCAAAAAAATTAACAATTTAAGATATTTGTAAAATTTATTTAGTTATATCCCTAACGATTCACGTACACTCCATTGATTTGTTTTTACAGTTCCGTATATGAAGGTAAGAAGGAGGTTTGAGATAAATTTTATCGACATAGCTTTTAGATTATTTGATATGCTTCTAAAGGTTCTGATTGTATAACTTGGCACGAAACTGTGGATAATACAATAATTTAGACTCCCCCTTTTTCCCTTTACACAGTACAATATTTCCTGATTACGAAAGTTAAATTATTCGGCAAATAAAAAAAAAATATGCGCATATTGTGTATCGGTAGTAAATTGTAATTGAAGTAAAGATATGGGTTATAATTGTTGTTGCGGCTTTTTTGACTTTCGAAGATTTGTTGAAGTTTAATCAATATGACCATTTTCAATTACGTTTTAAACAAAAAAATAACAGTTACAAGGATATGCAATAAAATATTTTAAAATGTGTTTTTAAACTAGTCGACATGATGTATAATCTGCTGTTTAACTGTTTTTAATAAAACCACTGAACCTATAATTAAAACCGTTTGTTTAAAAAAAACCTACGTATCTACGTAAATTAGAAATTAATGTCGAATTTATGTAATTCTTACAAGGACGAGCATGTACATTCAGAAAAGTACATATGGTTATACTTCCCATAGATCGACATTCCTTGGCGAACAACTCTCTCTCATATTTTCCCAAAAGGTGAAGGATGTCTATTCAATGGACATGGCTTCGCGTACCAACGACCGTTTTAGAATATATTAGTATAATAATATTGATCGGAGGGACTCACCTGTTGATGATAAAAATTTACCCAACCTAACTCAGTTATTGTCGAAAAACATGACATTATATGTAATAGAATATTTGAATGATACGAGGTTGAGGAAGATGCTATATAAATATATTCGTTTTAGGATATCAAAAATATTTAACAAGACGTATTCAGGTAGCGTATTTATACTAGTATTTATGCAGGTTATAAGGTAAAATATAATGAACTCTTTTAATTAATGTGTCTGATTAGTTTATGGAAATTTGTTTAACTAATCTTTAGAAAAAGTAATAACGTTGTTAATTTTCTTTTTGGTAAACTTTTAATACTTTTACAGTGTAATAAAATACAGGTAAAAACAAATTTCTTAGCATTTTTTTTATACAACCGACGTCTATTATAAGCTGAAAATAATTATGGATGACAAAAATGGGATATTTAAGAGAAAACTCCCTTTTATTGAGTTTTTGTAATTATATTATCTTATTTTTGATGACTTTGTTTCATATTCCTGGTCAGTTTTTTAGTTAGATGTTATTATATGAGGTTTATAAATTATTATTGGATTTTTAGGACGGCTTACCATAAATAAATCATTTACATTTACAAATATACCTACTCACAGAAAATATATATACCAAGAAATAAGCTATTACCGTTAGTTAGTACTCTCTAAGCTTTAAACGTTGGAATTAGTTTAATTATTATAATATTACCCCATATAAATGCCTCTCCAGGTCGTGTGACCAGATTTTCTCTCCCATAATATATTAATTTCACTCTTCAATAATTCACCTTTTTCAAAACAGTATTTGTTTTATTTATCATAAAAAATAAAGGTGTTTTCTTTAAATTAAAATATAAACTTAACAGAATTTCTAAATTTTTTAACAAATTCAATAGGTTTGTAAACAGTTTTCAGTCTACCACCTTACAAAATTCTCGTATTTAACTATATTGATTTACTGGAAGAGATTTCTTTTGCAGCAATAAATATGCACAAATATAGATATGTTTCTATATATTAGGTATCGAGTGTGAAATAAAAAAAATACTAAATAAATTTTAATCCTAACATAATGTTAATAATAAAATTTAGCCTGAACTTATATACAAAAACTATTTTGACTTTTATTCTATTCCCCTCAGAATTAATAAGAGGGAGACGAAAAATCCCTTCTCCTAATTTTCATATATCAGCCCTCCTTTAAAATTAATTGTCATGTAATTTTAAAATGGTTTTAAGTTGAATAATTACTTTTACTATGTCAAATAATTCCTTAAACTTTACTTTTTGGGAGACAAAATATTTCGATAGATAGGTGGACAGACGGTTTGTCAGTAAAATAGGATTTTGTCCGGATATTATGAATAATTTCTATACCTAAAAATATATTTAAGGAGCAACGTAGAAATAATAAAAAAACATATCATTTTACACCGAAACTTCGTACGAAATAGTACATCATACATACGAATATACAATTACAATTAAATAAAAGATGGGACTTTTAAAAAAAATAAACACGAGAAGATGTGCACTTCGGTATTGCATATTTAATATAAAACTATCGTGTATCAGCACAGTATATATCAGAAAAAAATAGTTAGGATTTTTGTCTGTGTCATAACTGTTTTAATATAATAATGTTATATAATTATTAACGTTATCAATTTCCAAACTTAAATTGATAAGCACCCATTATTCCATTTGAAATATTATCAACTAAAAGCTAAACCACACAAGCGAGGGTCTTCTAATTAGATGACGTAAACCAATGAATATTCGTCTAATTATCAAGTTTGTTTTGAAGTTAATAGTCTAATATGCGGCAAACCAGTTTTGAAATCGTGCAAAGTTCAAAAGCTAATCGCTTCCTATGAATGCCGTATTTTCGGGAGAGACGTATCGGTGCACAAAGTCCTTTTCCATCATCCAGGCTGATCATCATGAGGCATTATATTTTGAACGCAGACTTTACTTCACTAATTAAAATTCATAATGTTTTCTTACTATAGTCTCAATTTATTATACAATTTAGAAGAAATATTAATTTTATTTTGAAAGTTACTAAATTTTCGTTAAATATGTTTTTAATATAAGGTTGATGGATTAATTGTGTACATACAACAATATCTTCATCGCTTTTCGTCATCTTCCAATAGCATGAAAACTATTTCTTTATACAGGCTTCTAATTGTCCAAGTGTAATTTTTTATTGCATTTTCTGATCAAACTACTGAACGATGGAAAACTACACGAGTAATAAGATAGAAAAAGTATTTCATTCCTTTTTTACCAATAAATGAAATCCTTGTAATCAAAGCTGATTCTCCAAATTGCACGTGTTCTATTCCAACCTTGTTATGTTTCTAAGACATTCAGTTAAAATGAACAACATAATTCGCATTGCTTAGTCACATGTTCAATCTTATATTATGATTCTTTTCCTTCAAAGGAAAAAAACAGTCAAGGGAGTGTCGATCCACGTACTCATATAAAAGGCCTATAAAGTTTTATGGTGGTTGAATCATTATTGTACCGTTGAACTTGCTGCATTGATTTATTTTCCGTATTGATTTTTAAATTAAATAAATCTGAGATATTCAGGTAACCTCAATCTTCCTCTGGGTTATTTTCGTGTACTTACATTTTTCAGGAGATGTAAGAAGGATAAGATACTACATACTTCTTGAAATTGGAACAGAATTGAAGTGTAAAATAAAAGAAATATTAGTACTCATTTGGAACTTCATTCCGTAATAATATAGTTTCAAAACTAACGAAATTAGCAAAATACTACTACTGTCAGAGATTTTTGGAATATGTGTAATTCGAGGGTTGTCTCCTTTCTCAAACACACTCACAACCACACGCAGATGAGTGTTTGATTTCAATTGGCGTAAATAATAACCCATTTATTGAAATTTGAATGGATTTTTGCAACGTATAATAAAACCAAATATATTTACATATGTATATACGAACAAATAAAACACATACACTCTTTAGACTTTAAGATAAATTATATATGCACAGACTTATATATATATATATATATATATATATATATATATATATATATATATATTTATATTCGCCTACTAATGTTCTAGTTACTTCATGCTTTCATATATTTCTGTACATGCATGCTGTCTTCAGATATTCCAGTTGTTTTAAATTCTTGAATATGCCTGGATTTACTTACCAACCTTCCGCCAACCAATTCGCAACTCTATCCCATTTGGCCCAAGTATGGAATCTTTGCTAATAGCCCACCTGAAGATATTGTAATACAATGAAACCTGGTGGTGGTAAAGAACTTAAAGAAAGTAATACTACATCACGCAGTTTCATTTAATTGTGAATAATGCATTTCTACAAAATTAACTCCAAATATATTCAATCAAGTATGGAAGTTAAGGCAAAGTATGTTTATCATGGGATTGATATTTTGGGTTCGTGGTGAAATTAAAAGGTATCAATATGAATATTTAGAGTACAATTTTCTGGTTTTACTGTTAGTTTTCTAGACTGTTTTAATAATAAACCTTTGAGTTCTTTTTTTACATATTTTATTTGAAATTATGAAGGTGTTGTTAATAAATAAACAACACTTTGTTTCACATTTCGAGCCGATTATTAATCCATTGTAATATAGTCGACGTATAAAAAAAGATGTTGTTATTTATATATCGAATAATGTCGAACTAGTTGAGAACTAACTCAATAAACATAATTTCAGAATTTTCCCTTATGGTCCTTGAAATGAAAACTAAATAACCTATTTTAGTTTCATCATTAATAAATAACTTATTGACATAAATATCTACACCCATAATTATCTTTATAAAGGTCTTGTTAACAAACATCCAACGGATTTTACCGGTGCATTTCGATAATATTATCTGGATTACTTATATTAAATACGTTCCTATTTATCCTCACGAACAATTTAAATCAATTACTTTGCAACGTGTGATGCGATAGCTTATTTTAGTGTAATATCGGGGATTCAAGTCAAGTGGATTAAGGTCTTGGCAAACACATATTTGACTGATAGCATCATAGGGCTTAAAACTTAAAGATATAACTCAGTAGACGTTTTTTGAATTTGGGTCGTATTATATAATTTAGGAATACTGTCAGTTTTTTTAAAATTTATTATTAAATAAATTGTAATCATGGAAAAAATTTTCATGATTTAAGTCTATATAATAAGTACTATATACGTAATCGTAGGAATATTTCAAACAAATTACAGACAAAAATTATTACGCTCATCTTGTTGAGAATGGAAGGAACTTTCAACGAGTCTCTAATAATACTAAAATAATATTTTGGTATCACAAAGTTAAATTCATTGATTAATAATAAGAACTATATTCAATTCTGAAATAATCCATCAGGATTGAAACCACAAAAACCATCTTAATCAGGTAAATAAAAACTTCCACTTAAAATGTTGCTTTTAAGTTCACATACAAACCAGCTAATCGGCGAAGTTATGAAACGTTCCGCCATTTCCCAAAAGGAATCCCTTTAGTTACTAAACTTGTGGCAAAGTTAACGATCTAAATAACTTATCTATTACTGGATAAGCCAATTGCGAATTTGATTAAAGTTCCAAAACTGATTGCTTCATGGACGTAGCCAACTGGAGATGGCAGATTCAAGCATCGGTCCAGGCGACGCAAAAGTTTAAAGAATAAACCAAAACTGACCAGTGATATCCGTACTTTGTAACTGTGTTAACTTACTTATCCCATATTAGTGCCATTTGTTTATTTAATCATATCAGTTTTACAGATTTAGGGATACAATAGATACAAGGAAATATTCTCAACCGTATTACCGTTTACTAATATGACATATCTAAGGAATTTAATTTGTCAACCTTGTCACGTTTGTGCTACACAAAGGCTTTGTATTATTTATATAAAAAAGTTAAATTTACATTTTATAAAGAAAAAATAATTACTCAAGGATTTACTTTAGTCAGTTAAATGACGAAATATTTAATTTAATTTTTCTATTTTCTACGAATTCTTTTTCAGAATTCATAGTGATAC
Organism: Druceiella hillmani; assembly: GCA_039881145.1. Lineage (NCBI taxonomy): Eukaryota > Metazoa > Arthropoda > Insecta > Lepidoptera > Hepialidae > Druceiella > Druceiella hillmani. Next base: position 26,602,840 of record JAYKKI010000022.1, on the reverse strand, counting down.
TTCAAAAGTGGACTTTTGGATAACTTTAATACAAAATATTTCTCCCTCGTTACAATATTAGTATTATTATTTTCTCCGTAATAACATGACAATGTATAATCGGAAACTCGAACATATTTACCTTTTCGACTAGGCCTTATAACCGGATTTATTCTAAATTTATTCAAAGTATTCATTTTAATAAATATAGCATAGTTCTGTTTAACCTAAATTTATACTTAAATACTTCTTACAAACGGCATTTTTTCAGGTGTCACATAAAAAGATGTATTTAGTAAAAATTATGAAATTTAGTAAAATTACGTGAAATAGTTATACACGCCGTATTTTTCCATAATAAAATATAATAACTCAACAATGTCACTCCACGTGCCTTCTTTATTTTCTGTCTGCACTAAAACCATCAGTGTGTGAGGTGCGCATTTGGAAATTAGAAATGAGATAACGGTAATACAATACACGTTAACATTGATTAATTTTATTCCGATTATTTAAGCTTAATTTTATTTTTTGTTAACATAATTTGTTAACTTTTTTATTCGAGCAAACCATTATTGCAAGTCGTGAAATCATGAGAGAAAAAATCTACAATATTCGTAATAATTACAGTCCTTTTTCTAAATATAACTTTTTTACTATTATCTACGTATTGAAGTTCATATAAAAAGAATATATTATATAAGCTTCAATATATAGATGAATAAAAACAAAATTTGTTCTTCGTCTTCGATATGAACTACCAATAACAACACCAACTGAAAAAGAAACTAGGCATGTTCGCAGTCAAGCGCTGAACAGAAAAGTAAAAATGTATTAAAGATACAAGTGTTTCAGTCAAATTGATAATAAATATTACAGACATAAGTATTGTCAATACATATGCATTAAATTGCACCAATCCTATTTTTCAATATTACTGCATCTAATAAGCTAATCGTTGTTATAATTAGGTATCCAAAACAAAAAATAATGATTGTCCCTGTGATTATTAAAGAATAACAAACTTTTGCGCGGTCTGCATACTCTTAAAATTCTTTATAATATTTTGTTCAAAACGACTTATTAAACATACCTTAGAAGCAGGTTTAGCTCACAGTATACGAATACGTTCAGAAAACCAACGGGCACAATCCTTCTTTGTCCAAGTTGTATAATATTGGAATTAACTAGATTCGGATACCAGGAACTTGCACTCGGTAAATGTTCTCAAAGGTCGTCTTAAAAACTTTTTCCTCCCATAACCCTTTATTCCTACATCCTCCTAAAATCCATATTGCTGCTCTTTCCTTAACTATATCATGTCAAGATTAATACTTAATAAATTTATTTCATTATATTATTTCTTTGCACTTGGCCTTTATTTTTATTTCTTTTTCAGTTTTATTGTATTTTTTTGGTTTTACTATTATTTCGATTTGTGATTTACTCATAATTAATCAGTGTGGTTGACTGGATGAGATAGCTAATGTTGCGATAAATCAGCTATATGTATGTGTATATAAATATGTGTGTGTCTGTTTGAAAGTCCAAAAAAATAATTAAATGAATAAAATGCACAGTAAAAATTAATGAAAAGGTGTATCGAAAAATATTTGTACCGATTATTTTATTGTTCCTACGAAAGTTTTCCTGAATAAAATCGTTTCATTTTGCCCCGATAATAAATAAAATGCGATTTCAAAATTACAACCGGTGTTGAAACTATTTAAATAACCCTGTGTGAAATTGTACTAAAAGCTATCGAAATTAGTAAAGGTCAATCATGTATTATTTTCGCACAACCCAGTCTTTAAGCCCATGTCCTAATTATGAATAAAATAAAGATAATCTTTTCTGAAATAATTTAGCTCCCTCATATTTTAGGCTATTTTATTTCTTTCTCAGATATTTAATGTTTTTCATTTATTCTGACGATCAAAGTACTTATATGGATATTGAATCATCAGTTTCTGGAAGAAAAATATTCTATGCATATTTTTCTCCGATTTACCAAATAGTACTTATATTTTTATATACTTATGAAAATGCAAGAGTAAAAATATGATCATTAATTTGTTATTCAGTGATTTAAAATTATTATACAAAATTTTACATATTTCAAGATACAGCTTACAATGAAAATGTACTAGGTACCTACTATAGGAAAATGTGTTAATTTATAATGTGCACGTAACCAGATAAAAAGGATTATCTTGTTTTAATTTATTATTACTTAAGTAAATATTATCATAAAATTAGGTTAATGGCAAAACATATATTTTCTTTGCGGCTCGCTAATTCAATTTATTTTAGTTCCATGTGTGTGACATAAATGTGTAAAACATCGATTAATTTTTGTAAAACCTATTATTTTGATGAACTAATCATAATATTTGACCTACTTCACCGACAATAAGATTATTACTGTACTTTCTCAATTTAAAATACGAATTGTGACTATACAAATTTCAAAATTACAGTTTAGAAGAGTTTGAAACTAAAAATATTAATATAAATGACATTCGAACACAAAATTTAAAACTCATTTTCACACCCAATCTAATCATGACACTTCTACAGGTAATATAGTTGGACAAAGTAATGGATACTCTCGTCATTAAATGTGTCAAGTAATTGACGTGATAGTAGGAGGAAATGGTGTTCATAAAATATTTAATAATGCCAAGAAGAATGAAATAAGCAACAAAATGGTGTAAATATTTTACCAAAAGTAATTCGACAACAGTTTCCCGAGGTAGTTTTAAAAATCAGGGCCAAAAATATTGTTAGTTAAATTGATTGGTGAAATGCACCTTTTACTAAATAAACTGTACTGTTGTCAACTACAGTAACAAAAAATTATAAGAAGTAAGACAGGAAACAAGAGTGCTGGCAGTTTCGGGTTAAAAGATTGTTATATTTCAATAAGAATATCAATCTTTGCTACGAATGAAAATATTATATAAAAATCTCTCTAATATTTTGATATATTTTCTCTCCAAATTGATATTTTTTGCTACAAACAGTATTGCCATTTGAAAATTTTGATACATTCACATTACACGTATTTACGCTTTTATTACGTGTTTGTTTAAAAAAATATTTTGTAGTAATTAGATATAAAGCATGTTTAAAATTCTTTTACATGAAATAAGCCTTTGCTTTATTAAAATGTTAACCGCAACTTTCACTCTACCTAACGCGAAGAAGCGATAAAAAATTATAAGTGGAGGGCGGCCATTCGATGAAAATCCTCTATGAATATACATACAATTTTACCAGATAATTTATTGTTAGGTTGATATTCTTAATTGTCTTAAATTGAAAAAAAAGTTCATAATATTTCTCGATTAAATTTAATATTTGATTAAATTTTTCAGATGTTGAAAAAAGGCAAAGATAATTTGCAATTGCAATCTTAACTATTAATAAATTGAAGATGACTATAAATAATAAACAAGGAAATTTTTCAAATACGACTAAAAATCACATTACAAGGATTTGGTGCACATTTATTAAATTTTAACATTTAATGGTGCATGTATTAAATTTCAATTAAACTATTTTAATATATTAATTCTTCCCAACATACATGTGTCGATTACGATACTTTCCACAGGCATAAATACATGATTAGATCTATAGTAATAGCTATAGTTTTCCCTTAATTTTCTAGTTATATTTTATCAACCTTGTTTTTTAATGAATATTGTTTCAGTAGTTTCGAAAATAAAGGAGAGGAATATTGTAAATTCACTTATTCTTTCCAAAATTTCTTGAATAAAATATTTTTAAATTCCCCGTAACAAACTCTTAAATGATGCCACACTTATGTAAAAACAATTTAAAAAGTACCTCTATTAGGGAATATAAAAAAGAGTAAATAAATAAAATTATGGGCTCTTAGTTATTATACAGGTATTTTAAGATAGTTAACTGTAGTGCAAAATATGTAAGGTAATAAGGTGTATTTATAAACCTAATTGGAAATTTCAACGTCGCATAATAAAAGAAAATATTTTAACAGACGGACAGAAAGACAAGTGAGTGATTTTACAAGGGTTCCGTTTTTCAATTAGAAGCACGGAACCTTAAAAGATGTGTGAAAACACATATTTCAAGATTAATGCGTTGCGTGAATGCCACAGTGAATGTACATTGATTACTATTTTAATCGCTAATGAGCCAACATATGAGACTGATCACCTTTTTGGTCGATGCTAAAACTATGCAGTTCTTAATAGTTTGAGCCATCCTTTATTTTCTAAACATTTGGTACATGTATTGGTTTAATTTATTAAAAAACTAAATTCTAATTTAATGCCGATTTTATAAGAGACGCAAAAATTCTTTATGAAAAATAATATAAAAAAATAAGCGAATAAAATTTGAGTGTAAGTTTGGGAATTATTATGTTTAGCTTTTTCGTTTTTTTTTTATTTATATTTAATTTGAAATATAAGAATCACAATAGGAAAAACATAACAAGTTTTTTTATTATATGTTATAGTTTTAAACGTATGGAGCAAAAATTAAAACATGTCCTATGAATAGCAACACCTGAGAAGTTATTCAATCACGCCCTTCACTTATGTAAATGGAAAATCTCAGTATACAAAGGTGATTGTTATACTCATACTTATTGCAAGGAACAATCGTTTATAAAATTCACGTTGATCAGTCCCTTTGAAATCACATATCTTCTTAAATTCATTCTCTGAACACATGTATGTGAATTAAAGATTGCTTTTGGGGACTTGTACATGAATGACAGTACCGTGAACAGTGAAAAGTAATTATTTTATTTATAATTATCATTATATAATTTAATATGTTTTTACTAATATAATATATTTCAGCATAAAATGTGTGTTATGTGACGAAAACCAGGTAAAAAAAATGTTTGGAATAGGTTATAATAACATTTTATAATGAATTAATATATTCAGAGAAAAATAAATATGCTAATATTCTAAGAAGTTTTGGAGAAAACCATTTGAATATCCAAATGTATATTTCTAAATCAGTCATATTGCATTACAATATAACATAAATATTGAGCTAGTGTATAATGCGAGTGATACAGTCTACAAATTTCTTTGACAATAAAATTTTTTATATTTTGATTTCATAAAATGTTAAAAAATTTTTATGCAGGGCAGATAAATTAACATAAGTGCAAATTTAAATGAAAAAATAAAAAAAATCCGATCGATCATTAAACCGGAATGAGTTTTCATATTTCAATTGACGTCAATGTAGATTTAACATCAAATTATTTGAAAATTACTTTTAAAATATTTTAGAGTAGAACATAAAACATTGGTAAACCACTAAAATGACAATATACGATTTTTATTTTGCTCTGAGAAAGTTTTCATTATATATATTAATGAATAAATTTTTCGTAATAAATTTAATGGGAAAACAGGAAACAACGAATAATTAAATGGATTGCTGCCCGCAAAATAAAATTATACTACTTAAAAAGAAATTTAGTGCGAAAAATTTCGAACCAATCTTAAATTCATAATGTGACCTTCTGTCTTTAATATATTTCTTTCATTTTTAATTACCAAAATTACAAATAAAATATATATACATAAATATAAATACATAAATATATATATATATATATATATATATATATATATATATATATATCTCTTTAATTTATTAATAAAAAATATATATACATATAAATTAATAAAACTTATCTTTTTTTGTAATATTTTCTAAATGCAAAATTGAGGCATATCTCATGAAGGAGACACCTTATCATAAAAATGTAAATATATTGTTATGTAATATATATAAATGATACTTAGTATATTCCCTCTCTATCAGCTGTTTTACCCCTCACTGCATAATTACAGATGGAGGTGTACTTAGCGATTTTTTCTTTCGTCAATATTGTGCATAAAAAATAATATTTGAAATATTGGCAGAATTTAAATATTTTACGATTTTGTTATTTTAAAACATCTGTTTTAATGTTTTGACTTTTGAATATTCTAATATTTCGCTAAAAATTCATTAAGATCGAAGTTAAGTTGAAAAAGTTATGATGCTTTGAGATATGGATGGACAGACAGACGCAGATTCGTGCAAAATTACAAGGTTCCGTTTTTCAATATTTAGCTATGGAATTATAAAAAAGAAGTTCTTATTTACATTTTTAGAATGTACTTAGTTGAAATTATACTTAAAGTAGTGTAGTGAAATACATGACCAGCGCTGATACAAGTGACCGGCACTAGTGACATATTCTACTCGTATGTTTTCTCTTTAATACGTTCAAGAATCCTTCTAGTCGGTCTTACCTCAATTCTAGATTCAAAGTGGCAGGAATCATGCTTTTGGATTTAGTTCTAAATCTCTCGTCACTCTCTTAATTCTTAAACATAACACTACCTTCTACGAATACTCCGTCCCTTCCAAACTCTGGGATAAACTCGATCCTCACATTCCAAATGTAAAGTCGATTTTTGTTTCAATAAATCATCCTAAAAATATATTCTGATCCTAATTTCCCCTCTCTTACCTATTCATTCTCCTAATGTCAGGTTCGTTTTGCCTATCCATATTGATTCCTAAAATATTTAATAATATATTTAATATTTGTTAATAGCTATGTTATTATTAACAAAAATGGCATAACGTCTCACAGAACGTCTGATGCAGTTGTCCACTACGCGAAGTTCTCAAATTCTTGTGTTTTGGTTGATTGGAAGAATTTTTGATAACGTTCACGTTTCCCAAATCTATGAGTATGCTGAAGCCTAATGAAATAAGTAAAAACATTTATTTATATGCAACCTTACTTCTATAATACTTTTTAAATTGTAAAATTACAATATTCGGAGCACGGGTTGACAGAATACGAATGCAAGGCAAAATCAGATATGATTTGGAGTTGCATTGTAAATAACTATTGTTTGAAAAGGAAACATTTTCACAGATTATTCTACTTTTTAATAAGACGATAAAAATATTATTAACATATATTTTAACCGTAATGTTGCATACCGCTCTCCTAAATGGAAAACACTACTCTTGAAAAAATTGTTTTGCAAGTTCTGCCCGATATTTATAGGAAAAAAATATGTTGGATGGCTAATTATCTAAAATACCCAATATCATTAATTCAACAAAATATAGCAGAGTTGCAGATTAATACAAATAGTAATAGGCCATGCCTCCAATTCCGCTAAAAATTATGATATATTTTTTCGTTCCCGCACGCTTGAATCACATATGTTTATATTGTCCGAAAGAAATTTTAAAACGTTCTAAAATTGTAATGTCGTTTACACATTTATCGTCCGCGCTCCACGACACATAATTTTCTACTAAGTGTGAAGTTACACAATAATTTTCAAATTCAGACATCACGCTCATGAGACTAGCGAGCAGGGAAAAAGTTTGTATACCAAGAAAATAATAAGTAAATAAACTTTTCCTTTAATATAATCTTATGGATTATGCTAACAATAGTTAATGTATTTTAATAGTTTATGTATGTGGGCCTGGGAATCAAACCATAACTGCACAAAAGGAATATAAAAATAATCACTTTTTAAAAACTCTCTATGCTTTCTTATACATTTTTTTTAAACATTTTCAATATGGTTGAGACTCATTTCGCTATTTTCAATATGTTTTTACAGTTAGTATATATTAATTTTTTTTTGTATAAAATTATATTGAAGTATATTATACGTACGGAGAAACCAAGACTTAAAAGTAACACCTTTTGAAAAATATAAATTAAATCAATTCGTTCTTACATCATATTATAGTTGCTCCCTGTCTAGCTGACTTTTTTATAAATTAATTTTAAAAGTGATAACAGGATCTAAGCTAGAATATTGACATGTATTAAATATGCTATTAAAAATATAATAATAAAATTCTTAAATACATTCAAGTGACGTACATAAACGTACTTTCTATAGAAGCATTAGGGATATGAATATAAATTCTCCAGCAATGAAATTTTCTTATACGTAAAATTAAAAATGAAAACGTAAGTAAAAATTTATCTTTATTTCTATAATACATAATGTATTATTCGATTCATAATGCAATCATTTCCACAAAGGAACATTTAAGAACACTAATGTTTTGCGAAAGGATATATTTAGTATAAATATAATGTATATTATCATTTTTATGTAAATGAGAATACCAAAAATGTTAAGATATCATTATAAATTATAGAGGATATTTTAATTTTTTCCTACAAACCATGATTGGTATTCTTTAATTGAATATTCGGCAAGAAACAGAAATACTTTTAAAGAGACTTTATTTATATTTTTTTTTTAAATAATTTTTTTATTTGTTTGTTTTTTAAGTTTTTTTTTCATTTGTCCGATAATAAAATATTGTCCTCAACAAAAAAGTACGTGCTAAAACACCAGCGTTTTTCTTTTTGGTTTTTAAGTTTTTTGAATGCCAAAGAAAAATTTACTTTCAATTTTAAAAATTAGAAAAAACGTTCTTTGTTCCGATCTATTTTTACATTCCTGCTTCCAGTGAAATATATATTAAAAAGAACTAAATTATTTTAATTTCATGTTTTAGAAGACACAACGAGACACTACAGAAATAAAAACCTTAGGGTCGATGTAAACGTTTCAAAACAATGTGAGAAGACTTTTTTCAGTAATAAATCAAAATATATTTGTCACATCGAAAGCTGGGAACATGTTTTAAATAAAAAAATTATGGAAATAATTTAATTATAATTAATTAGTTTATATTACTCTTAGTTATAATTATTTCAAGATTGAAAATATGTAAATATATTTGATATGAAATATGTTATTTGGCATAGAAGCTTACAGTTTATAGTACCTTCATAGATAAAGACGAAAATAATCACAGGCGAGTATATTATTTTAATCTCTAAATATTTTAATCTATCCATGCCTATTCAAAGACCTTTTCATAAAATTTGCTGTATCAAAGATTATGAAACACCTTAATATTTATGTCCATTGTTAAAGAATTAGATCTACTTATGGATTAAAATTTATTGAAACTGACGTCTTTGAATAAATTATGGGTGTGTTAATGTATTGACGTCTTTGAATAATATACAACATATTCAGTAAAATACACTTTCTCAAGCGTCCTCAAAATTTCATGGTTCTTTAAACAAAGGTTAACCTATGTCGAATACTAATTGCTTTTTTGCGTATGGTGATGCACGTTTACCAGATCTTCCGAATAATCGCCGTATGCTACAAGAAAATGACGAGCCTGCTCTAATATTTAAGGATATTGACAAAGATTGTCTTCAAAGTTATGATACAATGCGGGGGTGGGGACTTCACATTCTATTTAGTTCTAATGTTTTTTATGGGTACGCCTATAAATACTATTTATTAGATTTTTTTCACACAATTTAAATTAACGATAACTTTATATTTTTACATGATTTTTAATGTAAACTCATTTGTACAATAAAATATATCTAGGTGATCCTTTTAATATGTGTTTGATAATTAATACTTAGCAAGTTCATTGCTACTCTTTCAAATGGACTAGTATATATAAACAAATTTCATTCTTGAGAAGAAGGATATTTCGTGAATCATTGCAACCGGTGTGAGCTATAATCAGAAAGCGCGATAAATATTTGAACGAAAATATATATAACTATTCAGCCCTTACACAATAAATATAGCTATTAACATTACAATAAACAAAGGGACTAAATTTAAAGTTTATATAAAAAAAGGAAATTATTTTTTGTATGAAAAAAAGAAAAAAATTATACAAATTTACTGTTTAAATGACTACCTATTATTTATTTGATTAATTTCTTAATCACATTTACACACTTTATACAATAACGATTAATATCTGAGTCGGTCTACGAAAACGCTCAAAAATATTACGTCTAATAAGATAACATTTCGTTTTATTAATCGTGATTAAATTTTACTTTTAAAGTAACTAATTGAAAGCTTAATTCAATCTCGATTAAAATTTACTTTTAAAGTTACCCCTTGGCCCAAATCCTTAAGCGAACTAGTTCCTCGAATTGGACCGTTTCCGCAAGGCAAATATTCCAACTGAACGGATAGCTTCGTAACTTAGATCGAACTGACAACCCGTTTATATTATTACAACGTTAATCTCTGCGAAAGTTTGAGAGGTAAATTAATTTCCTTTAATTTGTATTAAGATTTCGGATATTGTCTAAATATGTGTTATAGGATAGGGGTTTTAATAGTTTGAATACACCAACTTACTTGTCTTTAACTGATTTCACCGTTCTTAAATTGACTATATTCTTTGTGCATGTTACCACCTAACTCTGGCTTTTTGGATTCAATTTGAATAACTCCTAGAAATTCAAAAAAAACTTGTTACATTCTAACAAATAATTATATATAATAAGATTTAATAGGCGATTTCACATGCGGTTTCACAGGCGCCGTGATCGTGTTTGGATGACGCTGGTGAAGATTCTTTTCTTTTTATTTGTAAGGGTGTACTACCAGTTCCATTAAAATTTGGTTAGAATATGAATAAGAAAATTAAAAAATATACCACAAAATTCCTCAGCATCAAACAGCACAGGTGCCGCTATAAGTAGTTTAGTTATGATTAAATAATCACTTTGCCAGCTACCGAAGGAAACGCGGTAGCTAGTGGAATTCTCCCCGCGATTTATTAGGTGTGGACGTTGGGAAAAAGAATAACACAATACTTGTCTAAACATCTTATTCAAATTTTTATGCATAAATAAAGCCATAAACATTCAAAACAGACACCAAAATTATTGAAACAAATATGCTTCAGTGAAAAGTACCTACATCTATAGTAGCTATGCTTGGGTAAAACACTTTTATTGTTCATTACATTCGTATAATTTTAACTTCTTATAATTCTAATATACTTTAGTATATACATATATATATATATATATGGATTTAAAATTTTGACACAAGAATGCACATATACCGGGTACTTGGACGAGTATACCTTAAGTCATCATTGCGTATTAGGCATTAGTTACAAAATCCGTTTTATGTATATATCAGTCAGGATACTGTAAACTCTACGTTGATAAGAGTTTCACATCAACCGGTGAATATATTTTGGATTCAAATACTTAAAACCTACCTACACAATTATTCACTGAAAACATTAATATGATATATGAGACTAACTAGGAAAACAATAATAGGGTCGATTGAAAGACTGTTACAATAACAAATCGGAAATATTTCTTATAAATTATTTGTCCATTAATAGCAGAGTGTTTACTAGGGAGCTTAAAGAAAGTAATAATTATCCCAATTCACATACCATTTAAGTATCCTTTATCCCTATCAACATCCCGCTTCTTGTAAGGACCATGAAAATAAACATGATATCATGAATTCTGAAACCGTTTTAATAATCCTTGAAAACAATGAGTATATACCATCATAAAACTAAATCCATATAGTATATTAGACTGGTAATTACAAAATAAGTAAAACCAAAAAAAAATAGTCTCTAAGTTAATGCATATCATATGAATACGATCGTATTATGTACTGGCATTATTATACAGGACTTTTCTCGTCTCACACATGTCGGTAATGTCTCGGATGATGGCAGTCAGATGTTGCGTTGCTTGACATGAAAGTAATTTATTTACACTTTATTTTTTGCATATATCTTTATCTAAACTGACATTGTGATTTATGGCTAGCCCAAAATTTATAGCTTTATGTAGCATACAGTCTTGCTTGCCGTCTATCATATAAATCGTGATACAGTAGTCAATTTAATATTTGTCGGCCGATATCAGATGCCTCACTTTTGAACGAAGATATTCAATGTTTGAAGTTTGAGTAAGTTTAAGTTAACGATTCGATTTTGGTTTTGTTTTTCTTCCTGGAGGTGGCTGAGTTTTAATTTATAGGCCTTTATGGATATTATTACTTTATACTTTAGGTGTATTTATTAACCTTTATTCCTCAAAGCGAATATTTCTTACAAAATAAAAACCGTAATCGTAAAAATTTCTTAGCTGAGTAAGAGTTCAATAAAATTGGACATTTTTGGATGCTTGGTTTAAATATTTGTTTGATTACATGGTAATGTTAACAAATGATTTTATCATATAATTATATTGTAACATTAACAGATTCATCAATTTGTTATATATTTAGTCTTAAAATATGATTTTTATATTATAATATGAGGCTAAATATATAACGTTAGACTGAGAAGTCACATAAAATTTGTTATATTTGTAAAATATTTAAGTTTAACATCTTGTGAACTATTCATACTATGAAAAAAATATAAAATCTCTTTTCGGAAATTTTTAAATTCTCTATAATTTCCTTTATTTTCGTCAAACTCTCTTTTAAAAGTTGGGAGGTACAAGTTCGTAAACATTTTTTCTTCAAATTATTTCATAAGCTAAACGAATATTAGCTTTGATGACGAGACTACAACCAAACTATATATACAAACAAATATATAAACCTACTAACAAGTTGATTCTAAAGTTGTTTTTTCTAAATTTTTTGTCGACGAAATAATACATACAAAAGCGAAATTCCACTCGCTGGCTGACTACACAGCTTTAAGCATTAAATTTGGACATAGGCTCAAATATTAAAACAGAAGGTTATAACCATAATGTATATAAAGGAGGGGGAGGGGAGTCATATTGTTTTAGAAATTCGAAATAATTCAAGCATAAATATGAATATTTGTACAATTGTAGAGTCCCAAATAGAAATAAGAAAAGCTTGTTTCAATTTCTTTGAGCTGTCGCTAAACGTAAACAGTTATTACATAAAAAAACGAAAAGCGCAAAATGAAATCGTAGTCTATTTTTGCCAGATTATAGCGGGGATGTCAGTTAGCATAATAGAGCGCAATGTTAAATGAAAATATTTAACAACATAATTCCCTTGTTCCATTATACTCGCCGTTTCTGATCAAAATTGTTTATTGCAGAAACTCTTTTCACGTATCCCTTCATCTAAAATAATATAATTATGTATCTTTGCAACGATATTTGTTTTTTTTCTAATATCTTTTATTTCCCCAAATAATTCAAGATTCAAGGCCAGACGTACCCAAGCGTTTAATTATTCTCTTACCTTTTTTGAGATGAGATTTTACCAATTTTAATTAGAGAAAGATAATACGTACATTAAGACTAATTGTATATATGTATAATCATAATTGTTAAGTATTTTCCTCGCTTTTGGCTTTGTTGAGAGTTTATAGTTATTATAATTTAAACATAATTAGGTCAGGTTGTGAAAAGGTGGGACCGCAAAACAAACTATTGTTCTTTTCAGATTACCCATTTGTTTGATGCAATTTTCTCCAGCGGGAAAATTGTTTACCTCTCCAATCCAGGGTAGCTTTCTACAAAACTTTAGAAAAATAATATCATTAACCCTACATCTATATAAAAAGAGTTTACTTTGGTTTTGATGAACTTGTTCATAAGAACTGTTTAATAGATCTTCGATTTCATTTCTTCCAAAAAAATATTAAAAGTAAATTTCACAAAGGTAGATTGTAAAGGACTATTTTATACTTAATTATTTGGTCGTTTCTTTTTTAGGTAGTGAAATTAACCTCTACTTTTTCTCATTAAATCACTGTAATAGTAAATAGTAGTAATTTGTAACTTTCTATTCAAATCTAGTCTTTGAAATTAAAATTTAAATATTCAGGTTTTTTGATCGAATTTTATTCAAGTTTTCGATATGCAATTTTGGCATTGTATACAAAATAGTATAATTACATCGATTTGAAATTATTTCTTTAACCGGTTTGCTATGCGCAACGAATATTAATTTAACTAAACGTAAAACGTAACCTACCTAGTTCCATCTATCTAATGGTGTAGGTAGTTGGCGCATGAATTATTTCAAAGAATATAAATAATAATCAATATAAACTAGGTATTTTTCATACAATGTTTAATGTGTACCAGCTAGACCTCTTCACGATTCGACCGTAAATTTTGGGTTTGTTGTCGCATCTCGGTGAATATTCATTAACTATTTATTTAAATTATCCATATTACTTTTACATCCATTTCTACTATAAAAGTATTAAAGTTTATGATCTATTTATTACAGTGCTCACTAGCTTTAAGACATTATATTGTTAATTAATTGAATTAAATGTAATATATTTTGATTCCCGCACTCGCCGGTGCTAGATTTAAAAATCTCTCCATCGAAAGACAAACATAATTCATGAAAAAAAAACAGAACTGATCGAAGTATACCTAAAAAATGAGTGAAAAATGTATTTCAAAATTCCATCACGTGTGCTTAGCTTTAATAAGCCTTTGGATTTAAAACGGGTAATAATGTTTTATTCTTTTATATTTTGTGCATTTGTGGTAATAAGTTAATAAATAAAAATCTGTAATGTGAAAAAAAAATATTTTGTAAATATGTTCAAACCCTTTTAATTATGTCATACGATTCAATCATTCTATGTAGAATGCATTACATCTTTGACCGACTTGACGTCGTAAGCACATCCTTACATGAATACGTAGAATTTTAAACCATACCAGGTAAACTAAAGTAATATGAAAACTCAATAAAAATATTAGGTTGTTTTTTTTTATTTAGTTTCAATCACGCTGATCAATTGCATGTGTTCGATCTAAACAGTAATATGTTAATCAAAATAGGTAATTAAACGTGAAAGATATCAACAACATAATTGAAGCAAAGCTTACTTTTGATTAATTACGACAGCCATGAAGACGCAAGACCTACCCAAAACCTATGTAAGCAACTTAATTGTAAATAAAGTTATAAAACCCTGCGGTGAGTGTTAATTCTCGAACAAAAATTGCATTAAAAATTCAAGAAAACGACTCTCATTTATTATTTTGAATTTTGTTTTTTTTGGTTCATTTATTATTTTGAATTTGGCCAAATTAATATTACAAAGAAATTTATTATGAAAAGGAAATTTAAATTTTGGTTCACAAAGGCTAATCGGTATAATGACTTATAATTCAAACTGCGTTTAAATATAATTTAAATGTCACGAAGATATTTTGCAGAAATCCGCAAGAGCATAACCGGGATGAATTACACTACAGTAACAATATTCACTAAATGTATTTATAAACGATGTAATTCAGACGCTTTCACTTGGAAGGTTTTGACTCAGCACATAAAATTGATAATATCATTAGACCTTCCTTAACTAGGGCAAGGTAAAAGTAATTAAACATTAAAGACCACGTAATGTATTTTTGCACCTGAATATTGATTTTACGTTTTAGAGGCCAAATTGATATGACGCTATACCATATATTTGATACCCTATTTTCTATTTAGTAGCAATATTCTTTTGGAGATGTTAAAGTTCCAATAGAAATATTTCAATTAAGTTTAGTTTATAATAAAAATGTGTATGTCTTTAAAATTGATATAGATTGTAGGGAAGCAATCACGCCCAAATGAATTAACTCTTTTCTCCAATTTTATGCTGCAATATCTTTTTTTAAATTATTAAATATTATCGCCAAAGATATTCCGAGATATTTTAGTATACAAATGTTGCAATATCAGCGCTGGGAACCAAGTTATATAGGAATTATCAACTTTTTATCAGTATTTAAATACTTGTGACCGTTGTATCCGAACGTGATTTGTCTAGAATAACCTAAACTTTTTTGTTTTTTAACCCTTAACAGGCCGGGTGCGGTTACCATGACCCCAGTAGGTGCAACACTGTCAATTTTATACTCTTCCAATATTCGATGGTATTTGCCCCTCCTGGTACCTTCGCAACTCAGGCGATTAGTACGAGGCCCGGCCTAGTAATAGTCGCACGCGTCTTTTGTTTTGAGTTTTTATTGTTTAAAAGTTTGCAGCGGTCACAGTGACCGCACCCGGCCTATTGTGTGATTTTAGAAAGTGAATTCCTTTCTCGGTGTTGTCTTCATTTTACTAACAAAATGGAACGTTTTGACCAACAAATACAAGAGCGGCTTACACAAGATGATAATGATGACCCTGCCTCTGATGGCGATGGTGAATGCAGTAATATTGATCAGGATATCGAACCAAATCACGTGATTTATGAGTCACACCACTCAGAATCTGAAGAAGAAGTTACCTCATCTAACGATGAAGATGATCAACCTTTGTCAAGTCTTCAACCGAGTCGTAAGCGCAAGGCAAGTAAAAGTATTTCCGATAGCGAGGAAGTTCAACTAAGGGATAAAAACTATTTCGGCAAAAATAAGTTTCGCTGGTCTTCTGTTCCATCTGCCGCCCGAAGTAGAACAAGAAGTCATAACATAGTAGATGTACAACCAGGAATACGTCAAAGTCTTCGACACAGCCTTACAGCAGAATCGACAGTAGAAGATGTATGGAATTATTTTTTTCGTGAGGGTACTCTTGAAAAAATTATAACACATACCAACAGTCACTTCGGAAAGATGCGAGACAAGTATGACGACAATAGTTACGTTTATAATTTAGATATGATTGAACTAAAAGCATTATTAGGCATACGCTTTGATGAATCTTCAACTCGGCTAGAACGACGTGAAAATGATCCCGCAGCGCCAATTTCTGAAATTTTTAATGATTTTATTGGCAATTGTCAAGACGTATGCGAAATTAGAACTGAAGCTTGTGTTGATGAGATGCTGGTTGCATTTCGCGGCAGTTGCAAATTTAAAATGTATATGCCAAAAAAACCGGCAAAATATGGCTTGAAAATTCAATGTATCACGGATGCAAAAACGGGTTATTTACACAATGCCTACATTTATGTGGGTAAAGATTCTGATGGAAAAGATTTACCAGAACAGTACAAACACTTAAAAAAACCGACCCAATCTGTTTTGAGACTTGTAGAAAAAATAGAGGGCTCAAATCGTAATATTACAGCCGATAATTGGTTTACTTCAATACAGTTAGTACAAGAGTTGAAGAAAAAAGGTCTAACATTTGTTGGCACAATGAAGAAAAACCAAAGAGAAATACCCAAAGATTTTTTACCATCAAAAACTCGTAAAGTAGAAAGTTCCTTGTTTGGATTCACAAATGAATTTACATTAGTATCTTATGTCCCAAAAAAAAATAGGTCGGTTATACTCGTATCTAGCATGCATCACGATTTAGCAGTAGATAATGTCAAGAAAAAACCTACAGTAATAATGTATTATAATGAGACTAAATATGGGGTTGACTTATTAGATCAAAGATGTTCAAACTATAGCACTGCCCGACGTACTCGTAGATGGCCGATGACAATTTTTTATCGTTTGCTGGATATTGCGAGCTCTAATGCATTTATAGTTTATAACTCAGTGCGAGAGGATAAGATTAAAAGGCTTCAGTTTATGAAAGATCTCGCATTATGTCTTGTCAAACCGCATTTACATAGGCGAGCAAGTAATCAACATCTGACTCGACAGCTTCGCTTAGCTATAAGAAGAGTACTAAACATAGAAGAACCTATACCCGAGGTAGAAGAAAAGCTGGAAACTAGAAAAACATGCTATACTTGTGATCCCAAAAAAAAACGAAAGACCTATCATGTATGTTTTTGTTGTAGAAAGCCGATATGTATCGAATGTAGCCAAAAGATGTGCCGCGATTGTCGCGAAACAAGACCATGATTGACGGTTGTCAATTTGTCATTAACAATATCTTTTAAGTTAATTTTTTATTTTCTCTATATTATATGATCTCTTAAGGCAACAAAACCAAATTTTTTTTCCAAAAATTAGTTAAGATTTTTTTTTAAGGAATGTATACAGAAGTTTAGAGATTTTGTTTCGTTTTGGCGTTTGAGTAATGTTTTTTTTTAATTTAGCATTAATAGAAGTTATATTTTGTTAATTTTTCTTTCCTAATTAAAAGTAAACACTATCAGTAACACTGACTATTTTTATTTATTTATTATTAGGATAATATCATAAAAATATTATACTTTAAGTACATGCGGTCACGGTGACCGCGCCCGGCCCGTTATGTTACAAAAAAACCACCCGGCCAGTTGAGGGTTCAATATATGCTCCTTTTATGTTTCAGTTGCATGTAATTTGTAAATATTTTAAGGTAATGGTAAAATAATTTTCCTATTTTCACTATTTGATACATATATTTTCCTGAGTATTATATCTAAATAAATATACAAATGAAGTAATGTGGAAATCAATTTTGATACCTAGTAAAGTGAACGTTATTTTATTTTTTGAAATGCAAGTGGGTATGCCGTGCCTTCAAAACTGTATAATTGTATTTATTACCTCTTTTTTGATCTCTGTCGGGGAGAAAGTTATAAATTTAGGATAATATTTTTAGACATAATTTGATCCCACACTTCTTCCTCTTTAAATTGGTTTAATCAGTTTATATACGTAATTAGTTTTTTAGTAATAAAATTCGAGAAGATTAATACTCCTACTGTCCTACTGACATTTTAGGACCTATAAGCACACACAGTCTATTTGGTGCATTCAGTATAGACCGCATATATCAAATATTGTCCGTATCAGTTAATATTAAAAATCTGTAGGAATATCTTCGCATTAGAAGTCTTTCTGTTACGTCGATTTCATTTATTATGTTATTTATTACATTACGAAAATTTAAGATAAGTCCAAAAAGTGTCGTGTGTGGAGTGTTGTGTTTAAATGACAAGCAAAATTAGGTGAAGGTTATTTAAATTATCTTTTTAAACGAACAGTAAAATGTTTGGTAAAATACAGTCTCCACAATTCATGAACTGTTATCGATAAAAATCAACGACTAAATACTAAAACAAATACTTTACTTTCTTTTTCAAAATTAAAAGATAGATTCTTAAAGCGTTGTACAAAACCTTTTGTACGTCTTTTGTTTTATAAAAACTTCAATGCAATGGAAGTTTATATCATTTAAAGAAACAAGGTCTCAGTAAAGAAATTAGTGATTTCTATATTTCCACACAAAATCAAGAAACACGGTAAGATATCGTACAACCCTAAACTTGCTTCCAATAATTTTTAAGGTCTTTTGATAAATTATGAACTATTATAATTAAATCATGTCCGTTCATTCATCCCTCTGTTCTTCTTTCTGTATGTCATGATCTTACAATTTGTTTAGTTTTTGACCTCATGCATAAAATATTGCAATGTACATAGATTGTGTAGGATTAGTGTCTTCGAGATTAAAGATAGAAAGAGAAAACTCAATATCCATAGATGAATGAAACAACATCAATCCACACACAAGAAAAGTAAACTTTTAAACAAATCTCGGTGAAATAAACGATAGAAAGATGAAAAATGTGTATAGTGCAATTTAGCGGCAATGTGTTCAATATTGTTAAAATACAATATTAATATTATATATGTCGCACTTCTTATCATCGTCTTGTATTACATAATAGTATGTTCCGGCCTAGACAATTTTACCGTTCTAGGTTTAATTAATTACTTTTTAGTAACATATACGTTTAAAAATTTTATTCCATAACAAATAACGAACTTTAATTTCCCTTGATTTCCAAAAGAGCCGTAAAACATGTTTTTTAAATATATTTTTTATGAATATATTAGTCGCTTTAGAGGTAATGAGACAAGGGTTAAATTTATAAAATGGCCTCCTAAGTGGCTATTTATATTATACAAGGAATTTTTCCTCCATATTAATAGAACCGTTTAGTAATTTTATTCCACTAAAATTTTCAGCACTGATTTCAATCTCCTAGATGTTAACTTTCAAAAACTTTAAACCATTTCTTTAATTGTTTATTTTCTAAATTACTTTTAAAAAGTTTCGAGTTAATTCATATTTTTTTTATATATATTTTGAATTTACTTTTTCTACTTTTATTTTTCCTCATTGATTGCCTATGTAATTTGAGGACTTTTCGCAATCTAGCAGTTTGAATTGTATACATATGATATTAACTATATAGGTTTACTCCTGTTAGTGATAAATTTTTAGGTATTTGTTTATTGATTCTGATGGATATTAAATTACATTACTTTAAACAATTCCTTCAAAATTATTTGTGAAAAAATATTGTACATAAATATATATGTATATATATATATACATACATATATATATATATATATACATATATATATATATATATATATATATATATATATATATATATATATATATATATAGAGAGAGAGGTATTGGAAAAAAGAAACTTCCATTGCTTTAGTATATGTTACCTTTTCTAAATTAAAAACATTAAAAGGATTAATATTAAATAAAATATTGATTTTGTAACATCAAAACTAACTGATATTGAAGCACAGAAGACAAGAAAAAAATCATGTAAGTTTAAAAAAAAAATTAATTTAATTACTTTTTATAAAATCATGCTACAAAAGCACCAAATATGTTTTACATTAACTGACTTAAAGAACGGCCCTTGATAGTAAGTATTTTGTGAAATTTATGTATTAGCAATGTAATTTCTTAATTTGTACCTACTAATTTTTTCTTGACGTATTGAAAACAAGTCATATTTTACTAAGAAAATTCCTGTATAATACAAATATTTTTGGACTAAACTACATTATTGTCGAATTCAGAAAATATTTAAAAATAATATTTATAACAATATGGTTTATTACATTTCTATACAGCAACTAAAAGAAGGAATTGCTGAGTCAGTCTGAAGAGGCGAATTGTTGACGAGGTAAAAACTTCAGTCGTGTATAGTATGTTGAAACAAAATAAAATTTAGTTTAAGATTGCTTAACAGCCAATGAGGATACAATAAGGCTATTTTGATGTTTTCGATACAAGTAGCCAATGGTGTTATTTGACAAGCGGTAGAAAATCAGCACTCACCGCAAGTTTATTTTACAAGGTAGTGACGTGACTAGTAGGGTATTAAACACCACCTGAAATTATTTCAATACCACTTAAAGATATCAAATCGACATAAAATCCAGAAATATCGAAGAACTGACATGAACTTTCATTGTTTCTCTTTGAAGGCAGATAAAGGTAGTGACGCTATATTTATTTTTAACCGATTATTGAAGTTTATAAGTACTTAAACAGGCACTGTCGTAAATTTGGATACTATTGCTCCACAACATCGACCTTGATTTGAAGATGTGTTCACGAAAATGTAAACTTGACAGAAACATTTCCCATGAGTTGTAACGAATTAAACTTAATAAATCCAAAAAAAACATCGTTAGTAAAGAGAAAATCAGAGACTTGACTCTAAAAATAAATATAAAACACACGAAGTTTAAAATCATCGAATATCGAACAACCATTGAAATTTGGTCTTTACAGACAGATGAAAGTCGTGTTGCAAAGCAAATAATAAATTATATGATTCCTTAAATTTTTTAAATGTTACTTACGCAAGTTAAAGAAGATCTACAATTATCTATCGTTTTATATGTAACAACAACAAAACATAATTTACGAGCCAAAACTCTTATGAATGACGTGATTTGCAACTACGTTTACTGAATGTGATTATTATCTCATTCATCCCGATTATCTCCTCGGATTTATGCGAAATATCTTCGTGACATAATAAATGGGAGTTGTTTCCTTGATGTGTCAGCGCAATTTCCGGTAGAAAGTCAGCACTCACCGCAAGCTTATATTACTTCACTTACAATTAAGGACTTTTCACAGGTTTTAGGAAGATCTCACGTTTTTCGTAGTTGTTGTTTTGTTCCATTTTTTGTTGATACGTTTTGATTTTTACTACATAAAATCATTTCAATTAATATTACGTTATATCGATCAAATATACAGAATGAATATCAACATATTTGAAACAAAATAAAAATATGAATAACCTCAAAAACTAAAAACAAATATTTTTATTAGTTTTACGTATTACTTAGGGAATAATTAAAGTATGCTTTAAAACGATAGATATTTAAGTATTTATTAGAGACATTATTAAGTAATTAAATTAAAAAATTATCATTCAAAATATATTTTAAAGATATAAGAATTATTCGATAATGAAATTTAGTAACCACTCTAACGGTAAATTGTTTTAGTTTTATATCAACAAATAAAAAAATATATAGGCACTCAAGTTACTTCTCTAGCTAAACAACACATTATATGCTGAACAACACATTTACATATCGCGAAATGAAACTAATATGTGGTTCTACCTGTACTTAACAGGTATTTATTCTCGTAGTTTGAAATAACTTCAATTATTACAATTAGGCAGGTTCTATAAAGTAAGCATTTAAAAAAGCTATTTTAATTTTATTTTTTGTTGCCAAGTTATTAAAGTAAAGCTTTTTTAAATAATTTTTCCTACGTTTTATTCTTCTCTTTTCCCTGTTATAGACGGCTTATCAAAGCCAGGGTTGAATTAGTACGGTTTCATGAAACCCAATCGGCCAGTTGACGTAACGCGGCAATGACGCATTACGGCTTAGATAAACACAATGAAATGATAAACGCGACTTTATTAAAATTTTGGATTCCATTTATCTATTTATTCGAATAAATTTTACAGCAGAAAGAATAGAAAGTAAAATAAAATTAATTTTCTCATTATCGAAATACCTGTTTTTTAAACATAATTTTCTTCAGATATCGTCATGTGCAGCAAAAAAAATTACTCCTTTAATAAACGCTAGCCCTGATATGAGGATCTCCTAAACAATTGGATCCCGGGTGTGTTTTAAAAATTAATTTTGCCTCTAATACATTTCAAAGAAAGTTTCGATACTCATAATAATGTAAGAAACCGAGTAATATAATTTAATTTTTTTTAAAAATTAAAAAGAAATTAAGATACAATATTTGAATAAAGAATGGCCAAATAATACTACCACAATATTAGTTCTTATGTTTTAGCTTATAGGGTAGTAAAATAATAAAATATTTCCAAGTCTTCTCTAAGCATGACTGCCTTTTTCTTACAGTGTGGGAGTATGAAAGGAATGCTATCAGACAAAATTAAAAACCGCAGGAGCTGGGAGGTGTTCTAACGAGGCTTCTTATTTTTCTTAAATTTAACATAGTAGATTATCATAAAATAAATCTATCGGAGAGATCTCAATTATTATTTGAACTTTTAATTCAGACTCCCTGACTGAAAGATACGTTTCTTAAATTTCTTTTCAACTACCAGTATTACGCTCATACTTTAATACATATTAATAACTGTGATGATAAAAAATATTTAAATGGATTCTAGGACGGATTATGGCATGAAAACATGTGTAGCTATTGTTTACAATAATAAAGGATAAATTAAATTGTACATAAATTTAACTGAATATTTCTTATTCCCCTCTAAAAAGATTGATTACCTCTCCCATCAAGTAAGTACTCATTGCACTCACCACCAAATACTGCTAATATATACTAACCGTTCTGGTCACAAGGTAATCAAAATACTTTTGGATTCTATTGAGAATTCGTAATGTCTGGATTCGTTCAGACTCTTAAAAACTCAATAATTTTATCTACGCTTTTGAAAGTGCTATCGTACTTTGTTTAATTATAATTAATTCGTACTATCCATTCTATTTAATTTTATATACTAGTTTTATTAAAATATACATGTGTTACCTGCGTATTTTGAATATATTACACATTTTCATTCAATTTCTTTTAAATTTTCTATCACTAAATAAAACAACATACAAACTGATAAAAAACTGCTAAAAAATTATATAAACTCATAAAGTATGAATCGAACCAGTGACACCTGCGCCAAGGCTGACTAGCAAAATATAAGCACTACGAGAGTATTTAATCAGCATGGGGATTTTTTGGCGGAATTGGTTCACAAAATTTAATATGGTCACATTTGATAGTTTGATTTCCCTACCTCCTGGCCGCTAAACCGCAATATTTAGTAAAACTAAAATTATTCGCTATAGCAGTATCCATAATGAAAGTAATAGAAAAGTTATCATAACTAGGTACCCTATTTTATTGGTTTTTAAAAATAGTTATTTGGTTTTTAAAAATTTTTCAGAGACTATTAAAGTGACTTAAATCAACTGCAAAATTGTATGGTATTTTAGAATGTACATTATATATGTTAAAGACATACTAGACCATATATTTATATGTTTTTATGTTGACAAAAAAATTATATAAACATGCACCATGTTTTTATGCATAAGTATTATTTAGCGGACAATATATTCACTTTGCGAAAACTAATGTTTTTAAATAAATACTGTCCCTAAATGATTTGCAGTCCCTAAATGTGTACGAAACCCATGTTCCGTGATTTCGTAACATTCAAATTACATCCCGTATATATATTGTTTAGAAATCAAGCAATATTAACAATATTACAATTGGACTAATTATATAAAATGGTGAGGTATTTAATTATTAACCCAAAAACTTACTTCAATTAAATTTTAATTCCAGCCTCAAGTTTAAGTCCTTAGAAGTAATTACAACTCAAGCAATTTGAAAGTAATAAACTTTCCATTTAACGTTTTAGAAAGAAGAGGTCTTTCTCTATATACTTATATTAGGTTTTATTAAATCTAAATTTGTCTTTTAAAAATTATATGCCTTTTCGTCTATTGGTTGCAACACTTGATAGATTTGATGATTTTATGTCCATTAGATAACTATAAAAATATAAGTCGATCGATCTTCTCAAAAATTTGTCAAAAGAGTTTTTGTAGCAATGTGTATAAATAATTTGATAACTTCGTGCTTGCTGACTTTTCTCGCCTTCCAATTTGTACGGATTTTCTTGCTCTTTTATTCATTTTCCTGATTACTTTTGTTTATTTGAAAGTATTTTTTTAGAATTAAGCAAATGGGATATGAGTACTTTAGTTTCATCTACAATTCTTTTGCTACAGACTTTAATAAAATAAATTAATACTAAACATTTTGCGGCGATGACTTTCTTCATCACTTTGTGTACCTCAAGAGTCTTTCTTTAAATACGAACTCATGGATAACACTTTATATTATAAAATTTATAAACATAAGAACATTAGTAAAAAAATATAATCCATTCATTGAAGTTTTTGTCATATTTTTATTGTTTCAATACTTGTATTAAATGTATAAATATGATGTTGCAATAAAGTAATTGAAATTTGTTTGCTAGTGTAAATAAAACTGTGTTTTCATTTGATTGGAACAAAAGGAATTTATATTTTACCAATGCACCTACCCTGATTATTCGAATTTTTACACAGATGAGAATTTAATTTTGAGAAACCTACAGCAAATTTGCTAGATATTGGATACAGAATAGTGTTTAATACAGTATTTTTTTTAAATTGTATTCATTACTAAAATGTAAGAGATCAATATTTCATTCTACTCGTTTATTTTTCTTTCACGTTTCAAATGCCTAATAGGTTTAAAATAAAATTGTATATAGATGACATATAGATATAAACCTTCAAATTTATATTTCTTATATATCATAACTTCAGACATCTTATATCTATCATAACTTCAGAAAAAGTTTTTTTTTAAAGTTAATAACTAAAATATTGAAATTTTTGTTGTTATATTAAATATTCTAACAAAAAATAATGACTTACAGTTTTAATAAGTAATTGCTTAAACAGAAACTAGCTGACAGTGAAACATCAAAGAATGCGAGACATCAATAATTATAAATCATAGATAATATAATAATTGAACAGGTGTAACTGGTAGTATCAGGTAGCACTTAATATTTAACATCCTCCTTTTAAGCGCAAACCCGTTGCCCTGGAACAGATGTCAATCTTCTTCCGTGAGATGGCTTTCATCAGAATGTCAACAACCATATTCTTAGTCCTAACATAGATAAATTTAATTTATTTATTGGTAACTTTCTCTTGAAGAAAATTATATATTATATCCATATGTTTGCTGTATGTACAAAAATCATCAGTACCTACTTCCAAATTTTATGGCTCCTTAACTATCCTAATATATAACAGGGGTGGAGTTTTGATATTTCGATGCGATTCATGTTCTAAGTATCGCAACCGCATTACCTCTTGTATCTCAAGAACTACTCTAGTTTCATGGTCTATAAGGCAACAGCGTTTTGGCGCTTAGAACATCATGATACTACAATAACCGGAAACAAAAGATGTAGACAGAGCAGCATCTCAGGCTGTTAACATGTGAAATCCAGTCTGAAATGCAGTGACCAAAAACCCTACGTTATTTTTTGTTCTAGCTGAATAATAATATATTTTCTTTTCTTCCTTTTATATATCGCAACATTTCCTTAACGGATAGTCAATATTATGATTCTGGTTTGTTGTTGAAACTACTCAATTTATACACCATGAAAACTCTATCAGGTCTCGTGCCTTGTGATAGATTTTTAATTATATTTATTTCTTCTCCTACATTAATTAATTTTGTACTATTATATGGTGAAAAAACCGAATGTGCAGAAATTTTTCGATTTAGATGGCCTGATCAACATCGATCTCATTTCTATCCAAATTTTAATAGAACTTAGATCGGTGTTGATCAGGCCGATAACACCGGGCAATACATTTCATTATTTCTATCCCTTTCTTTTGAATAAAATCCTTGATAAACAATCTTGCTTGGTATTGTATAATTTGACCATTAGCATCTACTTTAGTTTTATATACCCATTTGCTCTCTTATTTTCTGGAAGAGGTACTATTGTTCGTGTGTAATACAAATTGAAGAAGTGACCCAAATTATTATTTATGACTCTAATAGTATAAAAGTATATAGTGCATTTATTTCCCGACCTCAATGTTATATTGCCAGATGGCATTATAAATATCGTATTAGGTTTGTAATCATCGTTACTATGATGATTATCAGAGCAGCAGCTTTCACTAGTTTAATTAACTGTAGTATTTTGTGAATTGAATACCTTTTTATAAGATTTAAGTTCATAGTCATCTTCAGTATTACGTAGTCATTTTTAATGGTATGATGAATAAAAATGACAACTCTACTCTTGTATATTTGTTTTCTATTTGCATTATACATTATATCAACAACGGTCAACGAAAATCATTTAGATATCTTTGAAATCTTATTTTTGTTTTTTTTTTCTTTTGCTGAAAGGTGATATTGGCCAACAACCAAACATTTTTATGTTTTTCATATTACCTTTTATTTTTCATGCAGCATCTTGCAGTCTACAGTCTTGTTATTTGAACGATTAAGTAAGTAGGCTGTTGTCAAAACTGCTTCATATTTCCGACTGATTAATATATCTCTTTCTATTGTTTGTGCGTAATATTTTAATTGTTTTATTAGTTTAATTTTCTACTAGTTATTTTGAATTCTTAAAACTTTCTAAAGTATCAGGTTTATTTTTACAGATGTAAACAAACACCTGCTAAAATCATCTATACATATTTTACAATATTTAGAACCATCAATAGAACTCATCTCCTTTGAACGACCTAAATCAAAATAAATTTGTTGCAGTAGTTCGAAAGCTCAAGCGCCAATGTTTATGAATAATTGTCTACTCATTTTACCTTACATAAAAGTCGCATATAATTGGTAACCTTCCTTGTCCGTTTCACCCCTACGGATTATCTGGTATTTTTTCTAAGTCTGTCAAGTTCAGATGACCAACTCGCTGATGCCATATGTTTATATCATGCTCATCTACCGTTGATAGTGATACCGGTGCCTTGGTAATATCGTTCAATATATACATGTTATTGTGGCGTAAAGGACAACGTCCTTAGTATTCATGGTTATAAAAGACTTTCTTAAAATAATAAATACCATCCATAGATACTGCGTTTATTTTCATTGTTGATCGAAAAGCGCTACTAATTAGGTAGTTTATGTTAAGAACTCTATTTTAAAACATTTTTTGAGAGAGAGTGTCTTCCAATAAGACTGAAACGATCTTCAATTATAATATCATATGGTATGTTACCCTATCGCCGTGAGTGGCTAACTTTATAGAACTAAAGAATATCATGCTAGGAATATACTTTTTGTCATGGTCAATATTTGTTGATAAAAATAGGTATTTCTATTTTCCATAGAAAAGTCTTCGCATATTTTTAAACAATGAAGCTGCACTTTTAAGAAATATAAAATACAAATACAGCAGTTTAATATTTCATTGCCGCATATAGGAGAAACTATCTTTTCGATTGTTAACTATCGGTAATACCTTTAATCATAAATATAATACTTTACATAAAATACCATTCGATATCTGTTTAGCATCAGCATTGGAAAATACCATTCAATACCTGTTTAGCTGTGAGCCGTTTCTCATTCGCGGACACGGTCGAGTACATATATAAATAGCACGACAAGGGTAAAAAGAGTTGTAAATTAAATTTTCGTCTAGCTGTGTTTCTAATTCAAGTTTTTAATAGTAATCACTTTTTATCACAACAATATATACATGGCAAATATATGGCAGAAAACTAACATTTCGTTCGTATAAATAAAATGTTGAAAATATGGTACACGAGTTTTATTTACATATTTAAATGGAATATTCGAGGCCAGTAAGAGGCAAAAAACAACCTTATATATAATTCATTTCATAGGTATTCAAGTTAAAGCTGCATTATTGTTAAGATCATCCACGGCAACACGTTGTCGATATTAAGAATATAAGGCCTAAACTTGGATTATTTCACTAATTATCGTAGGCCGTATGACAACATAGATTTTATTTCAGAAATATCTAGGGGCTATGAAGATTAAAGTTGATAAAATAAGGGACGTACGACATATTACATTTTTAGGTTTATCGTTTACCATATACTCAATTTTACGGAATTAAATTCAGAGCATGTGAGACATGCATTAAAAATGGTGTTAATCGGTTAAACAATCTTGTCTTGCATACATCATTATTTTAAGAATTTTGATATTCTAAATGAACAAATGAATAGAGGATGAAAAGTTGATTAAAACTGTATTGGAAATGGTAAAGGTGTTCTCCTATATTCAAAGTATCCACAAACCCTGGCTTAAAATAGCCCGTGCCAAATTACTCTTACTTATACACTTACTTAAATGATATAATTGGATACTTGATTGTTTATTTATTTATTTATCTTTCCTGCTTAAAAGGCTTTCTTGACTCCAAGTTTGCTCGCTCCTACAGACTGAACTACTAGTGATTTCAACAAGTGAAGTGTCGGAGAATATTAGAATATATAACAATCCAGGATATATTCTGTTCTGAAATCATTCACGTATTTTTCACTCTTTGAAAAGTAACTATAACATTATAAATTAAAATGAAAGGATTGAATACGGTCGTCTTGATCCGGAATGTGTATTAGAGTATATAACATTACATGAAATTCAGTGTTCTGAAATCGTTCTCATATTTTTCATTTTTTGAAAAGCAACTATAAAATTAACTAAGTTATGGAGTAATGGGTATTATTAAGAGTATTGAACCGCCCCATTCATTCAGGACCACTCAAAGTCGGAGTGTTACTCAATACCGTCAATACTAAATTCAATGATTCAACAATTCGCATTTATGCTTCATCCGATCTAATTAGAATTGAGACTTCATACATAAAATATAACTGTCTAAAAGGAGTTGGCAAAATCATTAGAACCATGTTTCCACTAATATTATCATGGGGCGTTACTATACATAAGCTTCATGTACATACTTTTAAAAAGCTCTAATGTACGTCGGTAAAGCAGTTTTGGTAAGAGATCTAGTTTTGTATCGCATTAAACCGAATAAAAACTTTATAAGGCCTCTTTAGAAATGAGTTCGCACCTCCCAATCTTTTAATATTCCTTATGTTAATGATTCCATGAAAGAAATAAATCAGTTGCGCAATCAGTCTAATTCATAATTAAAGCAGCACGCCAGATTCATAATACAAATCAAGACTACGCTCTAATTCTATTTAGTCGCTAGATTGACTGCCGTAATAACTTATCAAAGTCGTAGTAAAAGTTGTAAACAAAAAATAAATAAAAAACTAAAACCAGACTACGAAAAAAATTAACTGACCTGTTTCGTGTTTTAAACAAGAAAGTATTCCTCTCATTAACCGTCATAGTATAAATTTTCCTCCAAATTTAGGAAAATCTGTAAAAAAATGATTGATGAAATTCAATTCAAAAAGATAATAGATTCAATTCAATTCTACATGGGTACGATGATGACTTAGGTATAACCGTGGTCGCACGCCACCGTACTAATAAATAAGAACATAAAAGGCACCGCATGGCGGCAAAACTTAGAGGTGACAAAATATACATTTATTAAGGCAAAACAAACTTACACACACACGTGTGTGTATATATATATATATATATATATATATATATGTGTGTGTGTGTGTGTTTGTGTAAATATATATATATATATATATATATATATATATATATATATATATATATATATATATATATATATAATTCTTACGTCGACCAATTGAAGGAAAGACCTGTCAAGTTCGAGTAGTACTCGCACTACGAGAGATCTGTAAACCTTTAGACACTTATACATGTTTAAGTGCACTTAGTATTTATATTATACTACTTATACTAGTTACAGATAACAATTTTTACCAAATTGAATATATCGATAACTATATCTTTCACAGGCATAGAAACATGGTGCATGTTTAATTACTATTGTTTCTCTCCACGTAAATATGTAATATATTGCCTCGCATTTCACACAATGAACATATATTTTAAAACAAAAAAGTATTTTTGTAGTCGATTAAGTTACTTGTATGGAGTTTTGATGAAATTTTTACAAATCCCTTTATATGTAATAAAATAGTCGACTATCACTTGTATTCTAATATAGCCATCTTAGCTGGGATAATTTTCCATTTAATTAATATATATATTACTACTATTTCTCTATAATATACCTCGATATTCATGAATAAAATATGGTATGCTAAAAAATTACACGTCGTTTACGAGAAATACCTGTAACCTTAACCGTTTAGATATATTTATGTGTGCATAGAATACGTTTAATGCGAATTCCACAGGTAATTAATAGGTATAATTTGTTCCTTCGATTTCGAAAATTTTAAAATTTTGAATTTACTCCTGTACTTATTTATTTTTACTTTAGCAGAACACATATCCGGCTAGTAATATTTTCAGACAATGAAGCGAAATTAAACGGATTTTAACTCTACTAATTGACTAAATTAATATTGAAATTTGATGAAAATATTACTTGCAATTTTCTATGGTTATTTTCTAGTTTAATTGTTATTGGGACACTGAAACCATTACCTTGTCTCACACACCGATTGATATTTTAATTCAAATTGAAATTCTCCATTACCGATCTTTCAATAATATTTCAGTAAATATTTCTTATCATTTGTTGATATTAATTACGTGAACATAAATTTCTCGTTGAGTTTGTCGTTAATTTCACGTGGCACTAGTTCATTCCTGGAAATTTAGCCCTGCGTTTTTCTCTCTCTTTACTGCCTGCTACTTTGTGGATTATAAATTCATGGTCATTCCGAATATTTTCATTGTTCAAAAGTATTTTCTACTTTGAAACTAATATTTAAATATATCATAATATTATAATAATTACTTAAAAATTTCTGTTTCAACGACAATATATGAGCAAAAATAACTATAAAAAATTAGAAACAAATATCTTACTAAAACATAAGATACTATAACAACATTGATTAAAATATCCAGAAGCCGGTTAGAAATAAAATAATTCATAATACGAATACTGACCGAGAAGCAAATATATTTAATATTTAATAAGACTTTACTTAATTTGGTCAAGAATCAGATTTTGGTCTTGTATCAAATATTTGTGGGCTTCTCGGTGATAAGAAAATTTTCTCAATTTCATCGCAAAATGTGGTTTAAAATTAAACACAGGAACAATTACACTTTTCTCCCAGTTTACAGGAGAAAGTTTAGATAAGTTAAAGAAAAATCTTTACTTGAAGACTCGATACACTACTAGTTAAATGATATTGACTTTACTGTTGTGGTTACTAAACACTACATTTTCAATCTGTCTGTTCAATATGTAGATAATTTCATAAATATGAAATCCAGTATTATCTTTCATGTGTTTTTCGTCGAAAGTTTTAAGACAATTCAGTTAATTAAAAATTATGGGATATTTACCCATGAACATGCACTTATACGCGCGCACATACACACGCACGCTCGCATATACGTACATATATTTGCACGCACGCAGGCACGCACGCATCCATATATGAATATCCGCTTCTAATTTTTAAGCGTATATATAAAAAATGTGAAAAGATTACATTAGTGATATTTAGTAAGCACTCAAACAAACTTTGGTTAACCGGCATCAAAAAATTAAATAATATAAGCATTAACGTTACTCTTCCCACAGCTTTTAAATATATGCTGGATGATACATTCACATATCGCAGAGTTCATGTCTTACCTAACAGGTTCATATTCTGATAGTTCGAAAAATCTTGAGATTAATTTTCAACACTTAGTTGGTAATTCTTGAATCTATTAAATTATTACTACTATCGTGCTATTCTATAAACATCATAAATTAATTTGAATGATTTACAAATTTATGTCAACTTTTATAATTGAAGAGTATGATTATTATTTTACGTTTTATTCTTATAATTTTTAATTTATTTCTACAAATCATCTTAGACATATAAGTACTCGATTAAAATAATCAGACAAGTTTTGTAAAATGGAAACCATAATAAAGCTGAGAGTTTATTCAATTTAATTTTTTGTTGCCAACTTACATTAAAGTAAAGCTTTTTGAAATAATTTTCCCTGCGTTTTAATTTTCTCTTTTGCCTGTTATAAGCAGCTTGTCAAAGCCGGGGTTGAATTCGTACGGTTTCGTGAAACCTAATTGGACAGTCGACGTAACGCAGCAATGCAACGCATTACGGCTTACATAAACGAAATGAAATAATTGATTATAAGCGCGTCTTTGTTTGAATTTTGGTAAATCTCATTTTATTGTTTATTCGGATGAATTTTGCACCAGAAGGTAGAAAAGATAAAATAAACCTTAATTTTTTACTTTTTCAAATATATACTTTTTAAACGTAATATCCTTTAAGTTTCGTCACACGCAGCAAGATAAAAATATTCCTTTCGATAAGTTCCAATCCAGACCTGTGTTCGTTTAAATTATCGGACCTCGGGATCTGTTCTAAAAATTACCTTCGCCGCTAATATTTTTCAAAGAAAGTTTTCATAATCTATAAATGAAATAATCATAAATGATAATACAAGAAGCCTAGTAATATAATTCAGTTTTACTTTAATCAATTATTGTTATCAGTCGTTTAAAATTCAAACGATGGGAATCCAATAAAATAAAAGACGTAATTAACAAGTAGTTAATGTAGGTTTGCAACTAAAACCCCCATGTCAGTTTTTAAGGTTTAACTCATATAGTAGTCAAATAATACACAAAATATAATATATCTACGTCTGTTACAAGTATTACTTTTTTTAATTGCATTAGGAGAGTATGAAAATAACGCTTCCATGTAAAATGAAAACGGCAGAAACTTGAGGTGTGTTCCAATAAAGCTTTTTATTTTTTCCACATTTAACTTAGGACGTTGCTCTGAAATAATTAATTATCGGAGAGATCTCAATTTTTATTTGAATTTCTGACTTGGGTTCTTCGACTAAAACATACCTTAATTAAACTTT
Source organism: Druceiella hillmani (assembly GCA_039881145.1). Taxonomy (NCBI): domain Eukaryota; kingdom Metazoa; phylum Arthropoda; class Insecta; order Lepidoptera; family Hepialidae; genus Druceiella; species Druceiella hillmani. The sequence goes on along the minus strand of JAYKKI010000022.1, from coordinate 26,569,196 downwards.
TATTTAATTACCAGGATTATGCGCATATTTCCATACATATCAAAAATTGTATTGACAGTTTCAATAATTATACAAATTAATTCCGATCTTGATTAATATTATGGCACAAAGATATTTGGTCATTGTCTTTAATAGGAAGGGATAGATTAAAAAGCATATGAATTGTAATGAATATTTCTTATTCACCTCTAAAATATTGATTAGCAATGCAATTGTTTGGAAAAATGGCGACGACCAAAGTAGTCGCCACCAAAATAAGATTAATACATACTAACGATTCTGACAGCGAAGTAAACAAGATAATTTTGGATTCTATTGAGAAGTCGTAATAACTTTTTTCACTCAGATACTTGGAAAATTAATAATTTTCTATGCATGTAAAGGTGGATATTATGGAAATTCCAAATTACCGAAAGCCGAAAACTTTCATAATGCCTTTATAATGTAATCTGTCATAGAAAAGCAATATTAACAAGTTTTTTAGGTAATATTATTGCTTTCGTACTTGCCGTACTGTTAATTAATCTGTACCTTCACATCTATTTAATTTTGTATGTTCCTTTTATTTTAAATGTATAAATAGTACGTACGTAACATATGTATTACACCTTTAATTTTATTAATTTTTGTTTTATTAATTCAAAAACATACAAACAGATAAAAAACTGCTAAAAATTATAAATACTCATAAAGTATGACTCGAACCAATGCCATCTGCGCCAAAGCCGACTAGCAAAACTATATCATCACGAGATAATTTAATCAGCATGGATATTTCTTGGTGGAATTCATTCATGAAGTATTAAGCTTTAAAATGATCACATTTGTTACAGTTACGTGTCCCAACACCTTCTAGCCAAATTGCCATTTTTTAAATATTTAAAAGTATTCACGAAGTAGCATATAATAGTTTCATCGTGTATAGACATTATCACATCTAATTACACTCTACCAGTTTTCGAGTAATAGTCGACCTACTTAGCATAAAAATAAAATTCTCAGGGAAGATGAAGCAAGAGTTGTTCCCATTAAAACCAAATTCGTACTTGTGCAAAGGAAAGGTAAAATGCTTAAGTAAATGGAAGAAACAAAAGTTGAATTGCTTTTATATGACAGCGGAAATTCTTTGTTAACTGAGCTTTTGTTATGCAGAAATGGTTAATATTTTTCGTACCTTAATTACCTTAAAAAAGTTATGTCGATTATTTACATATATAGAGCGAAAAGTTTGGTTACTTTTAAATTTGCGGAAAAATTTAATATATACAAAAACGAACAAGTTTTACTTTCTTTTAGTACTTTTGCATTGCAATTGTACAACTCGGGGTATATGTTTTATTCTCGACCATTGGGCCAGTCTTAAGTTTTAACCTTGGAAGTAATTATAACTAAAGTCTTTTAAAAGTAATAAACTTTTTATAAGACCTTTTTTAAATAGTATAGCTTCTTCTTAGAAATCATACAATATTTTGATATAATATTTAATTAGAAAACGAAAATAGTCAGCAAGCCGTTTCGTGTTTGCCGATCATTCTCATCTTCCAATTTTCATGGATTTTCTCGTCACTTTTTTCGGCTTCTTGACTTTTTTTTATTTTCAAGTCTTTATTACAATAAAAAGACACCGAGGGGTTTACACTTATGGTTTTATAAACGATTTTTGTTCTATAGATTACAACAAAAAAATTATTTCATTTTTATATGGCTATGACCTCCTCTTTATTATAGTGTGTAGTTCAAGACAATACTTCTTAAACAACAAATTCAATACTAACAGTCTCATGCTATTTTACAGTTCATAAATCCAATGGTTCCGTCATGGTTCTAGAAGTAAAATACATTCGTTTTTCACTATATATGTATAAAAAGGAATAAACCATTCATTGAAGTTCAATCATATTTTTTTATGTTTTCATTTGATATGATGCTTTTACTAAACACCAAAACTTGTTTACAGGAGTTAATACTTTATTGATTCACTTATTCCGTTCATTTTAAAAATTTCACAGATAAAAATTTAATTTGGAAAAAAAATGCAGCAGATTTGCAAGAAACTTAACCCAAACCGATAATATAATAATTATTATAATAAGTACCTTAATATAATAATTTTTTTAATGACATTCTTTACTAATAAAAAAGAGAAATGTTAATCTATTTGTCTATATTTTACGTTTAAAAGGACCAATAGGTATATAATAATATAATTCACAAATATTAGTCTAGAATGGCCAAGTCAATAAAGAATTTTCGTAACCTAAATTTAGTTTCTTTCTTCATATCTAGGTAATTTAACATTTGTTTCTTTTAACTTTATATCAATTTGACTTTTTCTTAATTAATAATTCTACTTATAGTCACAATCAATAACTTTTGCCATTTGACATGACTAACCGTTATTTATCGTCTTTACAAACGCCATTTTCGGTTTCACTTAAAATTTGCTGTGAATTTGAAAATAAATTAAACAATTCTTCAAATTTGGGTTATATGATTTAGTAGGATTAAAGCACGTTACCATATATTTTATTGAACTTGTTATATCTGTTCGTAATTAATTAATAACAAATCATGTTAAATTTTCGCGGTGATGTATTGGTTGATCACAAGGCATAAGGCTTTGGCGGCGCGATACACAGTGGGAAGCCGATCACTGAACGGGCTTGTTTTAGTTGGCTATAAGATAGAGCTCTCGCAGCAATAAGTTGGCCATGCGTATAAGTAAATAAATAAATAAAAAATATATATGTGTACGTAGATAACTTAACCTCTATAAGCTTTAAATTTAATATTTAGCGTTAATAAGTTTATGAAGAACAGATAAATGCTTGGACCATATTTTTTGTTCACAATTTGTTTCGATCTTAAACCAAAATATTATATAAAAATAAAATTTAATATTACAAATATTATTATAATAACTTAACGCTTACATAAAACTGTTTTATGGATAAGTAAAGTATTAACGTTCGTGTTAACTATAAATAAAGTTTTTAAAACACACTCTTTCTTTTGAACATGGAAAACAAACATTTTCTTTAAATACAAAATGGATTTCTAAAATATAATAGGCCCAATTTCAATAAATATTATTTTATTTTAGCAGTGTTCCTTCCAAACAAGCCATAAAAATTAGTACGCAAAACTTTTAATTTATTTCAAATCTTATAAGTGACTAAAATTAATGTATCTTGAAACAAATATATGAATTAAAAATTACAAAAAAAACAAGCATTTAAAAAACCGTAATGTTTTCATAAAAATTCCATTGTCAGTGTATGTAATAATCTCTCTAAATCTGAATATTCAATGTAACCAAATTAAAAAATCTAAAATTTAAATTAGCTTCGTAATTATATATATACAAAATAAATTCGTTAAAAAATGTGCAGATGTTAGTTCCAGCTGCAATCATATATAGACACTTGACACCCGCATTTAATTTTTAATAAATTTCACGTTTCAACTTACCACATTTTTATATATTTCGCTGGTGACAGAGAAGAATTTTTACATAATTCGCTCGTGGCTTAAAATTCATAAAAACTAAACTTTAAGCCAATTGGACATGTAAATAATGAATAACAATTTATATCTAAAGGATGTTTATTCGGAGCCAAACTAGACCTTAATACTGCAAATATTTTTATCGAGGTTAAGGCTTACATTGTCATGAACACTTACATATATTTATTTTTATTTAAATTATTTTTCACGAGTTAGTTATATACATTTACTTTCATTTTAGTACTGATATGAATTTATGCAGCTATTTGCTTACTGACTGCTTACGTGAATTTATGCAGCTATTTGCTTACTGACTGCTTAAGATATATTTTGCAAATGTATAAAAAATATTATGTTCAAAAGTAACGTCAAAACCACCATTACGTTAAATAAAGTTCCTTTTTTGTGCTCTGCGATATTATTCAAAGCACTTTTGGTATTATACAATAAGTAAGAATAATTTAATGCTTTTTATGTTTTATAATAATCTAAGATGAATTTAAATATATTATGAGTAAATTTTTTATTATAGGCTAAAATTGTAAATTCAATTTAACTATATGTTAAATGTTTAGTTCAAATTGTTTAGTTAATTTAATCAGGTTTTATATTCTTTGACAAAACTTTTCGTCGTCAGTTTTCAGTCAATTGAATTCCAATATCAACTTTATATTAACTGTGCTTGCTTGTGTATTTTACAGAGAAATGAAATTTTTCAAGTAGATTTGTTGGAAATTTTTAAATTACGACGAACAAATATGATATAAACATTTACATCATATTTGTTCGTCATAGTTAATTTTCTATAGAATTAAACTAAGTTCTTTTTTAATTAACAGATTCTATTTGAGAAAGGTACAAAACAGATCAGCTTATAAATTTGTGTCTGGATTAGGATGACTATAACAAGATTTCATTGATATACTTTAAAGTTCTTGTCATCAACTAATAACAAAATTACACAGAATCGGGTAATTTGTTTAGATAATTTATATTTAAATAGTTTTTCTTTAGATAATTTATATTTAAATAGTTTCAAGATGTAATATTTTTCATGCCATATCATTACTACAGCCCTTTTAATTACAAACGATGAAACCTCTAGTTAGATGAATAAAATATACATAGTAATAGCAGTATCTTTTTATAAAATAATTAGAAATATTTTCAGCTAAAAACGATTAAAGAATTCCTAATAGCTTTCATATTACCGTTATAATTGTTAATACCTATATAAAGTACGACCAACAATTTCAAACATTACAACAAATTAAGGTTAACTTGTGTTGTTGACAAACATAAAAAAATAATTGTTGGCAAACATAATAAAATCTATCGCTTTTGATTCGGAATTTTGTATTGAATATTTATCCAATATTATTTTGTTACATTTTATCATAGCCAGTTCATACGCTCAATATTTGAGCATTTTAAGCGTTTATATATATATATATATATATATATATATATATATATATATATATATATATTGCAGCTGTAATTCTCTGTAACCCGTCAAACGTAATTTATAGAAAACAATCTTAAAGTAATAAAAGTAATGCAAGCGAGGAGTGGGTTTGCATGAAACATTTTAGATTAATTGATTAGATATATTCGTTCTAATCTTTACAAAAGCAAGTACTACATACAAAAGCGAGCAACCCCTTTGACTACAAAACAATTCAAACAACGTATTTTTGTAAAATGATGAATCTTATAGCAAGCAAGCATTACCATATCGCCTAACATGATGATCCATGCAAAAAGTAAAATTATCTGGCAATAAGTGACTCTAATATTAAACGACGTACCGTCTGCCTTACATCAGTGAAACATTACCAGGATGGATAAAATGTTATAACCCATGGATAATGATGTCTGTACATGCATATTCATTCCTTATATTTTTATCCAGTGGTTCTCAATGTTATGTAGAGCAACAGATTTATTTTATTATTTAACAGAAGTTTTTTGATTATACTTGAAAACATAATTTGTTCGAAACACTTTCATACACGGTTGAACCAGAGTTTACATTTATTATTTCCCTAACAAATATTTTGTTAGTAGATAATTTTTTTTGTATTTTACAGGAGTTTTTCAGTAGTTTTGATTTAAGTTTTATTTTCACAAATAATGTTTTGTTTAATAATGTTTACTTACAAGATATAAAGTAATTAAAAAAATTCCATAAAAAAATTTCATTTCTTGAGGATTCGATACACGAATTCAAAGAATATATTGAGATACCCGAACTCAAAGTATGAAATCTTATGAAAAGAATTTGTGATATACATGATAAATCACAAATTCTTTTCATATATAAAGAAAAGTCTATTCCTAAAAGCATCTTAACTATATATTATATAATCTATAACGTTTAAACGTATAGAAATATAATTGTCTCGGACATTTGAATAAATGGGCGAGAATACGAATATCATGGATTTATTATTATTTTATTTTCTTCTTCATACCAGTAAAACTGAGCATAATATAAAGCACTGGATGAAATGATCTGACATTTATAAGTAAAATATCGTAAAATTCCATATTTATATTTAAAATATGTTTTTAGCTTTCTTTCTAATTTACAATTACCATTTAATTATATAAATTTCTTGACCAGGGTTTTTATTGATTACGAAATATAGGTTTCTTTATTTAAATTAAAACTTTCAACAATAAAAGCTGAATATTTTGCTCTATCTTTAACATCGTTAGAGAATTCACCCTATGTTAATTAAAAAAAATCATTATAAATGTACATAAATTATTATATAGCCTGTCACATGCTATTCTATAGTTTGTGCGCATTAATTGAAAGACAAAGATCTTCAAAACATGGGATATGTATCCCACCTGAAGATGTTGTAATACAACGAAAGGTCGTGGTTAAAGAAATTAAAGAAAGTAGAAATAATACTACATCACGTAGTTTCATTTAATTGTGAATAATGAATTTCTACAAAATTAACGCCAAATATATTCATTACTTTCTTTTATAAATTCTTTACGCTATTTTATTCTACATTCACTTATATGTGTATATATATATATATATTCATTACTTTTTAGCCAGTGTCAAATTTGAGACTTCAATGAAAAGAAATTGTTTTTCCTGAAAAACAAATTTCGAATATAATTAGTTTGATGCGTGGAATAATTGCTACCTACTCGTATAATTGACACATTCTTTGTTAAAATCGGTATATAGAGATTACATATGAAATTATGTCTATGGATGCAAAATGAAATAGCAGGTATTTAATTTAGGTATTATCAGTAAATAAAACTAACTCTTACCTTATCAGAATACATTCTTTCGGTAGCAATTATTGCAAAAGAATATGTTCATTAGTGCAGATTTACTACTTATTATGTTAATTATTATTTACCAAAGGGTAAATAAAATTGATCTTAAATAAAATTGATCTCTAAATATATATTTTAGTTTAGTGCGTATAATTTTCCTTAATTATATTCCGCTCGATAATTTAATTGAATTGTGTTTACTTCGGTGCGTACAAATTTTATTGAATTATTAACGAAAAATAATTTTTAATATGCCAACACAAACTCGGATATTATCACAAGTATCACTTTTTGAAAGATATAACACAAGAACTTAATATTTTATTCGTATGTTGATAATTTATTGACTTGCATCATTCAATTTTGTGTTGTATTTTTTCCTTTATTGTCTAATATGGCAAAATATATGGATTTTTTATTACGCACGATTTTTTTCCTTTTATTTATTTTTTCACGAAATCTGTAAGTTTTTGTACATTTTAGTTACTCAAGATAACTCAAATCGGAATCATTGAAAGTAAACCCGAGTACGAGACGTTTTATTGAAAATTTAAATTATTGTTAAAACATTATGTTTATCCATTCCCACTTGAAATATAACGAAATCAATAATGTCACAGGAGAATTATTATGACAAAAAAAACTAAAAAATGAACTTTACGAAATCTATTGTATATATATATATATATATATATATATATATATATATATATATATATATATATACATATATATATATGTTTGTGTGTGTGTGTGTGTGTTTGTGCGCATTAATTGAAAGACAAGTGCACCTACTTTTTTCATAAATTGAGAATGCACATATAGTCATTAGAAATATCATTTACAAAAGGGGCGATACATCGTAACTACCCTCGCCCATATTTAGCAAAGTTCTGGCACTAGCATAGTGGTTATATTTTTAATGGACAATTGTCTGTACAAATCAACATGAAGATTTGTTTTTGTAACACAATAAATCTGAAAAATCAAATGTCTCCAATATGGTCCAATTTTATCTTAAAAGAAAGAACATTTTTCCGTAGGTATTAATTGTAAGATATTTACTATCCTCTAGTGGTGGAGGAGCCACCACTAGAGAATAATAAATATCTTACAATTACCAACAATAAAATTTCATTTGAAAAAGGCTCAGAAACACATAACCTAAGTCTAAGTAATAAACAGGCCGGACAAAATACTAATATCCTTTAAAATGTGGTCATTAAACTATTTGTTTCGAAATACTGGAAATTAATTTTCAAAAAGTAGTTCTTTATATTTATTTCTAACTAAATTTAAACCATCTAAATTGAAACAAAAAAAGGAAATATTTTTTTTAATGATGTTTGCTTATTTAAATTTCTATCTTTAACAATTTATTGTTTTCTGCATTTTTATTGCTTATGATATCGAGTCAATCCACACTTGAATTTAATGTTCATTATGTAAAACTTTCAAAGTAGAAGTAAAATTCGAAAGCATGTTCAATTTCATTCCAATTAAAATGCGTCATTTATAAAATCTTAACTCTTATTTTTGTGAAGAACAGTTTCTATGAATACATTATACCAGTATTTACAAGTTTTATCATCAGTAAACTGTTCGTTCACGTAACAACACATTTTTGACTGTTTTTTTTGTGTACTCTAAATTAATCAATGTGGAGCTTAATTGTGCGTTTCTATTCTTTTCATTAAAAATATCTTAAAAATTTTATTTACTATTTCTTATTATTTCTTTTTTACAGACTTAATATAATCACTGAATTTGGATGGAAAAAAAAATTTCTAAAGGTTTGTGCATATTTATTGAAATCTTCATCATATTCCTATTTTATAATTTTAAAAATTTTACGTAAGCTTCTATCTATACAGTGAACTCGTAATACCTAAATTTATTATCCACTTGAACCAACATTAAATCAATGTACTATACTCAATCTTATGTATCATTTAAGGTACGTCCGAGGAGAATTAGACTACACGTTAAAACGGGTAATATCGATAGAGATACATTAATTTGAGCGTATAATGTAGTAGGGCACATGGTATTTACATTCCATTGGCATGCCCAATATGTGTATTTCGAATTTCTTCTTGATGCTAATTTTACGAATAAAGCTAATGTCGTGACTAAGTAACTATTGAAAAGAGTGTGGCTTCATATTAAAAACTATACAAACTAATTTTCTTTCGTTTAAAAAGAAAGTAAATACAAGGGCGAGTAACAATAGTTCACAATTATATTTGATTTAGGACATTTTCTATAAATATCGTGTTTGGTTTTATATTTCTTTCCAAGGATGAAGTGCGTGTCTAATTATGCACATATGCTAACTGCACATTTATTAATATTTCACAAGGGCTGCCTTGATAAAATTTAATGATTTTAATTAATGATTCAAACAAATTGTGTCTTCATTTGCTTTCACCACAAGAAGTTAAGGCCAACATAAATATTTGTTAGATATTATACAAAAATAAGAAATATTAAGTAAAAAAGAGGAACTGAATAAAAGTTAAAACAACAAATGAGGACGGTTATTAGATTGGACACGTCAAAATGAGAAAGGTCCGCAATCGGAGACAGCAAGAAAAGTAATGCTGCGAATATTTTATCACCCTGAATATATCCATATCCACAATGAAAACTATACAAAAAAAGTTCTTATGATTGAGAAATATGTGATGATGGTAAATCGAATATTGGGCCGAATGATATAATACACGCGGCTCAAATATTGTCAAAATAGTTCATTATAGTAAATTTTGGGAAATTCTAATATTTCTCACATTACTATAAGTACATTTCAATGTTGTGCAGTTTGGTTTGTTTTATGATAGTTTTATTTCTTTTCAATTTTGATTTCGTTCTTACAACTTTTAGTGAAGTTGTAAGAACGCTGGAAATATTGTCAGTAGAAGTAGTGTTGGGATAGGATAATTGCATTGTTCGGTTAGTATTCTCACGTGTTTGCGTTTTAATTCAAATGCTTCAGAGACCAAATAAAAAGGTACTCCCAATTCCTCCAGTCGCAAAAATAAATAATTGTTACCTAATTAAAACTTAAAAAATGAAAAACTAATTTTAATATGCTACAGCTATGTATCTGTAAAATAATATTGTTCACCGTTACTCACTTAATATAATACGGCAATTAAGCTGTAAATATATTCGTTACTACATTTTATCGCTTCCTATTTATATATAACGTTTCTTTATTTCTTAACCCAACTGACACTCTGAAATGGCAAGGCAATACTTAATAAAAATTGTTAGGGCTTTAATTCAGTAGAACCTTTAAATAATGTGGCGTTTTAAAATTTGGACATTAGGTTCTAGCAAGATTACAATATTATTGAATTTTTCTCATGATATTGGAAAAAATATTTTCACTTGAGAATATATTATTTTTTAATGATTGGTTAGAATTATTGTCAGAAAATGGGTTTGATAATATAGCTACAGTATATATAAGGAAATATATTCATGTATAAAGAGATGAAAGGAGACAGTTACGATATTCTACGTTATTATTACGTTACGGAAACTTTAGAATTTGTGTTATGAAATATATTTTTTAACAGGAATAATAAAATTTAGGGGCATAAATAATAGTATTTTTAGATATTGCTTAGCTTGATGTTATATAATTTTTTAATTATCATGTAAAATTTATGAGCAAGCAATGACATGAGCAAGCAATTACAGTAATTCACCGAAATGTTATATTCGTAGTTCTCTATTGTCATACATTCTAATACAAAATATTTTTAATATTAGTTAATTTTTTGGTAACTTTAATTTATTATAAACTTTGATGAATATTCAAAAGTTGAGATAAGACAATTATCAAAATGTTTAAAATAGATAAGTGAAATGCACGTGTACGTAACAACAATACATGTAAAATGTTATCCCACTTTGTGAATTTTTAATAAATATTATAGTCGTGATATTAAGTATAAATATGCTTGTCGAAATTGATATCAAATTTATTTTTAAAGATTAATAACAGGAGCTGTAGATTTTTCTACCCTATGTTGGACAGTGACAAGTAAAACCCATAATAAAATGCTGATCAGATCTGTATGGACACCAATTTCACTTTCAAATAATTTATTTTATTTAGATACAAATCGTTAATTTTATTGCTGTAAACTCTAGATATATATTTCCACTGGAAAATACATATCGTTTATCTATAAACAAATATCTTAATTGGCCCGTTTTAATGCGTAGAGGTGCTTTGCTCCCGCTTATCGTCTAAATTGAGTTCATATCGAATTCATGAATTTATTCTAAACTAAGTTCTATAAAATGTTGAATCCGAATCCTAATGATGGCGAATATAAATTGCTGCCTTGTAAATTTGATATTGGTACTATGTAGGTGTCTGTAATCCAGAGTACATGAAGAAAATAAGAAATACATATGTGTTAATAAAATTAGAGGTATATATTTCGAAAAAAAAATTAATTTGTCTAATCTAATATATATAATTGATACATATGGCGGGCTTATTGCTGGGAGAGCAACCTCTTATAGCCAACCATAACACCAATCCAGCCCCGTTCGACGAACGGCAGGGAATCGAACCCGGGACCTAACCTGTAACCTAGGGGGTTACAGGCTAGAAATATCCCAATAATTAAAAATGATTTACTTTACTACGTTTTTCGTTGTTGAAAAATAAAATATCTTCCTCTTTTTGAAAATTACTAAAATGAATGTCTCCGCAAATATTTCCTACAACTCGTCATCCCCCCTGATGCGCATCGTCAAAGGCCGTATACCATGTGATCGACCCAACACATCACGGAGACGAAAATATAATTTTAATTAAAATATTTCCGCCGGGAATCATTAAATCATCCTTGTTTAATATTTCTTTTTACGTGCTGAATCACATTTTAAATACACTAAAGAACGTGGCTGAGCTCTATAATATTTGAACTAAAATCAAAATTTAAAAACATCCAATATGTTCATACGTAAAGATCAGTCTGTAAATTAATTTCAAATAACAACTGAGTAAGAAACGTAACGAAAATTAAAAAAATAATAAAAATACGACTACTTAGTTGCACATTTGCGGTTAAATAATATTTCCAAAGATAAATAAATTTTAAACGTACTGTCACTTTTATTGATTTTAGGAATCGGTGCCAAGTTGAAGTCCTTCTTTCTTTTTCCGCACATAGTCACCTACACAGAGGCACATAAATATCACATTAAACTCGGCACCGACTGTGAAAATATTAGGAGTAGAAGTGTTTCACAAATTTATTTATGTTTGGAAAATATCGTATTAAAATAATCCCAACTTTTTCGGCTATTTTTATTTTAATTTTCGAATATATTGTTTTTTTCATATTTGTGTGATAATATTTCTGTCTTGGCTTCTCCAAAGTCTACATTTTACTTCTTTTTATAGACCCTTACACATATATCTATTTTTCTGACAATATTACAGTTTATTTACGCCTTTATATACACTTATGCATACTTATGTACCAATCTACCTACGTACTACTATCTTACTTGCTTCATGTCTTTGTTCATATTTGTACTTATTTACCTACCTACTTACTAATATTTCTTATTTTTTGCTTTTTTACATACGTGTACTTACATACCTATATATTAATATTCCAGTTACTACATGTTCTTGTATTTATACGTACTCCTTTACCTATCAGTTTATTTTGTTATTTTATCGTCTACGTGAAGACAATTCGAACTAGTTCCCATTGGATGAGTTTACCGCTCAATAATTAGAAAAACCGGTCATCATCATCCGACTCCATAATGTGACCCTGTTTTTGTTTTTGTCATAAGTGGTGGACAGAGTCAGATAATCAAATGATCGAAATATCAATTAAAGAGCCCCCATCGCTACATTCCAACTCTTTCATAAGCGCCTATCTATTACTTGTAATCAAAATACCGTCAAGAAATTGAAACAAAGGAAAAATAGTTAATCCACTTCTCCTATCTGTGACTAAAGTTCTCACAACTTTTTAATAAAAAATAATCATAAAATTAAACAATGAGGTTTCTTCCTTTTTTGAAATTGTTTTAAAAGATGATCTGGAATTTGTTACCACTGTAGCCCAACCTGAAAGGGATGAAATATGAATGGTGGACGTACCTGTGGGGGTTGGTGGCGGTGGTAGTAGAAGATGGATCTGAATCTATTACCAGATATAACGAAAGTTACTTTTTACCGTATTTCTGACGAGTTGGAAATATTTGCGGAGACATTCATTTTAGTAATTTTCAAAAAGGGGTAGATATTTTATTTTTCCAGAACGAAAAACGTAGTAAGGTAAATAATTTTTTTAATTATTGGGACATTTGTAGCCTTTAAAACGTTGCTATTATAATAACGGAAATTTTTCTTAAATGTACCTTGAATGTTGTATTTAAGAAAATTTAATTTATTTTTTCTATTAATTTATTTCTTAAAGTATATTACCTTAAATTATAATAAAACTATTTTTCTGAGGCTTGCAACCTAATTAGAAAACGGTTTACCACCTGAGAGCAGTTGATGGAATAAAAATACTTAACTTCTTTAGATAATTCGTAACGGTTTAAGTATTTATGTATAGTATTTCCTTAATTAGAAACAATGTATACTTTCTACTAGTGGGTAGTAAGCCGTTGTTGACAAGGTTTGGAAAAGTAGTTGCGAAAACCATTTTTTTGAAATACCAACCTTTTTATCATCAAAATTGGCCAGTTCTTTTGAATTTATGGCAAATAGTGAATATAAAATCATACAATCTTTCAGAAATAAAATAAAAGACCTACACGAACGATGCCATCTTAATAAACCTTCCGTATTCGGAATGCAATTTGTCAAATGAATTGTAGACGGGAACACAACGGAATTTTTCTGAAGTCCTTTTTGAAAATATCTAGCTTAAAAGTTTGGGATACATTTTACAGTAAAGCCGCAATGAATTTTAACGTTTCAGTTAATTATTGCGGAATATTTTTGCATAAATATTGCCCATAAACGGGCTTAATATTAAAGGTAAATGATGTAAATTTATCTGTGTCAATAAAGAAATCCGGTATTCTCGAAATATCGTTAGGCATTTAAAAGGAGAATATTACATCATAAATATGTTAGACAAACAAACAAACTCCCAAGCATGTATCCTTATTGTGTTTGCCTTAGTAATATTTTATTTTTAACGCCACTAAAAGGATATATTTTTAAAGAGGAATCAAAATTTCTGCCAAATGAGAAACCAAACATCAATTCATGCTGTAAAATTAAACGAAATTCTTGTTATTATCTTTCGTTCGGGTCAAACCAAAAAATCTGTAAATATATACCGATGCTATTGTTCAAACATGGCGTGCAGTTCTTAGCTACAATCAAAAATTATTAATTCCTTTTTCAGGACAAACACTGTGAAATTACGAGGAGCTATTTCAATCTTAATAATCTGTCCCCGATTAACTTGAAAAAATTAAGGTCAGTCATATGAATTAATTGCTATTTATAACGCTACTATTATCTTAAAAAAGGTTTTCATATAGGGTGGTGCTACTACCCAAAAAAATTTCTACTTTCTCCTATACAATTAATATTTACTGATCTGGGGGCATATTGATGTAACAATAAGCCAATATATATATTTATCACCAAAATTCTTTATGACTCCCAAAATATATAGAAAGACACACATATGCGCAAGAAGTCGCCTTTTTACAGTTATATATTTTTTTTACTTTTTTAATTTGACATATTTAACGCCCATAAGAAAAACTATGCAGTAAATTTTCGGACGATTAGAGTATTATGTAAGTATTAGTATCGCACTGAATTAAAAACATTTTGTCAGTTAATGAATTGATCCTACACACATGTATATTTTATGCATATACGAAATAAAAAAACATAAGTTCCATTAACAATTAAATTAACAAATGTTTCTTTGCCCATTCAATCAATATTATAGTATTTTCCAAGCATAATATGGACCCTTCTAAGAAATAAGAATTATCAAGCATCGAGAATAAAACCTTTTATACACTCGGATGGAATATAATTCTTTGCCCGTCCAAGTGCTTACTGCCCGCAATATTGAATATTACTTTTTTTCTTATATGAAAACACAAAGAAAATTTATTTTCATATTCAATCACTTTTCAGAATTAGATCCAACTTTCATTAATAACATTTTCCTAATCTTGTGTGATTTTCGCCCGTGAGATCCAGGTTAAGTGTACGTATATTATTTTATGAATATTAATTATTCATTTGGAGTCTCCAAATGAATTAATCAACAAAAGGAGAAAGCAAATCAAAACCTCGAGACAAATTAGCGTAATTTGTTTTAAATATGTAGGTATATGTGAACTGCAAAATGTATTATCGGCTCTATATTAGCTTTCGAGAAATTTAGAAAGTCTGAATTTTTAATTTTTTTGAAAAGTATACTGAATTCACCTGATCTCAACTAACATACTGAAATAAAATACCTACTAAAAATCTAGAAAGTAACGTGAATGGTCTTAAAAGTTTATTAAACATAATTTCCGATATAATGAGATATTGTCTGTTTCTTTGTTTGTTTTACTTTCTTTGTTACTTATTCAACCCAAAGCTTAATGACAGTATTTTAGTAAAATTTCACACTGAATTGAAGTGAACGATACATTTATCAGGAAAATTATGAATACTTATTTAAATAAGCTTCGCTGTTAGTAAATAAATATGTTTGGCTGTAAAATTCATGTGACACTATATAATTAACATTCATAGTTTAGTAGTAGATTATCCTTGAGTATATTTAGAGGTTACCTGCATATTTCGTGCAAGAGGAATATAGAAAGGGGAAGGATTTGTTTAAAAGTTACGCGGTCGAAGACAAAAAATCAAATTGAAAAACCGTAACATGAAAAGTACGAACATTTTTTTTAAGAATTATGAAATTGAAATTCTTTTAATATACCATGTGGATACTTTTATATTTAAAATCATTTAATATTTTATACAGTTAAAGCAATTTTTTAAAGGCATTTCATCGTTTCTGAGAGGAAAATATCTTTATTTGAAAGCAAATAAAGTTTTAACCATTACCTTTTTCTTAAGAGTGGTAGAAGCATTTCTATACATCTATTTAATCAAATCCTTTAATACATCGTGATGCTCGCCTAGGGAGCTTTACAAATTTCAACTCTGGGATATTTTAATATTTAGAAAAATACGAAAGACATTTTTACATTATAAACTCCACCGTCCTTCTTTACATTTGACAAAAAGTATTCGCTCTTTCTATTTTAGTTAAAATATACCCTAATCCTACATGTCCCTTTTATTTGGGATAAATACCCCTTACATTGATCCACAAATATAAAATACTATGCACTGGTTTAAATTGTGTATTAATGAAGCTGGTATGAATAAATTTGGTCAATTTAATTATTATGCGGTACCTCCAAAGATAGACGTGGCGTGTTGAATTATATAAAATTCATGAAAATTTACGTGTTAGGTTGTCATATAAGAAAGATAATTTTAGTCCCAAGCATCTAATAACATATTTATTCCCTACAATTTTTGCTCTGTATTCTTCCATAATAAAAACCGTCAAGTACGAGTCGACTACGAAGCCAAGTACGAGTACGAGTCTACTCGCACGCAAATGGTTCCGTACCTCCTTATAATATTTGCACTAATTATTTGGTAAATCACAAGCTAAATTTCACAGAAACACTTGATTCGTAAAAATCTGTAAAATAATAGAATAATTGCATTTGCCACAAATACCTTCGTGGAAAGATACTGGCAAAATATTTTAAGTTGACAATCAACATAGAAATATATTATTTCTTTTCATCTTTGGTTTTAGAATTTAGACCTAACTAGTATTCCCGTTGATAATACGGCGGCTCGTTCGACCACGCGGCCTCCCCTCACGCTGACACAGGCCTCGTACGGGACAGAGAGTTTTAGCCTATCAACTACCGCACCGTGTGATGTGCCAACCGTTAATGTACTGAGTTATAAGCTTAGTAACCTATATTTCATTATTTGTTGTTTTAGCGTATGCACTAAGAATCAGATCAAGGTTGATGCATCTGTGTTGAGCAGGAACAAGAAACGTCTAACATGTGCATTTATGATGCTCCATCTCTTGAGATCTGACTTAACAATTTTTTTTATTATTTTTTTTGATAGAAGCCACAGTAATACGTATGCTGTGAAAACGTATAAGTATCTACCAACTATGTTTCAAAAGATAGACAGACGTACGGCGGAGGTTTAGTAATATTGTCTTATTGGTACCCTTCTATACAGAAACCTAAACAAAAAAGGTATTCATATGGAATTAACGATATTTGTTCTACTTCCAACAAAGTTTACTATGTTCCTTTCAATATGTTTAAAAAAAATTTCATACGTGAAAAATCAAAGAAAGAGCAGCGTAGATCCAAATTGAAATTCACGGCAGAGTTGCTTCTGATGGTAAAGCATAATTATCCTTTTTATTTAATTTTTGCAATTGAAAGCATTTTAATACTTTACCTTAATCTTTAAAGAAATATTTTTCTATAAAAACTATATTCATGCCTTGAGGAAAAATTAACGAGCGTGTATTTATATTTAATATTAATTATTTTTAAATTTTACGAAACCAATTATCAATGAAGAAAAAATAATTTTCCAATTAATATAACTTACTTATTTTATTAATATTTTTATTGTCTCAGGTAAGCTATCATCGCTAAATACCTTAAGCCGCACAGTCGCTGTTTTCCCAACGACTATTCTCTACATAACAAAAAGAGGAAATCGTACATTATGAAATGTAATCAACTAATCAATATACTTAACAAATTTCGCCCATAATCACATGCCCATCAATAATTGCTTAGTTTGAAAGAAGAAAGTAAATGTCTTTAGCATTCGGACTTTAAGATTATAAAGAGACCTTAAAATGTTTAAGTAGCCGTTTCCCTTTAGTAAAGATCATTTCAAATATTGAGTAGTTACTGACATTGCAGTTAAATCGAAAATAAAATAAAATAAATATATACTAGAGCAAGGGTTTTAAATTAAATGTATTTGCATTTGTAATTAGAAAGATAACAAATATGCTTACAATTAAGTCAGTAATTGTGTCGAAGTTTCGTATACATATGTGATATAATCCCCCTAACGACCTATACGTACGGCAGTACGTATGGATAGTTGGAAAAGGTATATGATTTAAAATAAATCGGTCAAATGCGTATTGAATCCACGTGGTGATACTCTTTTCACACACACATTTTATAATTGTAGATTATTACAAAGACTGAGAATTATTCCAATTTAACGATAAACCTTTAATGCGCATTTAAACTGCATGCCAATCGCGCTTGGTTTGCATGCAATCTTCAGTATACAATGTTATATTCTCTTTCAAGATGATATTTTAATTAATCATTAGACTATTTTATGATGATTAGAAAGAATCAGAAAAATTAAAAGTTGCCAAAGGATTTACGAGCCACAGTGATCTATTTAATAATTGAGTAATACATCTACTGATTATTTATGCAAATTATAATCCATGTTAAAATATTCGTAACCATTCGAAAAATAATTTCGATAAGTCATTTCATTAAAATCATTAAACTAGATTGTGCATTATTTTTAAAACGCAACTACATTTTTATCGTCAATGTTAATAAGCAATAAAATGTTAAGTCAAGAATGCGGAAGGTAAAAGCATATAAACCGTCAACCCAACTGATCGTGCCTTTGCTGAAACAGCAATTGGTCAGCTCTCGAGGAAAGTAGCCGAGTAATACATGAGCAACGTAGTACAAGAGTAATACATGAGCGTCGTACAATTTTATATTAAATATGACGTGAAATGCAACGTTTCAATTCTTTTCATGAAATATTTCAGCAAAAGGGGGATTAGTCGAGTTTTTCATGATCTTCGATCATAATGAAAAAAAAATATCTGCTGTAAGCCTTATGTATTAGCATGTGTATTATTTATATAAAATATAAATGAATATCGTATTACATTAGGGTCCAGAATGAGATATCCGGTTTGAAGTGAAAAAGCTGATCTGTTCTTAAATGTTTTGTTCAACTAAATGATTGATCTGGTTTATTTATTTGCAAGCACTAAACTTGACCTCATTTTGTGCGATACTAACATAACATAAAACGTAAAAACATTGAATTTACGTATCAAATTCCTTCTATTTAAACATTATTTAATACATAACAATAAATTATTCCATACTATTTTTAATTTTATTACGTAATTCCGATAACGTTTTAATTAAAGAAATATCATAACTGAAATATACAACTTTGGTGAAAAAAAATGTTTCCTGCTTTTCTATGCACAGTAAATATTATTTTATTACTTATTTGCATTATAAATGGCAATAATTTCAATATAACATCTTGGAAAAGAATAAAATTTTACGTTCAAATATTTCGATGGGAGATAGAGCAGATCACTAAATAATAAAGCTTAATTGTGTTAAAGTAATTATTTATATTAAATAGAAAGTGTTTGTTGGGTAACTGATAGACAAATTCTTGTAAATAACTTAAAAATTATTTCTTGATACATAGTGATAATTTCGATATGGAAATATAACGCTAACAAACTGACACAGATAACCGTAGGAACGTTATATATATTGTGTGTATATTAAATAGGCGATTATTTATATTGTGTTCGAGGTTTCTAGATTCCTCCATACTTATAATATTTCATTTTAATACGTACTTATTGAATTTAAAAATTACATGTTCTATTCGATGCGAACCAAAATATATTCGATTGTATTGTGGAAAGCTGGCGAGTAAATAAGTTTAGCGTTTTGTTTCGAAGTTTCTAGAAGATTCATTCATTCAAATGTAGATTTAGATAGTATTTCGGGTTAGGCGATGTCTAGGATATTTTCTGTTTGAATACGGATTCACATAGTGACAACCCCGACATATAATGATGCGTTGAATACGATGTCGTGATTTTGAGTAACTAATTTTTTTGTCGAAAGAGTGTATAATTATCGAATATTTATTATATACATACACACCCTATTATCCCTATTATCCAAGTTCTTCTATTCTTAACCCTACAGCACGTTATATTGATAATTTTTTGTACCAACCATATATAAACAGGGTCCAGTTTCTTTATAAAACTTACTCGATATTTGTACATCTTCAATGAATATTTTAATTAAATGGCAAACTTAACTTGTTAAATATTAAATATATTAAATACATAGCAATAGCACGAAAACAACAAAAACTTTTGGGTTACTTTTAACACTGACTTCAAATTACTTTCTTTCATTTCCCATTGAGTTTTTTCTTTTTCTTTCATTTCCCATAGAGTTTTCACTGCAGAACATTTTTTTTTACTCTATTGCCCCTCTCCGATATTATTTTAATAATTACCAAACTTTCCGACCAACTTTCCTCCTTCGTTAAGCAACAACGAAGGAGGAAAGTTTATTAAATTTTGTTTTATTGTTTATTAAATTTCACGTAATAAAAATAAAAAAATCATTTTTGAATTCAGAAAGTACTTCCCATTTTCGGGTCTCAACTTATAATTTTTATATATTTTTTGGATGTAGGATCTTTTTTGGCTGTTCAAAATATTTATGCGATTTGTCTTATTGTTTTCTGATCGCAAAAGTTTTTAAGTAATAGTAAATATTTAAAAAAAAAAGAGAAGCTTTTCACTTATATTTCTAATCGATACTGATTAAATAACTTATAATATTATGTATAATAGGTTCAAAAATTTATGTGAGTATAACAAAACCTATATTAGTTCTGAAAATGTAATCAACTTATTTAAACTTACGTCAATACTGTTTTTTTTATAGTGAAACTATTACTTTCATTAACTTTTTTTGTTTGGAAGAAAATTGATTCGGAATATAATTAAAATAACAGATAGCATTTTTTCAGACATAGAAATGTTCCATTTTTAATTGAAATTAGAAAATTATAGTTTCAAGGAAATGACAATTAATTATTTTTAAAAGAAGTGGATAAATATAAAGAGCCGTCAAAGTTCGGAAATCGTGAAAAAAATAACAAAGTATTCGGAATAAAAGATAGTGAAAGAAAATATTTTAGCCGATAATTACTAACACCTACGAAAATAAATGGTCAAGTTAGAAACGTAGTTGAATTTAAACCAATGCGCACAACACGTTTTTTACTAATATATATTTGCTTTCATTAAAAATTTTCATTGAATTTTTGTGGCATCAAAATTGGCATTGAAACTGGAAGTGCACCCACAATTCTCAATAATAATACACTTTGTTATTATTATATAGACTTAGGTAAAATTAAATATAAAAATTTATATTAGTTCTTAGGATATTTTGAAAAGTAGATAATAAGATTATATGATTTGAATTACATAGATTAAACAGAATCTAATTACTTAAATATGACGTAAAAGATCAATCAGAAATAAGTTATTAGAGTATTTTTAAAAAAAAAAATGAACTTTATACTGCAAAACACTCGTTTAAAAACAATTTATCAGATGTTATTGCTATTAACTTGCTATACACGCAATTTAATTCGAAAATAAATTTTATTTATCCCTAATGACATCTCCCAATTGATTCATTTTAATGGCAATGGGTATTTTTCTCCCGCTTATCGCTTAAATTGAGTTGCTACGAAATTCATTATTTTATTTTAAATGGGATTCGGTAATAGAAAATATTTATTCCTGTAAGAGAAATATTATTTGTTTTCGACTTCCATCTTCTTTGAACGAATTCTGCTGTCTATTAAATGAAAGTTTGTTTTTACGTTTAATCGTAAAAACAAACTTTCATTTATTTATTGATATGATTATATACAAATATTATGTACCGTATTATGGTAGGAAAAACCGGCAAAATACTATTCTAGTTCGTCCATCGAGGATTCCGTACATCGTTTGAAAGAAAATTAATTTATTTATCATGTCATTAATAATATGAACATTTCAGTGTAACAAATATTAGATAGTTATAATTTTCCGACATCCTTAGCGTAGGTTTCTATGAGTAGTAACGCTATTTTTTTTATCATATTAGGTTCAGTAGTTGTGAACACAAGGCCGGGGGATATTAATCTCCAAAAGTTAAAGGTAAATCTCCAAAGTTGTAGTAAAAGAAAAACTATTTTAAAGACTTATATTAAAAATTAAACTTAAAAAAGTATTAAGTACTCAATATTAACGACTAATAGTCGTAAATATTGAGTACTATTATCTATTGATGTATGTGTCGAGGTCAACAAGTTTCATTGCTACGCCAAATTTCATGCTTCTACGTCACGCTATTTCTGAAACTAAAAACGGTTGTGGCAGGCGGGCAAACGCACTCACAAATGAGTGTCTTATAAACTTTGTCTATCTCTTTGAGGTATGTAACCCCACAAGATTGTATGAACAGGAAAGTGCATGTTTAGTTTATTCATTTTGATAAACTTTCAAACTTTTTTTTATCAAAAACTTTGTAGAGTGCATCCACTGTGGATAAACTGAATAACGTCATAATAGTTTTTTATTAATGTAGCTATGAGATCTAAATCACATCACGTTCATTCACTTTGCGAATTATCTACTATATAATAAGATGTGTGTTTTGAAACAATTTTCGAAAATAAAATAGGCCATTAGTATATATTTTACATCTAAATTATACCTTTGCGCAGCAATCACTAATTCAATATTAGTTTAACTTTGCTCTCGTGTAAGTGTGTATCGTTATGCTGAAGCAGGAGATATCAAGCAGTACATATTTTAAACGAAATTAGTAAACTACATAGAACACTTTGAGTTAAGTGGCAAATTTAACAGTTGACGAAAATTAATAAAACAACATGTTGGTCAAATGCGAGAGCTTACGAATTTGCTGTGTTCAAATTAAAAAAAAATGGAAATATTGTCATATGCCAACACTTATATGTTTGAATAAGGCATTTCATTACATCAAATTGTATATATAATAAGAGAATCGCAACAGGTAAGAATTTTTCATAATTTAAACATTATCCTAAAGGAAATATATTAAAAAGCGCGATTTCCTTTTATTTTTTTTCAAATATTCCGAAATTCACAGATCATAATAATAACGGATAAACATCACGTACTACACATACTTGCCGATGCAGCATACCATCATTTCACAAGATTCTGTTTTATGAAATGGAGAGTTAGAAAAAATATGGTGATCTTCCTTGATGTATTGTTATGTGTAACCTTATATAGTATTTTCATTTCAATTAAGGCCAAGTTGTAAATTAATTCAGAATTTCGACGCTACATATATTATTTTTATTCTGTTTATCTTGTGTATTTTCTCACTACGCTTAAAAAAATATCACAACGTATTTCTAATATAAATTATAAAAAACCAATATCATATAATAACACGGACATTATTAGAACAATTTATAATTGTACGTACCCTAAGCACGCACCATCCAAGAATTTAGTTGGACTTGCAAACCTGGCTGAATTCTTCTAATACAATACATCAAATAACATTTTTCTGTCTATTATGTTATTTTATTAGTCTTCGGCGAAATGATTACTAATTTTACGTTAAATTTTATTAAATCTTTCAAAGCCAACTATTTTCTTCATACTTTAATTAACAGAAACTGTCAATTTGTAGTGTTAATTTTTAAGTACGTTGAACAAATATAGTCAAATTTGTGATATCATAATCTGGTAATAACTAAACATTGACTTTAATACCTATATGAATTATGATTATAAACGAAGACATATTAGATTCATTTACTTTCCGTCGTCATTAAAACACATTTCTCTATACATTTAAAGCCCTTGTTTTCAATTAATGGCTGAATTTTTGAAACAAAAATCACAAACGTCTCTTTTGATTCACCACTAAACAATGGCTACGATGTAATATATTCTTTGTTATATACATAAAAGAAGTCATTAAGTTTTCATTATTTTTTTATAAGAAAATTATTAAAATTATGCTAAGTTGATAAAATTGGAAGCATCGGTCTTCCCAATGACCCTAATATAACTTGTTAAATGAATTTTAAACGAAACTTAGTCGCAATTTCATTTAAGGGAGCCATAAGAGGTTCCATCCAATAACCTAGGTAAGTCTAAATATTTAACCCATGTTGTAACGAAATGTTATTTCTTAGTTACGCGTGTCAAAATTTTTCTTCATAGTGGTCTTCCAAACACGATATAAGGCGTAATATTTGGAATAAGAAGCATTTTTAATTTTGGATTCAAAATCAATACAAGAAACTTAATCTTTTCCTTTTGGGGTGTCCCAGATTTTTAGTGTGTGTTATTTACAACATTATTAAATACAATTTTAAGCAAATATACGCATGTCTAATTCGTTTGGGAATTTCTTGCGTGTACTGACTACAAATAGATAAAATTCGTACGAAAGCATATTCCCACGGGTGCACTCAAATTTGGGTGCCATGTCAATTATATGATATAAAAGCTATGTCTAAATAAATAATTTTTCCTGCAGAATGTTTTTAAATTACCAACATTTTCATTATTACAAGAATATTCTGAAAAGATTATTAGGAAACTGAGCACAAAATTATAAATCTACACGTCCTTTAATTTTATTACAAATTCACTAGTGTTATCTTTAAAATACTCTTCACAATCTCTGTATATTGAAAAACATTTCGCCAAGTTTGTATCATGATCTTTTATTTACATAAATATTCCTAAATCTTTTATATTATAACCCGCCAAATCATTTCTTCGCTGTATAAAATTTTTGAATTATATGTTTGCCCGCGTTCATCATAATTGTAAAAACTCCTATATTTGTAAATATAACATATTATATTTGATTAATACATTGCATTCATGACTGATATCAACAAAAACTGCAATATGCCTCAAATGTAATTTAAAGGTAAATTTAAAAAATTGTGTCAATTTCACCTTCTTAATCATTTGGTCGTGAATATGGGCACCTATCTTTAGAAATTTTTTTGTGTAATCTTGTTGAAAAAAAGTACTACCTCGGTATATTTTTGTATTTTCTTACTTTTTTAAAATTATCATGGCCATGTGCAGACTTATTGGTTTTTAAAAGTTTGACATTCCTGTCAAAAAAATATTCGCCTTCAAGACGAATATTTTCTACTATCATATTAATGAATCGATTCGAGTAGCTTCATACTTGGGAATTGACAAATAACGCACTGTGGGTTATTTTTCAGAACAACATGTAAATAAATATTTTAAACTAATAAATTTAACCTAATGAAGCCAGTTTTTTAATTTCAAGATAATTACGTTTGGAGAATAGGTATCGAAAGGTCATTAAACTTGTTCTGTGAAAACGATCTATTAATATTACGAACATCGTAGTAAATTTGATCAAAATTTCAAAACTGTTCGTTCATTAGAAAGGTCAACTTGTCAGAATGATAAGTTATAAATTACTGCCACACGTATTGGTTCTATCTAATGAGAAAATTTTGACTCTCTGTTAAATAAGTTTCTTTTAAATCATAGATGTATGTACTTCGCTGAAGTTTCAAATTATTAGAAGAGTATTTCACCCAGTCAGTAAAAGTATAAATTTATTAGATATACGTAAGGTGAAAAGCACATCATTCTGACAATCAATGAATTCGTTAATATAAATATTCGTTAATACATTTGTATACAACAAATGTACAATTGATAGAAACACATTTCATTCATGCATTATTGAAAGAAGCAACTCAATTTCTTCGATTTAATTGAGTATTAGCTAGAGAGAATTAATATTATTTTATTATTTTCTAGATTTCAAATGAATAAAAGTGGCACTCTTGAACAGTTGTAGCAAGAATGGCTGTAGCAACATAGACGGTGTGTATGACTGTACTTTTATCCGTCTGTCTGTTCCCAAATACTTTTAGACCAAGATTTTCTAATGAAATTTGAAATTGAAACTTAATATATTATAATAATTTTTGTCTTATTTAGAATCATACTTGTAGCAACTTGGCCAAACGTTAGAAGTAATATTGAAACTGAATTGATTGTTATTTAGAGAAATGTTATGTGTAGTTTTTATAACTGTAAAAGACTTTTACGTGTTATATTGGCCACTTGGCTCAAAGTTAGTGGTAATATTGAAAATTATTTATCTTTATGTTTAGGTAAATTTCACAATTTAACAAAGTAATAACAATAAACATTTGAAATAGGAAGTACCCATATGTGAACGTTAATTTCCAATATCCATACTCACGGTAAGGTTATTAAAAATACGCCTTTTTAGACCGTAAGAATGAACGTCGGTTCTGAAATAAATTGGTTTTTAAGATATTGTGCAAATTGATAGGGGATTTACGTTGGGTGGCTGCGCTTGCTCTCCTGATAATTTTTTTTATCACTTCTCCCTCGCCACAGCAAGACCGGGATGCTAAGTAAAATATTTTTATGAAAAGAGCAACATATTTGAAATTGCAACGGCAGTGAGGAAACTTTAACCCAAATATTTAACAGATAAGATTAAGGAGCTTTTTATTTTTAAGTATGAATTAAAAGTTAGGGTCAAATATATAAGAAAAACATAATCTTTGTAAGATCTTTCATGTTACTCTCAGTCAGTGTGTCACAGCCGTTTTTTTTCTTCAGAAATCACTGAACGTAGAATTTTGAATTCTGTCCAGGTGATAAAACATATTGACTGGTGTATATATCAATTCCTAGCATTCAAACATATTTTTATGGAAGTTTTATGGCAAGGGGACCACTCAAGTAACGGGAATTTTTTTCTTCAAGTAACAGGTATAACGTGGGGAATCTTGAAAGGTCTCAAAAAGATTTTTTTTATTTCATGTACTGTATCTACAGACATATTAAAAATATGCATCCTCCACCCATATAGAACCGCTACACCCTCATTCATCTCTGTCAAAACTATTCAGTCTAAAATTAGGAATAAAAAGATTTTTAGTAGTCTGTCAGAAAAGAATGGCAGTAATTCTAGGTGTCACAATTTTTTAAATATGCACATTATTTTACCCCTATGAAGGGTACAGTAGACAATATATTTACGTTGTAAATCTAATTGTGTCCGATACCCACTTACTGCAAGTTTTATTCGTTGTTGATAGGTTACATAAATTTTATTATTTTTTACTTGAGCCAAGGAAATCTCTTAATATAAATTAAATTTTTTCGACTTTAAAAAAAAATACTAGTTCATTTTAGAAGGTGGAACATCTAGACGAGTATGGCTACTGATAAGAATTATTAGCAAAAAAGAAGAATCCCTTTATTTACAAATGGATGTCCCAAGAAAATGGTACATTCTTATGTTTAAGGTAAATACCAATGCTGATATATTTCGATTTTATTTCTTAACATAACGTAAAAAACTCAACCCAAATGTTATTTATGACACAGTATTTAAAAATACTATGTCATAAAAAAAACGTGCAAAAATACGGACCCCTGCAATTAATTTTTGCCACAAACTTTTACCAGTAAATAATATTATTCTAATGCCATTTATCAGTAGATATAAGTTTTAGAAATATTATTTTCAGGGAAAGAACTTTATCTCTCATTAAAACATTTTAGAATTACAGTTTCGTGTATTGACATTTGTTAGTTGGACATTTGTTAGTTGGACATTGGACTCACACACACACACACACACACACACACACACACATGTTGTATTTCACTATAATTTATCAGATGAAATGTTTTTAATATGTAGGAGAAGACTTACATTTTTTTTTCACATATGTGTAAAGTATCTACACTTTACAATAATATGATGTGACGGGACGCATCCCTCAAGATACGAGTTCTAATGCACTCGACCGCCACAGTTTATTAAAAGTTTATTTTTAATGAACGATTTACAATTTTTCACATTAATATAATTTTGCTATTGGTATTAACTTAAAAATTATCACAACACGATGATGTTAATCATTTCCTTATAATTGGTTACAAAATTATCCTTTAACAGCAATAAATTTGCCATTTTTAGAATTCAGTAAGTGAAAAAAATGATCTCTTGTAAGATTACTTACGTATTCGTCTGTCCCTCACAGAGGTTTTTCCTAAAAAGAGTTTGACGGAGAAAGTTGTAATTTTGTGTAATTATGAAACTCATTTACTTTCATGATTTGTAATAACAGGAAACTCAAAATCGTTTTCCAAAAATTTTGGAGGTGGCAAGTTAAGAACAATTTGTATTCTTTTATTTCTTTTAGTGCAACATTTTTGGTAAATATCTTGGCTAATAGCCCACCTGAAGATGTTGTAATAGAACGAAACCTAGGTTGTGGTAAAGAAATTAAAGAAAGTAGAATTAATACTACATCACGTAGTTTCATTTAATTATGCTATCTTTTCTTCAATTTCGACCGGCCATTACAAAGACGAGCTTTATATTATGCAAGCTTTATATTTTTGTAAACGGAACAAAAAATCTATCCGTAAATAATCTATCCGTCTGCCCTCCTCACCCTGAGTTGAGATGAGAAACTGGTAAAGGGAAAAGTTATAAAAAATAAGGTTAAAAGGAAAGTAAGTAAGGTTTTAATTTAAAGTTTACTGGAAAATAATAAACCTAATTCAAGATCTTACAATTTTTTTCTCTATCCTAAAAATTATGAGATTTGGATCGTACGCACGCACACAGGCAAATATACAAGTTATGTACTTGTTTATTTTGTATGCATTTTATTCTCATCATGCTATATGAAGAAATCAGTACAAAAATTACTATTTAGACTCTCAAATCTTAAGTTCAGCCACTTTTTTTCATATAAATTATATTTCAAATTATTTTTTCAATACGTTGCAGGTAAATTTTAATATCAAAACAGCCTGGATAGCAAATCCAGAAATTGAAAAATTATATCAACTAATCACATTTCAGAATTAGTACCGAAACTTTTTCCGCGAACCTTCTTTCTGTTTCAACTAAGGTTTCTAACGATAATCAGTAGTTCAAAATTAAATCACATTTATTGGAAAACCATATACATATACATATGCAAATCTAAATTCAAGACCAAATCCTGTTGGATAAAATTAATAAATAAAAGCATAGGCATAAAATGGACTGCCGAGATATTATGACACAAGAATATTTGATTTTAGTTTAGTTGACCACGGAGAACCGAACCCCATTTCATCTTCTGTAGACTAATATCAATTAATCAAAGTTGCGATATTTTGGGACTCCAATTGTTATATATTTCAAAATAATCGATACGACTAGTATGCAGTGTTTGAAATTTTTATTTAATGGCGCACTTAGAATTTGAAAAAAAGAAATCTTTCTAGTCTGAATGACATTTGAATTATGCATTTTCCAATATATAAAATTGAAAACTAAAGAACATAAATCAGACTTGCATACCAGAAATTTTGATTCATCCCTATCCTTACACATAATCCTGAGTTTTTCGTATTATTTTCAGCTTAATTTTCTTAGTTATATTTTCAGAGTTATATCCTTACTATCTTCACTTGCTTCACAAAGCCAGCGTTGAAAATATATTTAAATAGTAAAATTTCATTAAATAAATATGTTTTAAAACAGAAATCCATAGATATTCCACAAACCTTTTAATTGAAATGTGAATCTCCGTTCATAGAAATATTCAACTTCAATTTCTATGCTAGCCAATGCAGGGGAGATGATAAAAAATTATCATCGACGACCACCCGATGCAAATCCTCTACCACCGCTTTGCATAACATTTAAGCGGGTAATTTATTCTCACACTGACAGGACGAATTTGGTTGCTACGAAAATTTTTAATAACGCCTCTTTGAATATTGATGTCGAATATTGGAACATAATTGCCGGTTGTCGTAAAAGCGATAGAGAGGTACTGCATTATTAGGACGTAATCCGTAAATGCAATGATGAGGAGAAAAATGTAATTTTTTAAGGTTGTATGTAATGGGCATCATTATGTATACATCTTCAAAAATATTTTACTTCGTTTCCATTTTTTGTGCCTTTAATATTTGATTTGAAGGGTACGTAAATTAGTTCCCTAAATATGTTATATTTGATTGCAATGCAAAGATTATTTTTACTTCTGCCGATTTACGCTTTATCTCTCGAGAAATATTTACTAAATATTAAAAGTTTGACTGACCGTAGATATAATAAACAGATGATCAGGAATATTAATTAATAAACCACAAAAAGCGGCAAATATGTACTTGAAACGAGGTAAAAGTGAAGTTGATAAGAAATGTAAATAAAGTGTTTAGAGGAATCTTTATCACAGTTTGTCTTATAGGTTAAAGACCAGTTAGAAATAGGTACAAAAAAAATTAAATATGCGTTTCGTTGTTAATGGCCTTTAACAAAATTTAAAAATATATGACATAGCTTGAGCCATTCTCTTTGGATTTTCATTGAAATTACGTTTAGCATTATTTGATAAGTTAATCCCAACTATTGTTATAACAAATGTAACGGCAATGCTAATTTCGTTATGAGAATAACTTATTACCAATAATAAAATATATTTTAATTAAATAGGTAGTAATAAATATAAACGTGAGTAATGAAGTAAGTCTTACTTTTCTGGTAATATAGAAATTCGCCTAATACATTATCTGTACACAAGGAAAATAACTGAAATCTCTCTAAAAGATGCAAACAACTGTACATAAGAGCTCATTTTGTTTAATTCCTTTGAAAATATATATCTTTATAAATGCTGTCATCGAACCCATGCGTTGCGAAAAAATGTTTGCTTTTTGAGCTTACGTATTTAGTCTTGCGGTGAAATATATGAATGTGCGATGTATATCCGTGCTGAACAACAACGTACTGTACAAAAAATTTAACGTGGCAAATCATTAAATTAAATGATGAATGTTTACTACATGTTACAAAAGTTGCACATAAAAAGTTATTATTTATATCGAATTTTTGACATTAATTAGAATAATAATTTTCACATAGTTTATTAGGATATATGCTTAATTGGAATTTATTGTTGTCATGATAAAGTAATACAATTAACTTTAAATTTATTCTAACAGGAGGTGCTATTTTTTAATTGTATTTTTGATTAATTTTTGAAAATTTAACAATTGTTTCACGTGCATTATCACATTTATTATATAATTTAACAGTTAAATTAATTAGACTTTACAGCCTCGAGATAATTTTCATCTCGTTTTATGTTACAAGCGTTGCTTTTTTATTTGCATTTTTTATTTCTTTTTTGAAAATTTGGTACTTATTTGGTGTAACTATTTGGTGTAGCTATTTTGTTGTTACAACTTATTTGGCGTAACAACAAAATAGCTAGATTTACCATGGTTTCTTCTCCTTTTTGGGATAATTTAAATATGGTTTTTTGTAATATCCTCATCGAATTGAAATCAAATATTTTAGTTCTTCTAAGATATTTACGTGAACAATTTTTAAATATTTATAAAAATTTAAAGGTTTATATGATTCACATACATGCGATATACATTTTATATTTATTTCACTACCATATAGCAGTATGGTAAACGAGACGAACCTATGTGACTATATTGTTACTGTGTTTAGAATCACGAATTACGATTTATGAATTACGAGGTAATTCACTATATAGACACCATATTTTAGGACGCGTTTACAAAATCACATAACTCGAGAAGGGATATTTACTAGTCATAAAATCAATAACACAACCACGCGGAGCCATACGCTTGTTGAGCTCCTACAAATTTATAAGCTAAGTGCGTTATGTCGATCTAAGCATTATAATTAAAATCAAAATATGGTAACACTTTTTCGACAAACAGTTTTGTTCATTTGGTGTTAGAAAAATTATTTTATATAATAATAAGGATTATTAGTATTATTCCAGTTTTAATTCGGATTTCATGCATTGAACAGCTGAGTGGCTGAGTAAAATGACTTTTACCGGATGAGGCTTGATCGTGGCAGCAATAATTATTAATTAGGAGTGTTGTTTATATTCAAGCACCTAAAAGGTAAATGACAAATTTCAACAAAAATAGCGCAGATTAATTGCAAGGAAAATATTTTCAGACTAATTTAAATTTTTTATATTATGAACTCTAAAGGAACCACAAACGGTTGAAATCTGCTATCTCGTAGCCTCCGTGAAGACAAATCGTACTTATATTTGAAACAATTTAAAAACAAAAAAAATACTTTATTGAATGCGTGCGTCAAAATATGAGTTTAGTAATTTTTAGAATTTACGGAAAATATTAAGAAATAGAGGTACAACGTTTCCTCGTGATTCTTTACCTTTCAGATCAACACATGTACGATGTTATGTTTAATTTCCAAACTAGTAGATATTGCACAAATTTCTCACAATATTTTTTCCAAAGAAGTACGAGAATTTTGTATTTTAATGTATCGATAATTCAGAATTTTAAAGTTTAACGCAAATATTAACTTCTAAAATCTTTCTATTTCTGGTTTGTTAGTGACAATAAAATATTTTTATTTAATATTCAGTTTACTTAAAGAAGCCAGTATTAAAAGTTTACTTTGCAAATATATAGAAGAAGTAGATACAAAATATCATACATGGACAAATTGACATATCGCGGTTTATTCAAAATTGGCGCCCCGAAACGTGGAGTGTGACATCGTTTCACGTGACATCGGCTATTTTAGGAAACCTTTAAAATTTTTGTCGCTCCCGGTTCAGTTGAGGCGCAGTAACTGTTACGAACGTGTTTTCTGTGTATAAAAAAAATTATTCTCAAGACTGTCTTTATACTTTTGCTAAGTTTTATGTTATATTCTTTCAATATTGTAACTTTAATCGATGCACTGTAGCCTCATGTTACGATTTACATAAAATTTATATTGAATAATAATGTTCTCAATAAATTGTGAGTCTTCATTCATCTCACATATTATTGAACAAAATGACATACTTATACTCTGACAAAATGACAGTTGTCATTTTGTCCATACATATTTGGAAACTTTTAATTTTCATTTACAGGTGATATGTAAATACAACAGGAAATCAGAACGCCATGCCTGGAGTCATGAATCCATGCAAAAAGCAATTGAAGCAGCCCAAGAAAACAAGAGGGGATGCTTGTTAGCATCAAAAACTTTTGGTCTACCCTAGGCTACATTGACGATATATGCATTGAGAAAAAACAAAAATTTTCCTCGCAACTTCAAAGGTCTAGGCTGATACAAACTCATATTTCCGCCTAAAGAATAAACTAGTAGAGCATTTAAAATTTTTGGAAACTCAGCTTTTTAGCTTGACATGAATAACCTTTGAAGAAGTCTCCACGCGGTTAAGAAATCATCAATCCAATCAGTGTGTAGTTACGCATTTACAAATAGGATAATTATTTAAAACTTATGGGAAAGCGGCGACGATATATTAAAAATGCGGGTCTATGGCCAGAAGATGCAGAAAATTTTTGAACCTGAATGTCTGAACCTGCAGAAACAACTAACATTCCGTTAAACAATGGAAGATGGCGTAACAAGTCTAACTGTTGTAACAACCAGCAACCAATTTATCCAATAAAATTATTTCCTTTCTAGCCACGTTCCATCATCATCAAACTGTGCTGTTAAATGTTTACCAAACAATCCTGCAAAAATAAATGAATCTTCAGAAAATGTGACTGTGAGATCGGACTCTTCTAAGCATCCATTACCATTTCCAGTTGAGACTCTGTCGCCAGCACCACAAGGACAATTCATTTAGGGTCAAGGCAATAAAAAGTGAAAAGTATGTGAGTCACATTAGGTTTTAACGTCTACACCTAATGCGGATGAATTTAGTACTAAAAATGTACTGAAAAATCTTACTAAAAAAAGAAAAAGACAAGTGGTGAAAACACCGTTCGGTGACGGATCAGACAAAGAAATTTTTTCGGTTGAGACTCAACACGATGATAATTGCTCTGTTTTCACGTTCTAAATCTAGAAAAGACTGGTTAAAATGCATGCAATGTGCTCACTGGGCTCATGACGTATAGCTTTATGTTATTTGGATAATCGCCATGCTTTTCATGCGTTCTTTATAGATATTAAATAAAAATATTTAAAAAAAAATTACGAACTAAATTCCTATGTACAAGAGATCTTCATAAATGTTTTCCTGCTTTTCATTCGACTTAATAGATTTTATATGGAACAATTGCACATTTATATTAAGAACCGTGTGTTTAATATCAATAATTTATTAACCACCTTGTAATTAAAAAATAGCTCTATTTCAAATTATGATACGTATTCTTTGCAAAATACAAAAATATTCATTAAAAGATATAAAAAAAGTTCTCATTACAATGATGTTGTACTTACATAATTTTTCATTTTAATTTTATTAATTACTGAATTTTTACATAATTTTTTAATTTAATTATATTACCATACCTTAGAATATAGAATTATGCAGCCTTCTGTAATCAATGCGTATTTATGCTGTTGGAAACCAAAAATTTGTAATACTTAGAATTTCTACTAAAGTATTACGGAAAGTTTGTAACACTTTTTGAAATGCCTAGAGCAAAAACCTGGTTAATTATTTACGTAGTTTTGTGTGTCTCTAACTCTAGTCAATTTAACATGTTTCCCTTAAAATATTATTCGATAACGTTACGCAATCATTATCATCTGCTAAGAAAATTGATATGGTTTTAAATATAATATTAAATAAAATATTGATTTCTTTATTTAAACTTTTATGAACTCATTTGAAAAAATAAGGATGAACTATTAGAATTGTGGCATAATTATATTCATAAAACTAATATTTTTAATAATGGAACATGGCAAAACTTATTTATTATATTTTACATATATGCTCAATAAAACGGTCATGAAATTAATAATTATATATTTTAAATCTACTCAACAGTTTGACAGCTATCCAGTTCCTTTCATTTATTAAATAATAAAAAATCCTCTTAGCTTTATGTTCTATGTATAAACAAGTCAAAAATAAATATGCAAATATCGGGACTGACACAAACTAAAATAAATTAATTAATTCAAGGTTTCGGCAGTACATACATATTGCCTTATAATAAACCTGCCTCTAGTTATCGCGAATATAAAACTATAATTATGTATTATATCTTTCATGTTAATTAAGTTTAACGCAGCTATGGGGAAACTAAACGTTTACTTATCTAAAATAAAACGAAAGTACGATAACAAATCTAAAAGTTGGGAGTTCAAACTGAGTGTAAGAGTGAATTAAGCAAAATGAGGCAAACGAACTTTGTTAACTTAGTTTCGTAATTCAATTCTTCAATGAAAGTGGAGAAGTCAAGAAATAAAATTAACATCCCGCTGATTAAGCTTGGCAAAACTTTTACTGGTACTTTTAAAGAACTGGTTCTAAGTTTTGTTATTTAACCAACCGAATGATAGGTGGCGGTTGGGATAACTCAAAATGTTGTGATTGGAAACTAATTTTATAAGTTTAATTTTATAATTTCACAAGTTTATATAGATTATATCGTATTAATGGATAACAGATTATCTACTATTTATGAAAAGAATAAGTCTAAATATACTTATATATTTCGTTTTATGGAGAGTCTCTGGTGTCTATCTACGTATCAAGCTGTTATTTTCTCAGAGACTACACATACTATTGATTGAAGAACAGTCATGGTTGCTTTTTGTTATTTGCTCTTTCACACATAGCTCAGTTATTGGAGGTTATTTGGAGTCATCGTTGTTCACATTCAATAGATGACATTACTTATATTGTTCTTCGCAGAAACATTTTATTCTTTTAAAAACTATACAAAGCGTAAGTAGTGTAATTGATGATATTTGAATTTTGTGTGCATATGATGCATCACAGTTTCAGCGACTTCGGCTTATGATATTAATATGATTAATAATTATGCGTAGGATTTTGGGTTTTCTAAAGATGTTTCTATGTACTAAAATTAATTACGTTTTAGTATAATTATAATTAATTATAACAATTTGCACACGATTATTAGATCTCAGGAAAAAGTGATGAAATCCCATTAAAAATACAAATGTGAAAAATGAGGCAAGTTTTGGCTGATTGATATTAGCTGAAAAAAGTGAAAATCCGTGTGACCGTCAAGTTCCAAACGCTTTCTTTACTTCAAATTATAATAAAGTTGAGATTAATAATGTTTTCAGAAATATTGTGAGTTTTGAATATTAATATTATGTTTGAACAGACAATTATTTTCCTGCATTGAATTTTACTTCATTTTCAAAATTTACTGAGCTGAAATCTCAAACTATATTCAGTACTTCCAGTTATTTATGCCTACTTTAAATTTAAATTTTATTATAAATTTACATATTGAATCTACCCAGAACTTTGACAGTTTTATCGACTTTAACATTTTTGTCTGCTGATATGACGGTTCAAAAGAAATTGCCCCATTTTTCATATTTATATTATTGACGACGTCTCTATATACTGTACCATATACTCTCCGAGTACAGATTACAATATTTAAATGTTCTTTACACTTTAAAGTATTGTTATATTTAC
The DNA here is from genome assembly GCA_039881145.1 of Druceiella hillmani. Taxonomy (NCBI): domain Eukaryota; kingdom Metazoa; phylum Arthropoda; class Insecta; order Lepidoptera; family Hepialidae; genus Druceiella; species Druceiella hillmani. The sequence goes on along the minus strand of JAYKKI010000022.1, from coordinate 26,532,808 downwards.
ATTTGCGTTGAGTTTTGTGAAAATTGAGAGTTAGAATGTTGATTAATTGCCGTTAATGCTGCCAATGGTTCGAAATCGTTTGAACTGAAGCTATACGGAACCAGCTTGTTGGCATTAACTTTCATTATTTTTTCGAAACATTAAGGAATTAGTTTCTAAACTTCCCATTAATTTATATTAGAATTCTAAAAATAAGCTTTCAAAACTATTTCAGTATATGTGCTGTATAAACCATATTATCAACTTTTATCCAAGGTTAAAATATTTTAATAAATGCATTAATAAAAAATTAAACGTTAAGACTATACTAAATAATTTCTATTTCTTGCCAAATGATTACATATGGCATATTCATACAATTTTCTTCTATAAATTATAAACAAACTATGTATTTTGAAAATTTTTTATTATATCTAGTACTTTTTGTTGATGTATAGTTAAGATTTAGTACTAATCGATATTTGAGCAGATTTTTCAGTCAAGGCCCATATAGACGTCTATTTAAATTTTAGAATCCGACTGGAGTTTAAGTTTAATCGAGGCGTTGCATCGTCTTTAATAAAATCGAAATAAATTTTTCGTTTGTAAGAATTTTTAATGAGGGATTATAAACAATTGGAAACGTAATTCTGCATTACGTTTTCTCAACAAATTTAAGTGCTATATTGATATTGGTTTGTATATGTTTCTTCATTTCTATGTTTCTTCATTACTATGTTTCTTCATTTCTTTTGTAAGCGGATCGCTCAAATTTATGAATATTAATATTTTCTATTTATAGAAGAATGACCTTGATCTAGAGTGTCACAACGACTTATTTTTAATACAGCTTATGGTTACTTACTCGGCGCTTCGTGAAGTAGTATCGGCATCGCACTGTCGCATCCAGACACTCGAATTGTTGTTTACATTTGGTAATCTCTAGACGTTTCTGTGAGCTTTTGGTCATTTACGATAGTGAATTAATGTTTGTGTATTAATATTTCTTCAACTTTGTATCTATAAATTTATTAACTAATTTTATATAACTTAATTAAAATCCATAGACTGTTGATTTTAAAACGACTTTTAAACCCAGAGAAGAATTACTCTTTTCACAAGTAAATACCGTAGACTTAAATTCCTTATTAAAGATTAGCGGCTTATTTAGCGAGAGCCGCGAGAAATTAAACTTCCTTTTAAATAACTGTAGAGACGCTCTAAATTTATCCAATTCGTTGCAGAAACAAAGAGTTTTTAAATATGTAAAAAGCCGTTTAAAAATAAAAGCGGAGACACCTTGCTCTATTAAAAAGTAAGAGGAATAAATTTATTTTTGTATCATCTTTTAGCTCAGACAACAGCTGCTTTTGTGATAATTAAACAAAATATATTTTCAAGAACTCTCGTATTTATCGTCGTGTCAAAGTAAATTACCAACATTAAATGAGTGATTTCGTCGAAAACGGATCAAATGTATCAAATTACATTATTCCGTGTGAAATTTACATTTTATAAAAACCTTCTAATGACGTCAAATATATTTGTACATAACTCTGCAAATCTTTTTAGATAGGTTTAATTTCATAAGGTTTTTTTCTTAGTATTCGATTTGATTGCTTTCCGTTCCTGGATGATGTTTTCGGTGTAAGTGTCAAAGACCATAGATCCAAACGAAGGAAACAACAAGAATTCAAACAGAAAGTGTTCGTTTTGCGAAGCGCCTTTTAAAAAGCATATTGAGGAGGTTGAGGTTTGAGCTTTATTCGTAGGGGATATCACCCATATGCATGGATTTTCCTTATTGTAAAATGAATATTTTTTCTCTGTTATTTTTATACATTGTTGATAACTAAACGAGGTAGTTGATGTTGATTTCCCTTAATCTTGTAACTTAAATACGGGGTTCGGATTTAATCTAGGTTTTATCAAATGTTTATAAGTTTTCCTTATTACAAAAACCTTTTACCAGCAATATTTTCCCCCAAATTCGAAAAGTTACCCTTGCTCGAAAATTCTTGCACGCTACTGAGAAACCTATACTTTTTGAGGACGATTAGTTATAAATATTTGTATCAGATAACACTTTATTGCTATTAAAAAATGAAAAATTATGTTTTGAATTAGTATTAAATTGAATTATGTGTATAAGTCAAAATAAACGCGTATTTTTGCTTTCATAATAATTTAACCTACTAAAAATTTAAAGAAATCAATTTCATAAAAAAACTTACAAAACTGTATTTCAAAATATTTAATATTATAATTTTCCTGATAATCATGAACTAACCATTTTCCCGTAATTGTACTCTCGTCAAAATGACAAAAATATTGCGTTAGCATACAGGAGAGTTAATGAAAATAAGGGAAGAAGGGTGTTTTCAACGAAAATATTATTAAGGAAGTATGAATTACATCGGAGTATGCTGGATGTCGTACATACATACGTTCGGGCATATGCACGCACTACATAAGTTTGTATGTACGTACTACATACATTTTTGGGTACGTGTGTATAATAATGCTCCGCGGAACATACAAAATGATAAATTTCTGAGTTTTAAGACCAATTGCAATGAAATTTTACAAGAAGACATAGTTGAATTACATTGGCACCTAGAAAAAATATTCCTTTTTTTATTAACCACCGACCTTGAAAATGAACTTTTATTTGATCGAACTTGAAGATGAAGATGTACCCTTTAACTAGCAGAATGGTATTGAAGAGGTTTTTTAAAAATCAAGTTCTACAAATATTTTTCATAAGACTTTTCCTAAGCGGAAGACGAGTTTCTAAATTTTTCAAACGGGACAGTGTCATCTCGCGCCGAGATGCCGTGATCGCTAGCATAATAAATGTCTTTTCAAGTTTACATATAATTTTTTTTATTATATTTTCTTTAAATAAATAAATAGATGACAACAGAAATTATAAATAGCGTTTTGTACATCACAATTTTTTTAGTTATGCTATATTTTGTATAATTCAAACTTACCTTTACTTTTCTTTTGTTTTGCATTTCATTCCGATTTTAAATTACTTGTACACGAACTCAAGCTTATACATTTTCTTTCAAGTGACGGCCACTATATTCTTTAATTGTTTATTATATAGAGTTGGTCACTTTCAATTTCTTTAATCAAAAACTCAATATCACTATATAATCATAAAACTCCATCGTTACCTCCGGTATTTCCTCCGATATTTTTCAACTGTTTTAAACCAAAACAAAAACAAGACTGCTTCTAGCCTTAACTAAGTTGTGACTAAACTATCTCAAGTAGATGCACGCCTATGAATGTCCTTGTGATTCAATGTGATAAAGTGATAGTCACGCCGCATCAAAGATGGGGCTGGTTGCAATTCTTTAATTGCTGCGATTATTTAGTTGCAAGTTTGTGCACTTCTATTTGAAACAGTGAGTTCTGTTTTTGCGACTATTCTCTGGTGGAGGTCTGGCCTTACTGTCTTATTATCCCTTGTTAAAATATGCAAATCAGTATATTTGCACAGTGAAATATTATGTTAATATTTTAATAATAATCAATGAATATGATCTCAATCTGCTTTTTAAAAGGCGCTTCGAAAGACGAATACCTGCTGTTTGATTTCTTATTGTTTCCTTCCTTTGAAACTATGGTTTTTGATACTTACACTGAAAATAGTATCCAGGAATAGAAAGCAATCAAATCGAATACTAACAAAAAACCAATAAGGAAGCAAAACCTATCTAACGAAAGTTTCAGAATTATGTACAAATATATTTGAGGTCATTAGAAGGTTCTTCAAGAAAGTGAATTTTGCTCATAATAATGTACTTTGATATATTTGATCCGTTTTCTCCAAAATCACTCTTTAATGTAGGAAATTTACTTTGACACGACGTTAAATAAGAGAGTTCTTCAAACGATTTGTATATTAAATGAATACATAAGCAGCCGTTGTCTGAAAAGGATGATACAAAAATAGATCTATTATTCTTAGTTTAGCACGGTGCCTCCGCCTTTATTTTTAAACGGCTTCGTACATATTTAAAAACTATTTGTATCTGCCACGAACTGAAAAAGTTACAAGAGTTTCTATAGTTATTTAAAAAATGTTTAGTTTCTCACAGTTCCCGTCAAATGAACCACTAAACTTTATTAAGACATTTAAATTTACGGTATATACTAGTGAAAAAATCAATTGTTCTCTGGGTTTCGAAGCCGTTTTAGAGTCAATAATCTATGGATTTCAAATACAATTATCTAACTTTTTTATAGTTACAAATTTGAAGAAATATTAATACACAAACATTAGTTTACTTTTGTAAATGACCAAAGACTCACAGAAACGTCTAGAAATTACTGAATGTAAACAACATTCCGTGTGTATGGATGCGATTGTACGGCTGTATGCAGATATTGCTTCACGAAGCGCCGAGTAAGTAAATATGAACTCTATTAAATATAAGTTGTTGTGACAATCTACATCAAGATCATTCTTGTAGAACAGAAAAAGTAAGAAACCCAAATAAAGCACCTAAATTTGTTTCGAAAACGTAATGTGGAATTACGTTGCCCATTGTTTATTATCTCCCACTAAAACGTGTAATAAACGAAAACTTGTTTTAAATTTATTAAAGAAAATGAACCGGCTCGACAGTAATTAAACTCCAATTGGATTCTGACATCCAAAGTTTAAATAGACATTTATACGGGCCTTGATTGAACGATCCACTCAAATTAGTACTTCTTTCTAACCATACGTCAACAAAAAGTATAACAGATACAAAAAAAAGTTTTCAAAATACATGGTTTTTTATAATTTATAGAAAAAAGTGTATGAACATGCTACGTGTGATCGTTCGGAAATAATAAATAAAAATTATCTTAGTGCAATCATCTTAGTGAAATTACTTAGTGTATGAATTTTGTATTAATGCATTTTAACTTTGGATAAAAGCTGATAATATGGTTTATGCACCACGGATATCAGAATAGTTTCGTAAAGCTTATTGAGAGTTGGATTTTTTTCTCGTTAACATGTTTTCCTCCTAAAACACAGAAAAAGCGTTAATCTGTTCGTAAAAACAAATACACGATTTTTGTTGCAGATATTTAAATTAAAACAGTGGGTAAAAGTTTTGTAATTCACGGAAAAATTTTACTCTAAATGTAAAATCGGTCGAAGAGGGCCCAAATTCTCTATCTACAACTAAATTTTGATAACGATATTTAGTTTTCTGGGCAGCTGCAAATTTAAATTATTAATTTTTTTTTCATTTCACATATATGTAACTAATATCATTATCATAAAATTTTGCTTGTTCTGTTATATTTATTAAGTTACATAATTTAAGTTCTCGCACAAATATCATTGAATCGTCTCCATTTATTTTCAGCAATGAAATTTTTCGAACAATACGCATTCTGGAAATAGGCATAATAATTTTATTAATTATGGTTATTGCCTATATCAAACAAATTTCTTAATTTTAATTAGTGTAACGATTTATAATTTTATTAGAATATATAGCAAAAGAATTAAAATTAAAGATAATGTCTCATGACATATTATGACATATATTTTTTTAAGCTGTTCACTAAGTGTTTATTTTATTGCCGATAAATACAGGAGATAGTTGATTGTTACGGAAGGAATTTTCTTTTGAGCCGTCATTGAAACATGAGACCAAAATAGATTACAAGATTTAGATTTGGTCATTTATATTAGAGAAATAGTTAATTGTTTTTTTTTTAATATATTTCTATTTTCAATCTCATCTGAATGTTAATTATGCGAACAATTTTAAAAAAAAACCGCTATAAAAAAAACTTCAAAAAAGAGATTACCGTTTGCAATAGTTGTTTATTTTGGCAAAATAATACTCGCATTTTTTATTATTCATGATTGATCATCATCAGCCGCGTTAAAGGATATTGCTTTAATAATGCCGTCAAATATGTATGAACTTGAAGTTATTTTATTATTGAATTAGCGTAGAAACAATGTGCTTCGGGATAGTTTTGAGATAAGAAGTTCATAGATATAATCCTCATAGTTTGCTACTGTAATCCGACTTGGTTTACCAATTTAAACACTATGATTAATAGGCTGACAGTTTAAGTCTTTATCTAATTGTATATGTTTGCGTTATATTTTGTACTTTTAACGTAACTTATATTAAAGCGTAACTTTATTATTTTCATAAGCGTAACTTTATTATTATAAAAAATAATCGTTTTCTTTAATTAACTGAAATAATATAATTTTTTTAATACTAAATATGTTATGGTAAACAAAACTAAAAGGAGAACGATATCACTACTCGACATGAAATGAAAACGAAACCACGAATTAAGTTAATCCGCTGAACTAAACTGTCTTAATATTCTGCTGCATTGTTAAATCATGTGGCTAAACGTGTTTAAAGCGCAGGTGATTTATGTGTTGCCGTGGTCGTACTCTCACTTGCATCTTGCATTATAGAGAGAACCACCAGCGCCACGTGCAAAGTATCACGTTTTAATCTCAGGTCCATAAATCACCACTTAAAAGGTGATCACGCTATAAGTTATTCAGAGAGAAAACGAAAAATTTAGGTTTTAAAATTATATATTTTAATCCTGTCCTCGTATGTATTAATTATAAATATACATATGTGATTATTTAGAATTCGTCAACATATTATGCGATTGACCATATTCCAGTAAATAAAAATAACCACTAAAATTACAAAGACTAAATATGTCGAATGAGTTATTTATGTTAACATAGGTCAAAAGCAGCTGTACAATTTTAGACGCCGTTACCAAAAATATGTTGTTATCCATACATTCCAAAGACGCTCTAATAATGGAGACGGATTGGAAACATTAAATTAAAAAAAAATTACGTGGGCTATATCTATACACGAACAAAGTATTTTTTCTATGATTTAAGAGACAGAAGAAAAGTGTGTAAATTAATATAAGGTTAAATTAGGCAAAAGAAATATCTCTACCATACTTAAAAATATTAACTATAGTAAACTTAAAGACTGCATGATTTGGATTTTTCATATTTACCTGGTATCGAAAGTAATCAAGTTCTTTCATGCAAGAATATTTTGCCGGGTATTGTCTCAAAAAAACTATAAATATGGAATTGCCATATTTGTTTTTTATTTAAAGTAATATCAGCAAAATTTTGATGAAAGAAATAATTTATGAACTAAATTATTAATTTTTAGTAATAATTTTTGTGTTCTAACTTACAAAAGTTGTAATGATAATCTGTTATCGTTCATAAGACACGAGGAGTCCGGGAGGTTAATCATTTATCAAATAATCTGAAAGGTTTAATACAGAATCAGAAAAATAGGTTTTTCTGAACAATTGAAGACAAGATTGGAAACTTATTTATGTTTATTAAAATTTAAAATTACTTGACAATTTACGGATGGTGTTGTCTCTTAGAAGCCAAGTTAATAGAAGATTATGGTAGTGAAAGGTCGAGTGGAGTTAAGTTTGTTTTAAATAAAAAAGAAATAGCTGGTTTAAGCCTGAAAATTACTAGAAACGCATATATGAAGCAAATGTAATGCTAATATAAAGCGTTAACAGTAATCAAAAATGTTAATATAAATGACTTCTCCTAAATTTTAATTTTAATTAAATAGGTGGGTTAATTTGAAATTAATATTGGAAATGTGAAAAATAATTTTGATAAGGTTAATATAATTGAGTTAATTTGGTTATTAGTGTTTTAATTTGGATTCAAAATATGTATTATAAGAACCGTTGTGATATTGTAGATTTTACTTCATTCACCTTATTCGTATGAGATAATTAAATAGGGTTTTGAAAATGGTTTAAAAATGGTTTTGAAAATAGATAGATAATACTGTAATACCTATATACAATAGATTAATTTGAACATAAAAAAATTGTGATAAGCAAAAAATACTAATAAAGTCAATAAATTTTATAAAAAACTGCATGCAAACTCATATTTAAGTTAAATGAAACCTAATCATATTCTTGAATACATAGTAGTAAACTTATTCAATGACAGTAATTTTGTTTGTTTTGATTATATTTATGGTGAATTTCAAGTTAAGTTTTAAATAAGAAATGCAAAACATGTAATATTTTTTGTTGCTTTTTCCCCGTATAAACGTAATAAACACATACTGTATATTAAATCTTAATATTGGACGCTAAATTTAATGAGAAATTATTTTACATTAAAAAATTTTCGAGTTGTGAACGATACAAAATTTTTTTACAAAAAAAGTAATTAATTTAAGACAACATAGAAAATTAAAAAAAAACATTATCTGAAAAAAAATTATATTGATTATTAACAACTGATTTTATTAAACGATTGAAAACAAGATATTGAGTCTCTTAGTCAGTTTATTTTAGTGGTCATGTTAATTCCAACGGATTTTCTTGCAAAATATGATTTTAAATGAATATATTTTATATAATATAGTGAGCGCTTTTGTTTTTTCTCTCACTTACCATCAAATTTGCATATACAGGGGCAACCTCTAAATATAGATTTAGGTCATTTGAAATACAATTTCCAATTATTCTTTGGGTCAAGCAATTACATCTAACGTGTGGATTTCAAATATTTCGTTTATAAATTTGAAACTCCAGAATATGCGAATACGAACAGATAAACGAATTTTTCACAACATAACGGCACCATTTGAGCCTTTTGGTTATGGAACCCCAAAATGAACTTTTTGAATCTATACTGACATAAATGCTAACCTCACTTCTAACCGATTGATAGTAATAACTTGTTCTTCAATCAATCTATGAATCTTTTAGATATTTGCTAAGACCATAATATTTCATTTTGTTAAGAATAAATGTCAAGCAATAACTTTTAAAGTGGGGATTGGAACAGTTACTTTTATTAATGTGTGTCCGCTCGGTTATTATGTGACATAGTATTCCTTAGTAATAAAGGAACATTAAACCGTTTTAAATCAGATTGAATTGGTTTTAAAATTAAAATCACCCGGGTTTCACTTACGTGATCTTTCAATTATGGCTCATAATATGCTATACATAAAATCAAAAAACAAAATTCTTTATGTTTTATGTCTTATAAGAAGAAAAGCAGTGTTAATACGTACTTCATGTATACGAGTATCACATAATGGTAAATATTTATCATATTATAAAACAAAGACCCTCATCGCTTTTGTCTGAAATTAAGCGATTCTTAGTAACTCCTGAAAGGATTTGGTTCTGTTTCTGGTTCCATCCATTATGTAATTTATAAATATTTTGTAGAAATTATCCGACCTGTGACGACTGATGCCGATAAAAAAGCATACGTCGAATAGATATATATGCGCGCTATCCTTAAATAATCAGACATGAAAAAAATGTAAAGCAAAATTGCCACTCTTAAAAAATGCCAAAAACAAAGTCCGTGACAGAATCACATTGTGAATAAAACACGATTAAAATCCACAGTAAACAATTTTTTGTTAAAAAAAACCTAATTTTTCAATTAACTTTTCTAGGGCTTGGTGTGCAAATCTGTCTTAATACTTGTCAAATTGCATAATCTTCTCCAAGTAACGTAGATAAAATTTTCTTGTATCCTGTTGTTTTCTGAAGAATGTTTTGAAAGTTATGACATTTTTTTTAAGTAAGCAAAATCATACACGCGGGTTTTAACGTATTAGGTTTTTGCGTTAAAAATGTTTTTAATTTTTTAAATTTCCCCGAAGAGTACAGTATGTACTAAGAAACGAGCATTCAAAATTAAAAAAAAGAATGTTTAGCGTCTTGTTTAAATATTGAATTTTAAATTTTCCATTTACCCAGTCATTTTTTACTTTCGATGCCAATTTAAATAATTTTAATATTTTATATGAAATAACTAGCATTTAATAACTTTTCTTTTATCTTTGAAAAATTAAGAATATTCATCACTTTGGAAAAAAGATAAAAAAGTGAGTTATTTAAATTGTTTCTAATTCGTGACATATACCATTCGCTTTCTGCTGCCTGCTTTAACTAACTAAGGTCGTGAATGGTCTATAAGTAATAAAGAATGGAAATAACATATTTGTTAGATACCAGCAACTGAAACGACACTGACTAAGACGATATTCGCTCTGATATATCGTTAAATTGATATTAATTCCTAAGGAATTGAAGATCATTATAATATTTTAGATAATTAGGGCATATTGTTAGAGGTATATTGAATTTAAGTGTATCAATATTTTTTATATCGGAATAGTGTGAAAGAGAATAGTTAATTTTAAAATTATCTAGATATCTTCGATAGTTTTTAGATAATAGAGATATTTGTATAATTGTTATTTTTCATGCATATTAATTACAGCGAGCAACATTAAATGTAAACGTCTTTTTTGTTTATCTAAAATAAATTAATACAAATGAAGTTCGGAATTATAGAAGTACATGAATAGCAGATTACACTAACCTACTTTAACTGCATTGGTACTGACAACTCCTTTTTTCAACGGTACGGAAGATGTTATAATAATATCTTTTAAATGTCAAAATTTTTCACCCTTCAAAAAGTCAGGCTTTACCATAGTGTGCTTACGGATGTAAATAAATAGCATATGTAGAAATACTGACAATAAACGCAACTGCATTTAGAAAGATACCTTAAACTGTCTAACACTTAATAATTCTTAACACACAAAGACATTTTAATGTACATTATGGTTTGAAAATAATTATTAATAAACAAGGTGAAATTTAATATGGTTCTCAGAAAATTATCATGAAATATATAAAGTAAGCAGTTAATATGTGATTTGAAACAAAATATATGATTTTATATTCCATAGGTTTGAGAAAATTTGACTATTATGACAATTTTGATTTTAATATACTTATTTGTTTCCTCTGCATAAAAATACTACACGAATATGATAAAAAATATAGCGAAAATTAATTTCTGTAAAATAAAGGTAATTAAAAAAAATTAAAGAAACTGATTAATAGTAAATTAGCAAAAAAGCACAACGTGGAAAAATACAAAAAGTAAATCTAAAGAAAAAGGAAATATAATTTTCCATTCTAAGTGAAGTCAGTACAGAACACACAGCACCTGTCCCTAACTACTAATTATAAAAAAGACATACAGTTAATCCTGATATTATCCTATATCTACGTCACTTAAAACTTTCCGTTAAAAAATAAAAATTAGACATTTGAGAATCCATTTTTCATCTCGCAGAATTAAACCAAACATCTTAACTGTCATTTCCGCGCAATAGATTTGACCAAACTAATTATTAGGGTGTCACAGCACAAAAGAAAAAAAAAACCTATAATTTACCATTCCTGTGTACGTGTACCTATCCCTCTATCAAAGCTTTCTTGAAAACTGTTTGATGTAGAAAGTTAAAATTTGGTGAAGTATTGAAGAAGTCAATAAATTTTGTTTGTCGCTTTTATAATCCATGTCTTAAAACCATACAAAAATATCGAGAGTAATAAATTTTGTAATGCATTGATTTTAGTTTTCCCCTACATAATTCCGTCTCTCCATATCTCACAAATTGAGACATTATTTGCCCTTATGATGCGGTAAAGACTTTTTTCCACAATTCTTGTTTATGGCTATTAGGTATCCCAAATGACTAAACTCCTTAAACACTTCTCTCAGGGCCTGACAGGTTTCTCAGCGCGGGACCCTGTCCTGTCTTGACCAAATGGTCCTGCTCTATCCACCAACATGACTATCATCTTGATTCAGTTTATATGGAGTTCAAAAACTGGCGTCTTTTTATACTAATTTTAATACTCATTGAAAAGGTCAAATTATACATAATAAAATTCGCATAATAAACTTCTGTTTAAATTAATTTTCTTGCCTTTCTTTGGAAATTATAATACAATATTTCAAGCTTTTCATACTGATAATATATGTTTAGTCTTTCTAAATGAATGAGCTCGTATCAAAATTAGTATAATTAAATTTTACCTCAGTTTAATTGTAATAACCTGCAGAATCAAATTGAATAAACAAATCTATCTACTACTAATACACACATGCAGCCTTAAAACGTTTTCCAAACAAATGTACTTCAAGACAACCAAAGCAATAATTGAAAGAAAACTTTCAGAATAAAACATTAGTGACAAAGTTGCTGAATTCAATTATGTCCCTTTCATTCCAAGCAAGTATTCCCCAATTTCTACAAAATGTCTTCATAACATAATAAATGAGACCCATTTTCCTGATATTTCGAAACAATTTCTTGCGGAAAACCAGTGCTCTTCGTAGTCTTGCACTAGCTCACTTATAATCAAGCCCCTTTTGAGGATTTCCCAAGATTTCCAAGGAACTGTCGTATTTGAGGTATTGGCGTTTTCCCTTCAGTGCATTTAACTTTAACCTCTTATTTATTCACATTATTTGAAAATCTATTCTTCATTATGTTGTTTTATTGTATTATATTTTATTACATTATGTATTATATTTAAATTTAATTAATAATTTACTATTTAAATATAGAGTGATAAAATATTGTTATGATAAAAAAAATTCCCGATATTCCTAAAAACAAAAAAGTTACTAAAATTACATAAAGTGTTTACAGTGAAAACACTAAACTCTAACTAAACTAAATAACACTAGTTACTAAGTGAATTTTAGGTAACAGCTGATTCAAAGTAACTTAACTTATTTAGAAGGAAGTTGGAGAATGTTAAGTAGTGCTTAAATATTCTTTTAAATATATTAAATAATAAATTGAAAATAATGTTATATTGAAATAGAATCTGTTATATTATGTTTGAACTAAAAAATTAAATGAAATGAAATTAAATTTATAAAAATATAACCCAGCAAATACATAACAACAAAATGTAATATAAAGTCAATAATATCCCAATTATTTTCAGTCACAAGAGATTTATAAAATTATTTAGTAAACGTTACTTTAAACTTGTATTTAATTTTGTAGCGTAAGTGAAAATAATTTCGGAAAACGAAAAATATTGGTAGCAAAACTAAAATTTATTAAAAATAGTAAAATGAGCACACCAAAACCTTCACTGCTTTTTACATAATGCTGCCAGTATCTTGCAAAAAATGTTTTTCCATTAGTTGACGATATGTCCAGGAATATGAATGGCATAAAAACAGTTGTTTACCATATAATTAGCCATGGTTTATTGGAATAAAAACTAATTAATTGCAAAACGATTTTCTCAATTTAATTAAACTTGGCTTTTCAAATTGCAATTAATTGACTGTAATTTTTATAGATTCGATTAATGTTTAGCTACACCAAGTTTTGTTGAAATAAAACTCATCAGTCATTGACCAAGTGTTGTTATAATTTTGTATGGCTACTTTATCTATTGGTTTCTTTCAAAACTTATTTCATTTTTTATTAATGCGCTGGTGAACCATTAAAATTGTATACAAGTATAATTCCTCCAATCTAATAGCCTTCTTACTTTTCCTCTTACTTGGTTCGTTCCATAATATTTTGTGCTTTTATAATGTGACACAATTTCAACCTTAAAGTGTAATTTGACTACTAATAGACCAATATGTCGCTATTTAGTTATAAGATAGATTTCTTTTAACGTTAATAAGATAGATTTCTTTTAACGAGATGATTTCTTTTAACGATAACGACATTTTTCAAGGATACGTAGGTTAGACGGTTTCACGTGATTCCATCGTAACACATGTCTGTGAATCGCGTTATGATTTGAATAAGCAAATTTGCCATAATTTTTTTCATTTTATTGTTAGAAATATATTTCTTTCCAAATTATAATTTAATATGAATTATATAATGTTCTTATCGACAAGATGGAAAATTTATTCAACCTGAAATTTAATACGTATGTGCCTTGAGAATAAAAATACTAATAAAAATCGTCTCATAAAATACAACTACTAGGCAAGTTCTTTCCTTTTGCGCTTTTTTCTTTTGATACATTTTTAATATGTATTATGACTTGATATTTTCTAGAAATTTTTCAGTTAGGAAAAGAAACAAATTATCTTAAAAGCAAGTAAACAGTTTATTTAACAATGAGATATTTACTCGACAATTTTGCATTCTCACTATAGATACTATAGCAGAACATATATACTAAAGTAACATCCATTATGGAAAACAATAATTTATAAAGACTTCAAAGGTGACAAAATATAGTTCGACGTTAATGGATTTAGTCAACATTACCTCAGGCTGCCTGAGTTCGATAAAAATAAATAGAACAGTGAAACTCTATGGGAAAATTATTATAGACGTATTTATCCAAATGAAATAATTTCATTGGATCTTTAGCAGTAAATGGATCAATATATATTATAAAATATATGTATAACTGATGACGAAACTTATTTTAAAATATGTAAAGTTCTAAATACGATCCAGATATAATTCTGGTAACAATTAATGAAAACTCATTATTCCTACCCCTTTGCTGATTCAAATTGAAAATAAACGTGAAATATCCGCGCGGAAAATCAGTGAAATACCCGCTAAACAGTGCTAGCAATAGGGAACTTAGTTTCGAAAAATGGTTCATAAATATAAATCTTACTTATCGTTCCGCTTCGTTTTATATTTTTCAAAGACAATTAATCAAAAATTTTAAAATATTCTACATGGAATTTGGCATAATCAAGTATTTGAATGACACTAATATATTCGTGCCACTTTTTTTCCATATATCTCCTATCGACTATATTTAGTGTCTTATTTGGCAAAAGCGGTAAATGCCTACGCGATAACAGTAGGTTAGGAAAATCTGTAATGAAGCTATATCTGTTATGTAGTATAGTACACCGATCGAATTCGTTTTACTAAATATGTTCAATATTTTCTTCTTAAATGTACATTTAGTGATGTTCTAAAATTAAGCATACTTCTACAACAAAATAGATTTTTAATTCAAAACTATCCAATTAGCCACATGTCATTAAATCATATCACATTCAATGTTACTCACAATGTAAAAATAAACGTATTTAATACATATGTTCCATTTGAAAAAGTGATAAAAACCTACTCTATTTCCAAATATCTGAGCCATAGTTGGCAAATAAAATTGCGATTATCTTCATAATATATTTCTCGTGAACACTTTGTTCCGAGGTTAATTTAGTTTTTAAAAAATCCGAATATCTCCAGAATCACTGGCAATGACAACATCGTTCGTTGTTTATATTTAAACAATATTGAAATTTACAAATAGTTATTTTAAATTATGTCCTTTTAATAACGGCAAGTATCAATTATACGCACGCACGCACACGTGAGTCCGCGAAGAAATTGTTGCGGAAATTCGCGGTTTTCACAACCTTGTTAAAGATTGTGGCAGGACCCTCAAAAATATTGACACAATATTCGAATTCTATTTCAATTCCAAATGTTCATATTATGCCTCTTTCGATGAATCAAATAAAATACGTGAATTGTAACACGAGACAATAGCGTAAGATGTTTTTTTTTGGTAGAAAATATATTTTTATACAACTTTTATGAAGCGTCTAATTCTGTTAAATTATAAATGTACTTGTTAGACAACAAGTTTCGTTTCGTTTAAAAAAATAAATGCATTTTATAAAGAGATAAATAAATTTTTAATTACTCTAGTAAAACTTCCCGTCTTAAACATCAAAGAGAATGTAAAAACCTATTTTAATAATTAATATTTTAACTACTTATTAATTAGGATTGAATTTGAATACAAAATTTTGAATAAGGTTTCTTATTAATGTTTCTTACAAAATAATTATTATTTTTTAAATATTTGATGAAATTCTGGAAAAATTTTTCAATATTTTACCTTATTGTATAAGTCAAAATTTAGAAAAAAACTATCAAATTTATTATGTTATCAATAATATTGCCATTTATAAAAGCTAAAGTAAGCCTCCACAGAAAAATCATCAGATATTGCGAAACGCAGTTGTCTAGTTTTCCTTCGCTTCTGATAAAAATGAAATGAAATGCCAGCACGAGGAAATGCTGTAAAAATATATAGTTATACAATGATACCAATTGCTTCTCATAAATATAGGAGATATTTAAAGAAAATGGTGGCGAAATGTGTTATATCTGATTTATAATTATTCATACTAAAAAAAAATAAAGGAAAAGAAATAAGAAGCAATTTAAATATTTGTGAACCCATTTTTGAAAACACGTCTTGTTAATGATAAGATTGAACCAGACCGTGACTTTTTTATGATTTCCTTTTCACAAACCCGACGGGAGGGATGGGGTGTATCTCCGTCATAAATTGCAGTTGACGTGACTTGAATGTTTTCTTTGTTTTTGGTTTATGCTTTACTTTTATCTAGATGAAATATATTTTTACAAATTTTCCGCGTTGTTTTAAAATATACTGGGAGACTTTCCTACCGATATATACGTAAATTAACAATCATTTAATTAATTATAAAAACAGTAATGGTATTGCGCTAAATCTGGTTTATTTGAGACTAGAATATATTTTAATTATTTATTAGATAACAATAATAAGTTGGTATTATTTGATCTAGGATACACATTTTTTTAACGTTATGTAATTTGAGTATAACAAAAAATAACATCGAAACATTATAGTTTGATTTCGTTAACTTTATTAGAAAAAAATTAAATGTACCACAATAATTAATTTCATACTAACCACTTTTTGTACCCTTTCTTCCACAAGGAATTTTTTCAGTAATGAATTTTATAAGTATATTTCATTTCATTCTCCATACGAATAAAGCGTCACTCTGAAAGTGATGTAAAACTTTAAAAGAAACGTGTCACGTATGAAATAAATTCAACGGCAATTTTTAGGGCATAACCAAAGTTTTGAATCAAATAACTCCACTGGTATATCAAAAGTGAAGCTCGAAAAAATTTTTGTTTTTGAAATTGAGTTATAAGTTTTATTATCTTAAATTGAAATGACTATTTTTGGAGATGTTCACCTTTAATTAATACTTATGTACGTACACGAAAAAATACGTATTTAAATAATTTATAAAATAAAAATAAAATGGATGGAATTCATACAAAATCAATTGAGTTTATTTAAATAATATTAACATTCGAATAATAATTGAAATTTAAGAAGTGTCGCGCGCTTAATCGATAGGTTTTTTAAAGTTGGAAAGGCTGTGATTAGGGCTGTTTTTAAAAAAAGAAAAAAATAATTATGAATCAAGATATTTTCTTCACGCACACGAGTTTTTCTACGAAACATTTTGTACGGTTCTAATTCTCACTTTACTTTTAGTTCATTTTAACTAACTTTTAAAAAAAATTTTCTGTTTTTTTTAACGATTGTTATCTAAAACTTAACGTCAAGCGTTGTTTCAATGGATTTATTTAGTAATAAGCATTGTTAAAATATGACTATTTTATAAGAAGTAGTCTACGACATGAAGTTAGATGCGATTTATATGAAAGAAAATGGAAGCCTACGCGGACTGAATTATGCAGACGTAGACTTTTTATTCTAAAATGTACCTATTCAAAAATAAAACCGTGTAACCCAATTTCCAGGCTGGATCAAACTCCAATTGTATAGAAAAAAAATAACAAGACGTTTTTCATTTAGTTTAAGGAAATTTAAAGATATAATTTGTGCATTAATAAGTAATAATCAGAAAAAACATACAGTTGAAATACTTTACGTTTCTCGAAACCACAACAAAAGTTCCACTGTAATTGTTATAATATACCGAGCTTACTTAAGTATATTTTCATTTTGTAAATATTTTAAATTTTCTATCTGAAAAAAGTCGAAATAGGAGTGGGAATCTTCTTCAGAGATATTTTTTTACATATTCATTCATAACACAAGTAAGAAAAGCTCATACTATTTTAATCATAATAATGTGTCATATTTAAAAAAAATAGTTTGAAGATTAATTGTAGGCTGTGAAAACTAGTTTTATGTATCGTACGATAAAAAGAAATTATTATTTCGCGTTCTTACAAGTTTGCGTTCTTATTAAATTAGAAAAAGATCTCACCTTACAGTTCATCTTATACACGATGTGTACCACTAGAAAATGCATAGATGTAAATGCGGCTTTAAATGATAAGTTTTAAACTACAATCGTTAATTAAAATAAATGATTCTATTTTGAAGGTAACCATTAAGTCCAAAGAAATTATGATATTTTGAGACCATGTTTTGGTAAAATAGTAGGCGAAGTAAATACATATGCATAGTTAAATCTGGCTTTGATATTTTATTTGCAGACTATGTACAATTGAAACTTTAATTTGTAAATTTATAATCGATATTATATCTGGCTTTCAAATAGGTCGGGAAAACTAAATAGAAAAGTAATCACGAGGACAATTGTGATTATTAGAAGACGACGAGCAAAATTATGAATATTACAAGTTCAGTAAGAAATATACGATGCAAAAAGTAATGAGATTTCAAAAGTATGGTGAAATAAAATTTAGGACTAACTGAAGGAAAATTACACCAGTAATATTAGATATTTACATGAGAACGTGAGGTAAAAGAAGATAAAGAGGTAGAAAAACTAATTATTTCAACGTTTTGATTCAGAAGCGTTAAAATAAGATGTGCCTTGCAACCTTAGAGAAATTATTATTTTGTCTTTGGAATGCGGTAAGTTTTCCTATCAAATGCGTCCCTTTCTTTCCCGTGATGAATTATGTAGACTAAGTGAGAAACATATATTATATTCGCAAACTCATGCGAATTTTATTTTAATAGGAACTAGTGTTAAAATTAATTTAATAATAATATTTCAGGATTACACATTTGCACCTAATGTTAGCATATGTTGTTATATTATTAATCTCAAAGTGGTATATAATACATCGGTATGATTTGATCAACGTATGTATCAAAATGAGTATAAATTCGGCCATTTTTCAAATGTTTACAGAGATGCATGATATCAATATATGAAGCTGCACATTTGGCTGCTCACGCTCTTGCATTTAAATTCTCCGCGTTTAATATATTCTCGTGGAGATATCGTTATTATTTAACCATTATTCAGCATTCAGCTTCTAAGCAACCTTCATTATTTTTTTTAAAATATTTAGTTGATCTGTTTTTCATATGATAACATTTATATACTTGGTGGCTTTCAACTTGATATAGCAATTCAATTTAAATATTTATTCATAAAACTAATACGTGATATACTGTACAACGCAAATCACTTAAATGTTTCTACATCATATATTTGTAACTAATTAGCTTAGACAATTCATAAAATGTTAATGATAAAAGTAAACATAAGTAAAAGGATAATGTTTTCATGTAAATATTTATATGTCTTATTAATAGCTCAAACTAACTTCAAGCATGGAAAAACCTCAAATAGTCACAGTGACCTTGTCAACTGAATGTAAGTCCAAAGTATTGCAAGAGCTCTCTGATTTAGAATCAAATTATTTACATTATATCTAGACCGATATATTTTTACTGTTTCATTAGAGTCATTGAATTATAAAGGTAAATTGATTATTTTCACTGATTTGACAAGTGACTTCACTTAGGTGAATCACAATAAAGAACGACTACATTTAATGCACCTTTACGGTAACTAATTCGATGTATTTACCATTTAAGTACTCCAAATAATATAATTTATTATCTAAAAAAAGAATGGAAGATAAGTTTAATATGTTTATGATAAAATAATACTGACAAAATGCTGACATAGTTAATGACATCTCTAATTGTAAATTTATTACTAAGGTACATAAAAACCATATAAAACCAATTTTACCTCTTTGTAAACACCATCATAAATTATTTGTTGTTAAAATTTCCGAAAAAAATACTTACGATTTATAATAAGAACCTCATCTTGACGTTCCTTAATGCATTAACCGCACTTCTTTATTAATTTCAGTACTCTCTACATCGTATCTTTAATAGGCAGAGTTTTATTACAGCCATCTTAACTAACTATGAAAAACAATTTAGCGACAGAACATTTATACACTCCGGCTCGATTTCACAATATCGCAAGTCAAATCGTAACGACCCAAAATAATATCTTCTAAGTTTTGTCATTTATAAACATCTTCGTCTCATCTCTTTACGTAAATTACTTGACTTGCTCGGGGCGCGCATTCAAGTTATTAAGCAATTATTACTTTATAATTACTTTTAAGGCCGTTATTAATATTAATTGTTGCCATTTGTGAATGTACTTTTATAATTCTCAAGTTAAATCGGACATTTCTAGTCTTATACACACTTGATTTTAAATCGCTTTTGTTATAGCTTATTATTGAAAATTTTGAAGTCAGTACCCTTTTCATTTAATTGGTTTTATTTATTTTTATATATTCCTATAGATTTACATAAAAATTACAAGTTCTATTTATTTCTATTTACTCTGATAAATCGATCAAAACAACAAAAATATTGCTAATTATTTTAAATTTTCTGTTACTCCAGGTTATCTTTCATAAAATCGAACCACAATATTATTTTTGGGGAAAAATATTTGAACATTTATAGCTTTATCAAAGTAACGAATTATTGCAATGGAATATATAAAAAGTTTCAATGCTGATTATTGGCGAATATTTGTTTTTATAAGTGTTGTTATACAACAAGATTGTGCTAAACAGTTTTATGCTGAATAAACGCACGTACTTATATGTCATTGAGAATATTGTTAACAAAACAACTGTAAACAATTTCACATAGGAAATTTATTTATATTTTATAAAATTTTAAAAAAGGTCAGTTTCCCAATATTCATTGAAAAGTAAATCAAGATGCGATCATGATTCGTTTTTTTTGCCATAGTGAAGCCGGTACAGCGCTGAATGATATATATACATATTTGTTGGACAAGACATTTATTTTTATAAACACCCTTTTTAAATTTACTAAGAAATAGAAAAAACAATAACATGTACAAAGGACACTAGATTTGCACAAAAGTATAACATAAAACAGTAAGCATCTCAAAGGGAAGTTTTAGTATTAGTTTTTAGTATATATTTGTAGTCGATCTGGTGTTTCTGTGCGGACAATATAGCCATTAATATCCTGGCAAATATGAATAAGCGACGAAAATGTTTCGATATAATTAGGACTGTACATTTAATTCTAATCTAAGAGACAAATAATTTCCTTGAATGTTGTTTTTAAAAAAAATCTAGTTATATTTTATACCTCAGGATCTAGTACTACATTTTATATCTCGAGTTAATACGTTTTCTAAAATATTATTATCAATTTCTGGATTTAACTGAGGCGAAAATAAACTTGTATGATACATTTAATCAAGGACGGTTAGGAAAATTTTTAAAGAGAAGATAATGATATTAATGGACGTAAGTCAAGGTACAAAAGATGCCGAAAATGGAATCAAAATTTATTTTTTCGTCGTCTCATTTTTATATGGTACAAATTAAAACACCCCGCCCTAAACTCTTGCAGCTAATCTTCCAATGAATTTATTATAGTATCTGAAACCAAATTATTCCTTTAAAGGTAGAAGAATAATTTTTTATGAGACATAAGTTAAGGTAAATTTTAACAATACTTTTATTTACATGGACAATATAAAACAGAATATTGTATAGCGTTACATGAAAAATAAATTTTGCTCATAAATTAGTATTAAGATTTTGAAAATATGACTCAACTGAGATCTCATTATCTTTAAGTTCCCCTTTTAAAACAGTATTTTCAAAGGTTGGCAACTTATAAACCCACCACTTATTTCAATTAATTTCTGAAACGTTACAGAAGCTTCTTGAATATTTCTTGTAAGGTACATAAACAGCGCGGCATTCGAACTGCTGTTTAGTGCAATTGATTAATCAGCGAGTAAA
The DNA here is from genome assembly GCA_039881145.1 of Druceiella hillmani. Lineage (NCBI taxonomy): Eukaryota > Metazoa > Arthropoda > Insecta > Lepidoptera > Hepialidae > Druceiella > Druceiella hillmani. The sequence goes on along the minus strand of JAYKKI010000022.1, from coordinate 26,511,002 downwards.
GAATAAACTAAAAGTGGAGTATTTCAAAGTGAACTAAGAAAACTCTTTCTTCATAAATGTCGTTAAGGACGAAAAACCAGCGAAGCATCACGCAATATATGCACAAGGATTGGTGAAGGTATACACTCTTACGACACAACTGACAGGATGAGTGATATATATATATATATATATATATATATATATACATATATATGTAAATATATAATTTATGTACAGTTTCATTAAAAAAAAGTGACGGTCATAAAGAAACAACAAAACAGACAACGTTTCACTTTGATTAGATTAGTAGGGATTAATATTTTAGACGATTCTAGTAAATTTACAAACTTTTGTATTTTTTTATTGGCAACCAATAAATTTTTTTCTCATTTTCCCAAAAACACTTAACAAGTCATCCTATATGGCAGTCTCTAAAATTCTATTTTCACTGGATATTACCAATAATCTAGCAATAACAAATTTCATGTTATTTACATACACAAAAATTATTACTAAAAAGGAAAAAAATTACAGTGGCTTCCCACTTCACGTGATTCATAATAGTGTCAACAAACAGCAGGGGGGTGAGGCGGCGGAGCTAATACGGGTGTGCTGTCACGAACGCGTTATATGTGAAATCCTTGTCACCTTGTTTGCTATCTGCCGACACCATTATTAAGCGGCGGGGCTCGTGACCATTGCATTCACTAGACCATTGCATTCAATAGACCTTTATCTAATATCCATTTCTTTGCATATCATGTCTTAGGATAGAAAGCTGCTTCAATGGTGAAAAGCATTTAGGTTTTAATTCATTTTGGATTATGTTTTGATTTCTTTGGATTCAATATTGCTTTAGTATCGATATTGAAACCATGTAACTGAATATAGAAAATATATAAGGGAACAATTGGAACTTAACATATCTACATATGATACAATCACTTAGCAGTCTCGTGTTTTCGAATAACTAAACTCTTAAATTATCAAATTTATTTCCAAACTAAATAAGGTCAGCATTTTTGTGTTCAGTATTTTTCGTTTAGATTCTTCTTTTTACCTCGTTCTATAAAAAAAAATTGTTTAAAATGATACATGCACTTGCAGTTTTTAAAAGGTACTGCTTCAATTTATTATGAATTATTAGTACAACGTAGTTGCTATGGCGAGATATTGTTCTTATGTCGCATTAAATCAAGCAAAGAAAATGTATTAAAATTTGAAAGTTACAAATTAAGATCTTAGTTATTATGATTATAAAAGTTGGCAAAACTTTCTATTTTTTCTACCTTATTGTTGACACATATATTTTTTGTGGTATCCTACCTTGAAAGTCAATTGTTATTATATAAAAACAAAATGCTGCTGGATGGTAAATACAATTTCAATAAAATTAATACATTTATTTCAAATAACTTTGACGTTTATTATTAAATATTTAATTAATGAATGCAATATTCTATACTCTTCCCTCATTTTGCGGTAAAGATGCGAAATTATTACATTTTTGTATAATTAACTAGTATTTTGATATAACTAAAAAGTTATCTAAATTTTACATCACTTTACGGCGCATTAATATACAAGCACTAATGCTTGAATTTAACGAAATCTTCTAATCTTTATGTGCAACGTTGACAAATGACATTTACACATAGTGAAGCAACCGCTGATGAGTATTAATAACCATATGTTCATTTTTACCCATTATTGCGATATATATTAATATCGCTCTTACGCGAAGCGCGTAACATAGTTGTATAATACTGGAAATTTGTAATTACGTAGTGTTAAAATTTCATTTTCCATTTAATTTTCTGATTTTTTTTTGTCTGGCGTGGTTTAGGAAAAAATTAATTAGAGTCATGTACATAATAAGATCAAGTATACAACAAAAACATTGTGCATAATTAATCTAAACTACGTGATGTAGTATTATTTCTACTTTCTTTAATTTAATAACATTCCACCTGAAGATGTTGTAATACAACGAAACCTAGGTCGTGATAAAGAAACTAAAGAAAGTAGAAGTAATATTACATCACGTAGTTTCATTTAATTGTGAATAATGAATTTAAAAAATTGTGGTCAAGCCGTAATGATAGCGCAATTACATGGACAAACACTCATTTAAAATTCGATCCAAAAAAATTATTTGCACATTAAAAATAGCCCAGACAAAGCCACAAGTTTATTTATCATAATATTTTATATTCACTGTAGCAATTGAAAGATAATTTTTAAATTTAAAGTTTAAAGTTGCCCGATAACTTTTGTAATTATACTCTATATGTTTTTTGACCAAAGTCGACAGCCAAATTAAAGTAGATTATGTTTGGAGAGTTTATATTAAGCGTGTTCAATTTATAATGAAATTGCCTGTTATAAAATTTCCACATCATTTTGGAAGTGCGTTAAAATTTTTTATCATGCGTTATAATAGCAGTTTAAAATTTATGGATACGTGAGTAAAGCCTATCTAGTTAATATGAATATTCGGCCTTAATTGCCCTTTGTGATGGAAATTTAAACTTCAATTACTTCCGACTAACCGACTCTTTATTTTACGTTGAGTAATTAGCTTGTATTTCAAAAATTCTGTTATTATATTATTTTATTTCACTGGAAGAATGCGGTTAGTTGTAACAATATTTAGACTAAAATAATATATTTCTCATTTTTTTAAATAAAAATCAGTTGATTAAATTTTTTCTTTTCTTTAGGATCCTACAGATTAAGGTTATTCAACTATTTATAACTTTCATGTTTAGTCGTCAATTTTTAACATGGGCATATTTAATTATTTGGTTTATGTAGCATAAAATTGGAATAACCTAAGTTTTTTATATAATAAACCTATTTTGTATTTTTTCTACGCCATTTTATAACAAAACAGCATTGTTAATTTCGTAAGTTCAGTAAGTCACTAGATATAACGTAATAAAACGGAAGTTTTTAAATAACCAATTAAACTCCTTAACGACGATAGTTTGTCCATTAATTCCAAAATAATTCACCGCAAAACTTTTTACGTAAAATTTTTAATGAGATTAAGGCGTGGGGAGAATACTTGGCTTGATGTCTATAATCTACGGAATTTTCTATTTTTTTCATTTCTTTACGTAAATTGTTCTATTTTTAATCTAATCATGAACCAAGTATTGCTACGGAAACAATCGACTTTAAAAACTAGAAAATTCTGTAGTCAGAATTGAGAATTTTGAATCTACTCGTTTTAAATAAGTATTTGGGTCTGAGGCACATACTGTCATATTTTATTATCAGTATTACGTTTTTTCTCAATTTAGTTCAACGTTTTACGTGACCATGATAAACTATTTAAATATTTCAACCTTTATTTAAACTTACATTAAACAAAAATTTTACACTTGCAATATTTATTTACCGGTATTAATGTTTACTATTGAAATAACTTCATTTATATATATTTTTTTGAATCCTTTGTACCAACAGTTTACTTTGAAACTTCAGGTTACTGGAATTGTTTTATTACATCCACTTCTTTTAGTAACTTTGGTTAAATTACAAGAATATGAGGGAGCATGTGGTACACAAAAATTCAAAATTTTAATCCAGTACAATTCATACGGTCAATACAACTAGCATGGTTTCTTGATACAGTACTATCGTTCTAAGCCCGTGAAACTCGAAAAAATAGGTTTTTTTCCTACACTTGCTTCATTAAGCGATAGATCAGCCTCAAAAAAATGTTGCAGTAGTATTTATTAATTTACACGGCTCATTTTTCAAAGGTCCTAAGCTTGTTTTAAAAAAGAAAAAGATCTTAGATATATTAAATTAAGATCTCACGTTGTAAGATGTATCTTATTAAGTACAGAAAACAGCACCTGTCAACGGTTAATGTGTCTTTATATCAGTATTTTATAGCATTCCATATAAATTATATAGAAATACGTGCAAATTGTTACCATTATTTCTATAATTTTAATTTATACAAATAAAGTGGTGACTTTATTTGTAAAAATTAAAATTATGCAATAGTCACGGTACCCAATATTGATCTAGATGTTGCATGACATTTTCACATAATACTCTGAGGAATAATTTTACTTTCATGACGCGGCTAATTTAAAATTGAAATCTAGTCATTTTAGTTGACATTTCAAAATATGGAAACACTTTTCTTAATAACATTTGTACACACATTTTCGAGATGCCAATTTTACTGCAAAAAAATAAATATATACGTATTTGTAAATTTAACCATAAACTAAGTCAGATTTTAATTTTCAACCCTTTTTATGTTTTTCTTATAACTCTTTTTATAGTAGTCAAATTTCAAATAAAGAGAGTTAAGGAATTTAAAACAGTATATGTACAAAAAATATAAATCTGGCTTCGGGATACTCCAATTAGATTTTTGGAAAAGATTTTTAGCTTTCAGAGATTGAATTTCTTGTATTGCAAATAAAACCTTAATTACAATCCATAGCTTTATGACAAAATGGAAGAATAAGACAATTTTGTGATTAATTATGAAAAGAGGAAATAAAACTGGTCGATCGCAAGAGAAGCGACGCGAGGCTTGTTTCTTTTGGAAATTCATAAATCACTTGTGTTGGGCGGCGCTAGATGCCAATGAAGTAACATCGCTCGTTAGGGCGCTGATCGACCCTGAATGTGTCGATGCCATATTACATCCATTTTAATTTAACACACTTCATTAATTCCTGTAAAATTCCCATTTTTGGAATACAAACAAATCTTACCCGTCAGGCACATATTTAATTTCCGGAATCGGAGACTTAAATTAATGATGTAGGATTTTCGTACCGTAATGTATTGAATCATTAAGTCTATAAGGTTCCTCTTTGTCAAATATTGTACAACTTGCACTTTATTATCAGTTAAAATGTCAGCCAGCATATTTAGTAATTTTAACTCGAATAATTTTACAAGCAATCTACTTTTAATATACCTCTTTGAAAAAAGAAAGTCTTCTCCTAAAAATTATCACATTTTTAAAATTGTTTAACAAATAGTGTTATCAATTTTGCCCGAGACTTCGTTAGCAAGGAATTCGGAATAGGAGGTTATTAGAAAATGAACAAAATTTTATTTTGAAAAGTTCATTTCCATCCGTCGCTTTAGTTTCTACCTATGTATTGCGTACGCTACAAGTCTCAATTTTTTATCTTTGGACGACTAAAAGACGGATGCACATGAAATTATTTGAAAAAAAAAATGTCATAAGGAACATTTTATTCTATTCATTATATTTTATTTTATTCTATTTTGATAAAATTTTTTTTAAATTAAATTAATTTAATTTCAATAAGATATATTTATGTAAATTTCATATACGTTAAATTTTCTGTGCAAAATATACGTGTTTACGAAAACCGTTATTTTTTTAAATTTACGAACAAAAAATAAAGCGGTCGATTATGTGAAATTGAATTTTCCTATTTCAGGGTAAAAACGGTGTATATTTAGTTTAATTTTTTAAATTTATAAATTATTTGCATTAAGCGGTATGTGGTGCTGATAAAACCATATGCGGTGCTAAATTAGCAGCGTAGCCCTAATAACACATGCTATTTAATTAACCTTTACAATATTGGTGATATCGATGCCGGTTCAAGCAGTTCTGTTTATTCTATTTAAATTTATTATTTAATTATATTAAGTATGTCAACATCTAAGCACACAATAGTGCATAATTTTTTTGAGTTGCAAGGCTTTTTTATTCATAAATTTAGTATAAAACAGTATAAATTCTAATTCTTAAGATAATACCAATAGCCATATCATAGAATATATTTGCAGTCGCCAATTCGTGTTTCCCTTTTTTATAAAATTAGTAGATGATATAAAATAAGTAGACTACATTGATTTATAATTGAAATTAAATAATTACAATCGAGTGCTGTTAAAAATTTGACCTGAGTGACTTTTTTCTACTTACCATAGTTACTCATCATCATTTGTATCACACACGTTGTCAGATGATGAAGTCTTCCTGTCAATTCAATAAATTTGAAAAATTTTTTTTAAAAATATGCTAATCTCAAAAAATATAAAATTTATATTAAAAGCACGCAGATTTAATATAGACCTTAATACATTTGGAAACGAACAACAAAAGTACTTGTGTTTATGTCATGTTAACGTAACTTTAAAAGTTATTTATAAATAATGACAGCAAGAAGGATAAAATAAAGATGAAAAAAACTAAATATTGACCGCTTTTAACAATTTTCTCTGGTAGTACTTTATCCTAACCATCGCATTAATGGATATTAAGATTTCTTTGCCCCACGACCTTCATTCCACGAACGCTTTATACCACGAGTTCTGCTTTCTGGCAAGATAGCCAAACTGTTGCTTTTTAAGTTCGGCAACATGTTTTATTACGTTCACGATCTTGCTCTTCTCTTGAGCCATTCGTTCCACTTTCGACCTCTAAGAGTAACCTACCAGTTTCCTTTCGACTGATACCTGAGGAACTCTGAGCCTTGTGAGAATTTATTTCATAAATACCCAGGTTGCAAATCCAAAAACAAGCGCTGGTAGAATATATTGGTCATATCTGCGAACTTTCTGTTCACCTGTAGTTTATATTTCGTTAGTTAGTTTACATTCTATCTTAGAATAGGCTGCCAAACTAATATTAATCACCGGTCCATTTTGTTGGTTACATTTTCTTTCCCATGGCAATCTCTCGAGGAAGGTATACGTATTTATATACTCGTACTATATTGTTTTGTTTTACATCAAAGCACACTATACTATTTGTACAGTTAATCATAATGTTGGTTTTGTTCAAGTTCATTTTCAACCCAACCCGCCAACAAGCATAGCTTAATTCTTGTATCATGGGTTCCAGGTATCCCAGGTCGCCTGAGAATAAGGCAATGTGGTCAGCAAATCATAGATTGAGACTGTGGTTTTTCCAATACAATATTCTTAAGATGTCCCCCTACACCAATGTGAAGAGTTTTCAGAGAAAAGTTCTTGCTGTCTTGCTCACCTCTCCACTTTCACTAATTTCATTGCCGGTGGAAAAAAGTGATTTATTATAATAATTTAGTTATTACACTTTTATTTATTTCTTAGGATCGACAAAATGTAACCACTGAATAATAGACGATATTCCTGTAGAATTATCTTATTTGCAACTGAATTGTTACAGATTTCTTTTTATTTCACATTATTTGCCTATTGACGCTTTTTCTGTGAGACAACGTAGAACGAAACGTAAAAATTTTTAATGTTTTCAGATATCCATGGCGAAATCGAAATAGGCCAGAAATAGAAGCTGTGAGTTTAGGATATATATCCAAGATGGGTGAAATGCATATAAAATTATTACACTAAATAAATGGTTGGTCAAACTTGCAATTTACTGTTTATTAAAAAAATGCTTTAGTTCATGACTTCTTTCGTGCAGACCAATTTTTTACAAAAAATGTCAATTCTTCGCAAATATATTTTATTTGATAACAAGTATATGTCATGAACTGTATTGAGATCAAGTTCAGAAAAACTAACTATTTTACCGAATTTCAATATTTGGAATATTTCATTACAAATCATACCACGGAATCAAGACTTGATAATAACGTCACCACAATAAAATTAAAAGAATTAAATTATTAATTTTATTCACGATGATATTTTAAAGAATTTTAATCTTAACGATTTATGCTATATTAACTGAGTTATGACCAGAAATCCGCATTGAAATGAAGCGATCAGAACCAGCTAAAATCCATATGAAGTGTAGATTTTAATATTATTATAATATATATATATATATATATATATATATATATATATATATATATATAGGTATATATATATATATCTATATATATATATATATATATATTTATATATATATATATATATATATATACCTATATATATATATATACCTTTTAAAATTATTTTTGCAGTATTTGCATTAAGTACGGTATCAAAAATATTGCCCCGAAAATAAATCTTTCCACCTTTATTATAATGGTCGTTTTAAATTTTTGAAGTGAAGAGAAATATGAACCAATTTTAGTACAACAAACAAAATAAAAATATAAAATGTTTAATGCAAAATGTTTTGGAATTGTTTTATCATTGGGCACAAATCGTTACAATCACCTGACGCTATTTTTGCCTTTATCTAAATTGTGGACTATCTGTCCAGAGGAGAATTTCATAACACGCAAAGGTTTTTAAATAAATCTTTGTATTTAATTCGTATCATTATCAAAAATAGCTAAAAATTACTAATAAATAGTAATTTCGTGGATTTAACGATGAGCCATGCACGAATTCACCAATTAATTTCCAAATGTTTCCGTTGCGATGTGACTTTTGTAATAAAGTTTTCTCGCAATTTTTCTTGCAAATTCATTAAATTTTCAAATTTTGAGGTAACCTCGTCGTAATATCACAAATATTCAATATTTAGCCAAATCACAAGACTAAATAAAGTCACATTATTTAAGAAGTAAACGTACCTAGTAACTTAAATTCTGCTACTATCCTTCAACGTTACAATTTTGATATAAGTATTAATTGACAGGTTGAATAGAAGGAACATATATATACATATATATATATATATATACATATATATATAGGAACTTTTGATTTCACATAAAGCAATTATCTTGATGAAATTGATGAAATCGAACAAAATTTTAGAAATATAAGTAAGTTCACTTAAAAATAAAAACTACTAGATTATTTTATTTCAATCTGAGTACGTCAAATTTATTTTGTAATTTATTATTTTCCATTTGATGGAATATATTCCCAAACTTAATTTCACGCCTGATAGGTTAAACTTGAGCTTAGTTTGCACTATTGTAACAACGTAGAACCATTGTCGTCTAAACAAATTAAAAATGGAATTTCCGATAATTTGAAACAAAAATAATTTCAAATTTATGTTACGCGGATCGAGTTCTGTCAATGTTCTTTTGAATGAAAATGTGATGAAAAAAATTATGCACTATTTAATTTTTTAGATAATCTTACTATTACATTTTACTCTTACTATTACATTTTACATATAAAACAGTCCCCAGGATTTTTTCATTGACTGAACGTTTCAATGATTTTTTTTTTACTTTCGCTTATTTCATTGAGCGATAGTTCAGTTTTAAATAAATATTTTACAAGTATTTACAAAACTATAGAGCTTATTTAAATTCCCATACATTTTTCAACATTTTAGGAATTAGTTCTAAAAAATTTCGTTTGAGAAAGATCGTAGATAGATTAAATTAAGATTTTACGTTGCAACATGCATCCCACAAATCGCAATAAAATTGGTGGCATTGGGGTATTTGGCTTTGGGGATATTTATATTTTTGTTTTGTTTAATATGTATTAAAATTGCTTTATATTTCTCCCCGCTTCAAATACTTAAAATGTCGATTATCATAAATGAGGAAAATTTAATTTTCTCGGTATTCTTTTTGATACGGCGCGTAATAGAATTATTGTACCAATAATTTTAAATAATATATTTCATAATAAAACCTACCTTTGAAATAGATTTGAGCTGATTTTGATTTTTTACATTGGTTTACGTTCATTTCTACGTCGTCTCACAGAAACAGCGTCAATATCCATTTGACGTAAAATGAAAAGAAATCCTTAGCTATTTAGTTGCAATTGAGATAATTGAACATAAACATTATGTGTTCTTAATATTTCATTAGATTTTGAGTGGTTTGATTTTGTTGATCTTACGAAATAAATAAACGTGTAATAACTAACAATATTAACACAAATTACCCTATTCCACCAGAAACGAAACCAGAGAGGAGAGGATAGCAAGGCAGCGAAATACCTTTCCTCCAAGAATTGTTCACATTGGTGTCGGAGGGAATCTTCAGAATACTGGATTGGAGAAATTGCCGTCTCAGTTTAAAATTTGCTGACCACATTACCTTATTCTCAGATGGATATAAATGCGCTTTAGAACCAGGAATATTTTTATATATTTTTTGATATCATGTGAAAGTGTATACATTAAAAACTACATACCTGGAAAGAAATTCTGCAGCTAATGGTTATTTATTATAAAAAAAATTATTTAAAAAATTGTGACCTGACGATTTTGTTTGCGAGCGAATATGTTTTAAACTTCCTTTTTTCCAATTATTTCACTTCCTTTTTTATCATTAAGCACTTATTACACAATTAAAAGCAAAACTTATTATAAATTATAATTTATAATGAAAATAAAGGAGTAAATTTAGTTATTAAATTTGAATGTTTTTTTACCCTGTCAATTTCACCATCACATTTTGTTTCTGTACCAACATTCAGGAAACGATAAAGTCTATTTAACTATGGTATATATTTCGAATCATAACATATATGTACAAAATTAGCACTATCGAAATCAATCCATATAGTTACATTTGTTTATACTTTCTCATTCCTATCAAAGTAAATCCCCTCTTTCCACACCTCACCTCTCCTGACTAAAAACTTGTGAAATTATTAATGCCCATAGATGGCGTAATTTCTATTGTACAGAGGTGGCGTTATGAAAGAAAACCTAATTTTTATTTTCTCGATTTTATTCATTAAAACAATAACATTATAAATCTTTTAATTGAAAGCCAAACGTCAAAATAAAGATTTAAATTATTAGAATACAATTTCTACAAAAATACATTTCAAGAATACTTTAATAAATTTTAAAATATAGTCCTGAATAGTATCAGGGTTCAGCAAGTAGCTCCCTGGCATCACTAGGTGGTAATTGCATATTTGAGTTTGTATTAAAATAAAATTACTATAAAAATACAATTCAAGAATATTTTAATAAATTTTAAAATGCAGTTGTGAATAGTATCAGGGTTCGGCAAGTAGCTCCGTGGCATTACTAGATGGTAATTGCATATGTGAGTGTGTATTAAAATAAAATTACTATAAAAATACAATTCAAGAATATTTTAATAAATTAAACAATTCAGTTGTGAATAGCATCGTGGTTCTACAAGTAGCTCTCTGGCATCACTAAGTGGTAATTGCATATATGAGTATGTATTAAAATACAATTTCTATAAAAATAAAATTCAATATAATTTAAATAAATTCAAAAATTCAGTTACGAATATTATTAGTTTTCTGAAGTAGCTCTCTGCCATCAATAGGTGGTAATTGCATATGAGTGTGTATTAAAATACAATTACTACAAAAATTCAATAAAATTTAAATAAATTAAAAAATTCAATCCTGAATAACGTCGGGGTTCCACAAGTAACTCTCTGGCATCACTAGCTGATAATTAAATTCATGAGTGTATATTAAAATTCAATTATCATAAAAATACAATTCAATAAAATTAAAAAAATCAGTTTTGAATATTATCAGTTTTCTGCAAGTAACTTTCTCGCATTACTAGGTGGCAATTGCATTTAAGTGTGCATTAAAATACAATTACTGTATAACTGTGCCGAACAAAGTCCAGAATGGTTACGCCAATGCATATAAAATAAAAACTATATCTAAACTGATAATTATTTGATCATATGATAGTTTCAATGTTATTGAGTACAGGATATATTTCATTGTACTGTCAATTTCACACAAGGACAATTCACACAAGGACTATATTTTGCATTCAAATTGAAATTGGATTCAATTATAGTTTATTATTGTAACAACTTAAAGGACCATTATTTAGCAACCTTATGTAACCAATTTTAATTTACGATTATGTCAATAATTAGTAACACTAATAGTTTATTAAAAATTTTAAATACCTATACATGAGAGCTCTCTTTCATCTCTTGTGGTTGTGAGGCTGTTCGAATGGGGCTCTTCATTTCAGGTAGAGACTTTATTTTGATATAACGTTTAGTAAATAATAATTTTAAATAAACTTCTCTACAATATATATGCAATTTAGAATTATTTAGCTTAAAATAATGATATAAGCTTTCTTTTAAATTACCAGTATTCATAAATTGTCAAAAACCAAATAACAATTTTGTTTTCTATTTTTTTTATAAAGTGTAACATATTTAACAAGAAATTATCTAAGATTATTTGTAAATTTATTAGTGCATAGAATATTATTTTCATAATCATATTATTTGAAATATAATCTGTTCTTCTAAATATTGAAATTACATGATGGAATTATTTTCTAGAATATTTCTCAAGTTGTAATACAGCCACTATTGTGCTTTGCAGCCTTAAATTATAAAATTTATATTAATATTTGAAATGTGGTCTTGAAATATTACGTAATAAGCAGTAATGAATAAAACTTACCAACTTTCAATTCAAGGCAACTATAAAAACGACTATTCAGATGATTTTCTATTAATGACATTACATCACTTAAAATATGAAATATATAAAAAAACTTAAAGTTTAATGATGTCTTCTTTACGTAATGCGTTTAGTTTGTAGTTTGTGACCAAGGTTGCAACTTACGTTTGCCACAGATGGCATCTATTATATCTATTATATATATATATATATATATATATATATATATATATATATATATATATATATATATATATATATGTTCTCTATTATCTATTATTATTTTATATCTATTATATGTATTATTATATATACATATATATATATATATATATATATATATATATATATATTCGTTTGTGTGAATTATTATATTTTACTTTTCCTACCTTATTTAGAACTATCACTTTCTTCTGTTGCCTCCAATAGTGTATACATAGGTCAAACAGGAAAAGATTTTAATACAAGATATAAAGAACACATTGCCAGCTGGCGAAATAATAAACCAGACACATCTGACTTTGCTAAATATCTCATTGAAAATAACCATCACCCCCATACTGATAATTCCCCCTATATATTCCAAATAAATACAAAAGGTAATAGACTTAATATCCTAGAAACATTAGAAATAAACAGACATAAAAAAGATATCAAGGTCAATATATTAAATGAACAACTAAATATAATATCATCACTCATTCTTAATATCTTCTAGATATAATATAAATATACAACATTGATACTACAGTACCCTGGAAATTGTTTCAGCACTAATACACATATAAATATAAGTATATATAATAAAAACAAAAAAATTAAAAGAAATAAATAAATAAATATATGAATACACAAAACCGGAGATATGTAGAATTAGTGTATTACTTTGTCCTTACTTTCAAATACCCTTGCTTTTGTACAAATATATTACCGATAATAACTTCCATTTAATTTTATTACATACACCGTAAAGTTTGCATTGTATAACCTCACATAATAACAACAATTGAATTCATTACCCTCACTAAAATACTGGTATATTGTGTAACTCATAGTAATATATTAAAACCTAGTCTGCGCCCCGGCAATAAACTCACTAACATAAACAATGAAAAAATCCGCACAAAGTAGTCTTCCGCTATTGTGTTTGAAACATATAAATGCTGTTGGTTGTTCCTAAGAGTTAATCTTTGCTAATATCCCACCTGAAGTTGTTGTAATACAACGAAACCTAGGTCGTGTTTAAAAAATTAAAGAAAGTATTAATAATACTACATCACGTAGTTTAATTTAATTGTGAATAATGAATTTCTACAAAATTAACGCCCAATATATTCAATTCAAGAAATATGTTCCCTCATATGACCTGGTCCACCTGGAAACCATGATACTTAAGCTAGACTGTGGGTGAGTAGGATTGGAAATGAACTTGGACAAAACCAAGATTATGATTAACTGTTCAAATAGTACAGTGAGCTTTAAGATAAAATAAGACAATATAGTTAATCCTTTATTTTGATCAAGAAATTACTATAGGGAAAGAAAATCAAACCAACGAAATGGACAGGCGATTAAGACCAGCGTGGGAAGCCTATTCAAAGATAGAATTCGCCTTATAATGAAAAATACAACTGAACAGAAAGTTCGCAGATATGACCAGTATATTCTACTGGCACTTACTTGTAGATTTCTAACCTAGGTATTTACAAAAGGAATTCTCACAAAGCTCAGAGAGGCTCAGAATTAAATTGAAAGAGAGAGGTAGGTTACGCTTAGAGACCGAAACAGTGGCTAAAAGAGAAGAGCAAGATCGTGAACGTCATAAAACATGTTGCCAAGCTGATTGCCAACAGGATAGGTTTCTTGCTAGAAAGCAGGACTCGTGGTGTAAAGCGCTCATGGAATGAGCTACGTGCGGCGAAAAGCGATGATACGTATAGATTTAAATAGCAATGGTAAGTAAAAATTAGTCATTTAGGTTAATTTTTTAACCACACTCATTTATATTTATTCAATTTCAATTATAATTGGTTCATAGTGTATTTACCATCTAGCAATTTTATAGAAATAAGGGAAACATGACGTGACGACTGTAAATATGTCCTATGACACGGTAGTTGCTATTATCTTAATCTTTAGGGTTTATATAATTTACATCAAAAATTCTGAATAAAAAAGCTTTATAACTGAATGATTGTGTGGTTAAAAATCGATATGCATAACAAATTAAACAAAAAAGTGTGATTAAATAGATATGGTAAGTAAAAAAGAGCCATTCTGGTTAATATTTAACTCCACTCGATTTTTATTTTGTAAACTGATATAACTCTCTATTAATTGTGCGATAAACTAAAAGTGTTAAAATATATTATTTACCAAAATATAAACCAAACAAAAAATCTAATAAATATGAATAGAACACACATTACCAGGATTCCGCATATACTAAGGCACATGTACAGTTAAAAAATATATGAAATAATATTATATATACTCTGCAGTATTCCTATAACACTATTGACAAATATAATTAATATACCAAATATTCAATATATTTTGCACCTTATGTTGCTTAATGTATTTGATAAGTATAAAATTAATGTATTTGATAAGTATAAAACTGTCGCTTTCTCAAAAGCACTCATATTTTTAATCAATGCGTTACAAACTTACAGAGAACATGTTGTTTTCATAATTTTGACTAAACATTTTTGAAAATGGGGGGTGGAATTTAAAAAAAAAATATTTCTTAACATTTTTAAAAATTACATTGCAACTAGTTTATATAGAATTTTGAATACAATAGTTTTATATTGCATCTGGTATGTCCTTTCCAATAGTATCCTGCGTTAAATTAAAAAAAAAATTCTATAAAATAGTATTTAAATTTCCATATTGATTAATTATTATTAGAATTATTAACATAAGTGTTATACGTAAAAATATAAATAAATTGTCTCGAAAGATTAACAAGACTCTAATTTAGCGGTGAAAAAATAGGTTTTTCATTACGTGGGAGCATAGTTATTTCGGAAGACACATTTTTGTTTTACAATTTTTGGTGACGAAAATCGGATTAAAAAAGAACGAAATTCTTAAGAAGTTCTACGATAAGATAAAATTAGTAGTCATAATGTTGATATTATACCAACAAATACGCCAGCGAATGTAAATACTGGTGAGATGTATTATTTCTTGTTTATGAAAGCAATTTTAATGTTTATCGACACTACGGAGCTAAGTCGCTTATTGACAATATCCGACCATCCTGTGACAGACGTATTAACTTTTTCTTCACTTAAACACCGCAAGTTGTAGTTGGTCTAATTTTGCATAAATATTTTTGCGTAACTTTAAAATGATTAACAGATATTAGATTACAATTACGTCCATGTTATTCAAACTCCGTCACGGCATCTATACTGTTTACCGTTGAGGGATTACATATTCAAATTGTAGGGTAAAATTGTAACCAAATTTTCATGTAATCCACATTGGAAGTTTTACCTTCCAATTAAAAAAAAGGAACATCCATATTGATTACTAATTTCCGGAATTATGAAGTAACATATACAAATAAAAGAGGGAAAGACAATATAATTGAATTCAGACTTCCTATTTTCAAAATTGTTAATAATATAATATTTAACTACATTTTAAAGTGGAACCGGTCAATTAATTTACATTATTTACTATGAAATCTGCATTTTTAATAAGTAGCTTTTGAATTTATAGACATGTGGTTTTACCTACATTGATAAAATTCATTGCAATGTCAAAAAAAAATAAGGTTATTGGCAAATAAATGTTTACTTGTTGAAGTGAGGCTTATATGCATTCTGTTTTGGTATTAAATATGTGTCCAGAACTGAACAAAATATTACTGTACACATCTTGTCACAAAATGTCACTAACTTATGAAAGGTAAGCAGCAGAAAAACCAAATTATAAATGAAAAAGAAATTAAATGTTCAACAATTCATCTGACCGAATTGAGCAGTATTATTGCACATATTTTAATACCTCTTCAAAGTTGAAAGTTCAAAAAATTAAATCGCGATTGAATGAATAACATAGCGTAGCAATTAGAAATGGTTTAATTTATATTTGTGAAAAATTTCTTTTTTGAAAGTTATCAAATCTGCTATCGTTTTTCTTAAAATTACATAATATTTTATTTTTAAACTCAATCTTCAAACACATTAGCACCCTTATAATCTATCACTTGACGCTAGTATGAATTTATTATTATAAAAAATATATAAATATATAAATATATATATATATATATATATATATATATATATATATTTTTTTTTTTTTTTTAATGATTATGTATGTTCATCCCTTAAGATGGATTGCATTTTTAAGGCGTCTTTCACGAATATATAGACTATGTATAATATAGATAACAGTCGATGGAAGAAAGGGTCAAATATAAAATGGGAAAAAAGCAAAGTTAATGAAATTCAAAGTAATTTTTACACTTAAATTTTGTATATACTGCTATGTAATTAAGATAAAGAGACGTTGGTTCATGGTAAACTTCTTCCCAATGATATAAAATTGCTTTTCTACAGCCGTAGGAGAGTACGAAAGTAACACCGCGAAATAACGTAAACAAAACCTGTAATTTGTTGCAATATGGCTTCCTAATATTTCTAAATTTAATGCAGAATATTGTCCTCTATAAATATTATCGGGAAGATCAAAATGTTATTCTTTGTAACTTTGTAAATTCTTTGGAACCAGAGATTGGTTATGGTTTTTTTGTTTGTTCTTTACTTATCAAAAGTCATTTTCTAACTGAAGAGAAGATCAAACATAGTGCTCTTTATAAACCTTACAACAATCAAGCGAGATATTTCTGTATGTTTCCCGAAATTACCGGAAAAGTAGTATGTTTATCAGTTTCCAACCTAACTACAACTAAGGGCCATGAGATTTAAGACTAAATAACCCACATTTTAAATAAGGAAAACTTTACTTACTTGTAATTTAAAAATAAAATGTTAATTCCCTAATAATACACAGAGAATACGTTGCTAACTTGGTACAAGTAAATCGTTTTTATTATTTTATGAGTATAAAATAAGGAGATTATAAAGAGTAAAATTTCAAATCTTAGTTAATGGTTAAATGTCGAACAATGTACGCATATCTGTGAAGCGACACGACGCAACAATTTGCAAACTTTTATCAGGATTTAAATGTTCAAACTACTATTTCATCGAAAGAAATATTGATTGTACTTATAATAAAGCATTTTTTCTATTATTTATAAAGGTTCTATTTATGATAACAAATAATCAAATAAGGTTTAGAAAATATTGGAAATTAAATGTTGAAATTAATATTTTTAAATCTTTTGGAAAATAAATAAAATCATTTATATTTCAAAAGATTGTAAAATATTAATATTAACATAATTTTAATATTCGGTAATGAACCACAAACCAAAACTTTGTAGGTTATTGTCTCCATATATTTCCAATAGGAATAAAAAAAATTGCTGATTTTTTGGATAAGACCATCCAACATCTTTATAATGAAATAAATAGTTTTTCACTGTTTCATATTTTATTCGAAAACTATTACGTTCTTTTCATTAATTATTTGATTCGTTCGCCATATATTACTTTATCATTACCAAAAATTATTCTGTAACATTATATCAAAAAATGTAATGCAAAGCGCTGTTATCGTTAATGAATATAACCGAAATGATTAAATAAATCTTAAACAAACAAAAAAATGTCGTCGTTCACGGCCTTTGGAATGTAGATTCATACAGAAATACACAAATGAATTTTTATACGAATTTATTTTACTTTTTTATTCCATTTTCAATTATCACATAAATAAAATTTATTACAATTTACAATCCAAATATACACATTGTAATAATACCAATAATAGGTATGGTATTCATCTATTATTTAATCTTCAATAATCTTCAATAGATTAAGAATTCAGATCTGTAGCCTATTCAATACGTATATACGCATATGCCAACGCGATTAATGTAGACGCACTTTTCAAAGACAGATTTTAATAATCTTTTTTATCTAAATTTGATTACTCCCAATTCCACTTGAACGCATTTGCGGGCAAAATTAGCAATAAATATATTGAAAAACTAAAAAATTAGACAATTTTTAGAAACAAAGTTTAAAAACATAAAGTATATTACTTGTAAAATTATTCGAATTAAAATAACTTACTGGCGTATAATTTCAAGGCTGGCTTGCTAACTAATAATAAAGTTCACAAAGCCAGTTGTATAATATTTAACAAAGAGGAAAAAATTTAAAGCTCTACAGCGTTAAAATATTATTCTGTAATATAATTTTGTTCAGTTCTGGACACATATTTGATAACAAAACAAAATGCTTACAAGCTTTACTGCAATAATTAAACGTATGTTTATCAACAAATTTAAAATTATCTTCAAATTGCATTGGATTTTACCCACGCAGGTAAAATCACTTGTTTATAAATCCAAGAGCTACTTATTAAGAATGGAGAGTCCATTGTTAATATTGTAAATTAAATTGGCCGGTTCTACTTTAAAATATAGCTAAATGTTTCATTGTTAACTAAATTGTAAAAATAAATTTTAATTTGATTATATTATCTTATATATTTTAGATTATATTAAATATTTTATTCTTTTACATGTATATATTACTTCATAATTCTGACAGTTAACCATCGATATGAATATTTCTTCTTTTTTAAATTGGAAAATGAATTTTCCAATGTTGTTTCATGAAAATCTTTACAGAATTTTATCCTGGAATTCGAATATGTTCAAAGAATTCCTCAACGACAAACAAGACAGATGCGAGCGATCAAGTTTGAATGATATAGGCGTAATTGGAATCTCATAATTGTAAATTATTATAGAATTAACCAAAAATATTTCCGGAAAATAGGTTACCCAGAACGTATAATGTTCAAGTAAAAAAAAAAACAAAACTGTCCCAGGATGGTTGAACATTATCAATAAGCGACTTGGCTTCGTAGCGTTGAAGAACACAAAATTGTTTTCATAAACATACGTCTCACCAATATTTATATTCGCTGACGTACTTATTGATATAATATCATCACTATGGCTACTAATTATACCTCATCGTAATGTTTTTACCTTACTTCATTACGTTACTGTGAGTATTATGTTTATTGGAAATCATAGCATTAATGTAATCATGCGAAAATTTCAACGGACCCGACAATAAGATGAAATACCCTTATTAGTGTATACACAACTTGTGATGCACCTGTGGATAAGCCCGCGATATTGCTCAGTAATTTGAAGCTGACCAAATTATTTAATGAAGTCAAGCTCTAAACCAAATGTTGGTATAACTTGGCTATATTTTTTGTCGTTGTCACGTCGTATATCTGAAGTATAATAGATTGTGTGGATAAACCTATTTAATTATGATATGTAAAGTTATGTAATACTGTTCAGATTACGTCAATGTTTCACTATGTGGAAAACATGGATATTTAGAATTACCCAAAAATATTCGCAGGATATCAATAAGAACTATTTCCATCGCTAGGAAATATGTACCAATCTTTTTATAATATTTTCTGACTTATCTTAACTAACATAATAAATGCAAAAATAAGTTTTTTGTCGATTTATTTAACTTACAATCCAGTTATTCAATATATTTTTATGACATTTGGCACAGCTTTTCCAGAGAGATATATATATAAGATGTTTGTTATTTCGGGAAAAAATTAAATCCGGGCAAAAGTAGGTTCTATTATATTTTCAATTATATATAAAGTCCACCTTAATATTACCTCAAATAGTTATATATTTTTATTAAATTTTCGTACATAATAAGGATAACGCAGAGAGATTGATATTCCAAGAGGAATTAAATAATTGTCATTATAGATATAAAGTTCAAAAGTTTACCTGGACTCCGATCGTTTTTACTAATTTTCTAGTGTATGTAACTTATTGTTCATTTAATTGAGATGGATCAAGATGAAAATATATTCAATATATTTTATAATAAAATAAGCATAAAAACTTCTCCAAAATAATGAATACAGGCAAGCCATCGCAACGCTAATTGACGATGGAGGACCACCCACCACCCGTTGTTTAATCGAAAAGCAAATGAAAAAGTCGCAATACGGCCAAATCTTATACTTAATAAGGAATTTGATATTCGAGCGTAAGTTCATAAATATGAAAGTACTTTTCATTCCTCTTCGTTTCATAACTCTCAAATGCGTATTATCATAAATATTGCATTTTCCTGGCTTTTTCGTTTGATATTATAATACGCCATTAATAATATATTTGTTAACAGTGATTCAAGTATTTATGTTGAGAAATAAAAAAAGATGAACGTCGAGTTTTTGAAACACGTGTCCGTATTTTCACGAAGACTCGTTATATATTTTAGAAACGTTTATATTATTTTCCAAATATCCGTTTTTTTTAACTTAACCTGTTATTATTAAATATTATATTCTATTTGCAGTTATAATACTAGCGGATATTCTTCAAAAAGTGTCTAAGAAATGTCATTAAAAATAAATTTACTACCATGTGTAAACTATAGATAGTAATAAGTTTACTTAACTATTAGAAAAAGAATTAAAATGAAGATGGTACCAATTAAGCTTAGTACTCTAACCTGCAAAGAAAAATACGTAAAGGACTCCAAAAAAGACCTCAATTATTTCGAATCAATAATTACCTGAATAATTACCTATAGAATTGATAAGAATATATAAAATAAGCAGTGTAAAATTAAGAAATTGAACTGGGATATTAGAAATATAATATAAATAGAAATTAAAAGGAAGTGAAAGAGGGAGAGACAACTTCGCAGAGCTACGGAATAGCATGATATCTTTGCAGAAATAAACAAATTCGTTACCGCACTTTTTGTGCTTCTTTCATATTTATCTGTAATATAAGTATGCCTGCGTTAACAATTAATTGATATAATTATTTTCACGCTTTTATTTAAAAAAATTAAATAAAATTTTTCAATAACACTAGTCTACACCTTTCATTATATACGAACAAATTAATCCAATTACTTCTAAATATGCAAATCAACAAATTATGTGGATTTCGATAGTGTGTACAAGTTGGAATTAGAAGCGGCATTTGTGTCTGTGGCCATATACAACCTAAAAATATGAATAAAAAGCACACAGTATTTACTTTTATATACTATGTTAAAATCTAACTAGGTAATGAACTACTTGGAATTTACCGGATGGAAGCGCGTTACATTGAAATGGGTAACTACGTTCGAGACAACCTGTAAAACTGCAGAAAAAAGACTGATAAATTCTATTTAATCACCGGATGCCAAGGTGATAAACTCCACCCTACGCTATTTGATTAGATTGAAAAGAAAAGACCATAAACATGAGGGGAATAAATTTTTCTATTTGCTTTTATCGACAACATGCAGTCATTTTATGAAAATATAAAATTTAAGTTAGTGAAATGTTATAACGTGAAAAGCATAGTATTCCAATTAAAACTATATTTATACTAGTTTATGATAAATCAATGACAATGTTCACTCGAAACTATTAAATAAATGATAATGTGAAAACACACGTGGACGAAACTTTTGCTATAAAATGTATTTACTACAGCTTACATGCTGACGTTGATGAAACCTTTAGACATGTGTTGAATTTTTATTCATAATGAATGCTAGTGGCAATGCGTTTTAACGTTAACGTTATGCGTTAAACTTTATTAATATTAAATTTATTTCTATCAATAACGTTTTAAACAAATTAAGAATTCTAATTATATATTTGAAGAAGATTATATATTTGAAGAATTCTAATTATATATAAGAAGAAGATATGAAATTTAAATGTGCCAAGAAAAATGCAAAAAAAGAGACACGGCAGATATGAGATTATCAAAAGAAAACACAAGTAAATGTAGAGATAACGTAAATATCAGTGATTTTCCAAAATATTTATTAGTAAACAAAAGACATTTAAAAATAAACAATAACGTTTGTAATAATTCACTTGCAAAATGAGACGAAAATTAATTGTGAAAGTTTCAAAGAAAAAAAAAGTCAGTGAAAAAGTCAAAGGAAATCTTCAAAATTTGTATATCAATGAAGGAAGAAATAGAAATATATCAAAGCTCTACATAATATATCCATATTAAATTATAACGACACAAATTAAATTGCGTAAAAGTTCTGAAGATTTTAATATTTTGAAGCTAATGGTTTTAACAATTTCTTAATATTATCAAGTCTTAGAGCCTTAATATCCAGACGTCTGATATATCATCAGTCTGCAACGGTTTCCAAATAAGCATGTAGAGTAATAAAAGCAGCATAAGACAATAAAATAGATGAGAAATGTTGGAGGTAGGTTCCCTCGCTTCAAAAGTTCTTATGGTAATCAATATCATTTATTTATGAATCTAAAGAAAAAACTGAATAAACTAAAGAATAATCTATTGCTTACGTTAAATTTTAATTTTGAATCTCTGTCATTTCCAAAATTAATTTACTTTTGATACAAATTGAAGTTTACAAAATGTTACACTGCAATCTTGTTCTATATATATTATATTATCTGAAATTATAATTCAAATCAATTCACATATAATGCTGAGAAGGGCAGCCTGTAATGATTTGGTAAAACGTAAATATATTTGTGATATAATAGTTAGTGAATTGGAGGCGTTTTTTGAACTTTTGTATAAAGCTGAATTCTATTATACGAATAGACTAAATTTGGGTCACTTGTGGCAAAGGGATGATTCAGGTGGTGAAATTTTTAGATTTACCATGTCTTAACTGCCTTTCTATTTTATCAATAGCTGTCTTCGTTTCGACGACAAATCGACCCTTACTAAAAGGCAACAGCTTGACAATTTGACACTAATACGCTACGTTTTTGAAAAATTTATCGGAGAGTGTAACGATTTATTCACCTGGAGAAAACTTCACAACATTTGATGTTAGTGACATTTAGAGAAAAATGGAAGTTTCAATAGTACATACCTTCTAAACCTTCGAAACATGGAATTAAAATCTTTGCCGTGGTTTATTTCGAAATCTTTTATATAACAATCTTAGGATATATGCTGGCAAGCAACTTGCTGGCCTTCATCCAATCAGTAATAAACAATTCGATGTTTTGAATCGAATAGTAACACCAATCTTAAAAAATCATCGCAACTGTATATTTAATAATTGGCTCACTAGTTACATACTGGTATCTCATATTTTGAAGGGACGTAAAATGAGTTCTGTAGGCACTTTGCGGAAAAATACCTTTGTAACTTACGAGAGTGCCTGGAAGGGGTATAAATTTGTCTACTTTTGGCTTCCAAAAACATATTGACACCTTAGTATTCCATGTTCCGAAGAAAATCGAGCTTATATCATAATAATAATATCGATGAGTCTACAGAAGACCAGTGGAAAACCGAATTAATAACATACTACAATTCAACTAAAAGCGGAGTAGATGTAGTAGTTGAATCTTCTGTAACCTATGATATGTACAAGAATTCTAAGAGATGAACACTAACTATTTACTTTGCCATACTAAACGTTGCTGGGATAAATCGCTTTATGATAAATCGAGTTCATAATAATAATTCAAAAGTGAAACGACGAACTTTCTTAAAAATCTGGGTATTAGTGTGATACACGATCATTTTTAAAATTATAAATGTAAATTTATCTTCATGGAAGAACACTCGACTGCACGTCCTTTGAAAGTAAAAGGGGGTGGAAAAAAATGTCAAGTATGTCCTGCAAAAAAGATAAGAAACTAAGGCACACTTGCAATGAATGTAAGATTTACATATGTCCATAGTATTTGGTTTCCTATTGTAAAGTTGATTCATTTCAAAAACTGTTGTAGATGAATTGAAAGACTAAATATAATCTCCTTCATCATCATGTGTTAAAATAATCTCTAATATAGAAAATAATGTCATGTTATCACTTTTTTGGGTTAATTAAGTTACATCAAAAAGGATTAAGAATAAAGTTGAGTTTTCGCAGACGATTGTGTCATGGTTCTCTATTAATATAAGTAAAAACAAGTATACTCAACATTTGTATACTTTATTTATCTAAATATCAATATATATATATATATATATATATATATATATATATATATATATATATATATATATATGTATATATATATACATATATATATATATATATATATGTATATATATGTATATGTATGTATATATATATGTATATTTATATTTTGCAGGACATACTTGACATTTTTGTCCACCCCCTTTTACTTTCAAAGGACGTGCAGTCGAGTGTTCTTCCATGAAGATAAATTTACAATTATAATTTTAAAAATGGTCGTGTATCACACTAATACCCAGATTTTTAAGAAAGTTCGTCGTTTCACTTTTGAATTATTATTATGAACTCGATTTATCATAAAACGATTTATTCCAGCAACGTTTAGTATGTCAAAGTAAATAGTTAGTGGTCATCTCTTAGAATTCTTGTACATATCATAGGTTACAGAAGATTCAACTACTACATCTACTCCGCTTTTAGTTTAATTGTAGTATGTTATTATTTCGGTTTTCCACTGGTCTTCTGTAGACTCATCGATATTGTTATCATGATATACGCTCGATTTTCTTCGGAACATGGGATACTAAGGTGTCAATATCTTTCTGGAAGCCAAAAGTAGACAAATTTATACCCCTTCCAGGCACTCTCGTAAGTTACAAAGGTATTTTTCCGCAAAGTGCCTACAAAACTCATTTTACGTCCCTTCAAAATACGAGATACCAGTATGTAACTAGTGAGCCAATTATTAAATATACAGTTGCGATGATTTTTTAAGATTGGTGTTAATATTCGATTCAAAACATCGAATTGTTTATTACTGATTGGATGAAGGCCAGCAAGTTGCTTGCCAGCATATATCCTAAAATTATTATATTAAAGATTTCGAAATAAACCACGGCAAAGATTTTAATTCCATGTTTCGAAGGTTTAGAAGGTATGTTCTATTGAAACTTCCATTTTTCTCTAAATGTCACTAACATCAAATATTGTGAAGTTTTCTCCAGGTGAATAAATCGTTACACTCTCCGATAAATTTTTCAAAAACGTAGCGTATTAATGTCAAATTGTCAAGCTGTTGCCTTTTAGTACGGGTCGATTTGTCGTCGAAACGAAGACAGCTATTGATAAAATAGAAAGGCAGTTAAGACATGGTAAATCTAAAAATTTCACCACCTGAATCATCCCTTTGCCACTAGTGACCCAAATTTTGTCTATTCGTATAATAGAATTCAGCTTTATACAAAAATTCAAAAAACGCCTTCAATTCACTAACTATTATATCACAAATATATTTACGTTTTACCAAATCATTACAGGCTGCCCTTCTCAGCATTATATGTGAATTGATTTGAATTATAATTTCAGATAATATAATATATATAGAACAAGATTGCAGTGTAACATTTTGTAAACTTCGATTTGTATCAAAAGTAAATTAATTTTGGAAATGACAGAGATTCAAAATTAAAATTTAACGTAAGCAATAGATTATTCTTTAGTTTATTCAGTTTTTTCTTTAGATTCATAAATAAATGATATTGATTACCATAAGAACTTTTGAAGCGAGGGAACCTACCTCCAACATTTCTCATCTATTTTATTGTCTTATGCTGCTTTTATTACTCTACATGCTTATTTGGAAACCGTTGTAGACTGATGATATATCAGACGTCTGGATATTAAGGCTCTAAGACTTGATAATATTAAGAAATTGTTAAAACCATTAGCTTCAAAATATTAAAATCTTCAGAACTTTTACGCAATTTAATTTGTATCGTTATAATTTAATATGGATATATTATGTAGAGCTTTGATATATTTCTATTTCTTCCTTCATTGATATACAAATTTTGAAGATTTCCTTTGACTTTTTCACTGACTTTTTTTTTCTTTGAAACTTTCACAATTAATTTTCGTCTCATGTTGCAAGTGAATTATTACAAACGTTATTGTTTATTTTTAAATGTCTTTGTTTACTAATAAATATTTTGGAAAATCACTGATATTTACGTTATCTCTACATTTACTTGTGTTTTCTTTTGATAATCTCATATCTGCCGTGTCTCTTTTTTTGCATTTTTCTTGGCACATTTAAATTTCATATCTTATTGTGAGTACCAATTAAATTAAAATTCCAATTTCATATGGACTTTTGTTTTCTATTTTACTTTTCGTTCGTACCTATTTTGGCCTTTACACTTCAAAATATAGAATTAGAATTCTTAATTTGTTTAAAACGTTATGGATAGAAATAAATTCAATATCAATAAAGTTTAACGCGTAACGTTAACGTTAAAGCGCATTGCCACTAGCATTCATTATGAATAAAAATTCAACACATGTCTAACGGTTTCATCGACGTCAGCATGTAAGCTGTAGTAAATAAATTTTACAGCAAAAGTTTCGTCCACTTGTGTTTTCACATTATCATTTAGTGAACATTGTCATTAATTTATCAAAAACTAGTATAAATATAGTTTTAATTGGAATACTATGCTTTTCACGTTATAAACTTTCACCAACTTAAATTTTAAATTTTCATAAAATGACTGCATGTTGTAGATAAAAGCAAATAGAAAAATTTCTAGTTGTATATCGCCACAGACACAAATGCCGCTTCTAATTCCAACTTGTACACACTATCGAAATCCACATAATTTGTTGGTTTGCATATTTAGAAGTAATTGGGTTAATTTGTTCGAATATAATGAAAGGTATATACTAGGGTTATTGAAAAATTTTATTTAAATGTTTTAAATAAAAGCGTGAAAATAATTATATCAATTAATCTTTAACATAGGCATACTTATATTATATGTAAATATGAAAGAAGCACAAAAAGTGCGGTAACGAATTTGTTTATTTCTGCAAAGATATCATGCTATTCCGTAGCTCTGCGAAGTTGTCTCTCCCTCTTTTACTTCCTTTTAATTTCTATTTATATTATATTTCTAATATCCCATTTCAATTTCTTAATATTACACTGCTTATTTTATATATTCTTTTCAATTCTATAGTAATTATTCAGGTAATTATTGATTCGAAATAATTGAGGTCTTTTTTGGAGTCTTTTACGTATTTTTCTTTGCAGGTTAGAGTACTAAGCTTAATTGGTACCATCTTCATTTTAATTTTTTTTCTAATAGGTAAGTAAACTTATTACTATCTATAGTTTACACATGGTAGTAAATTTATTTTTAATGAAATTTCTTAGACACTTTTTGAAGAATATCCGCTAGTATTATAATTGCAAATAGAATATAATATTTAATAATAACAGGTTAAGTTAAAAAAAACAGATATTTGGAAAATAATATAAACGTGTCTAAAAGATATAACGAGTCTTAAAAACGATCTCGAAAAAAGGATTAAGAATAAAGTTGAGTTATAGCAGACGATTGTGTCATGGTTCTCTATTAATATAAGTAAAAACAAGTATGCTCAACATTTGTACACTTTATTTATCTAAATATCAATATATATATATATATATATATATATATATATATATATATATATATATATATATATATATATATAAATCTTCTTTACGGCATACTTAAAATAACATCAACATGATGTCCTTTCGCGTCATCGAATGCATTATGTTCAACACGTCACTGGCGCCGAGTTTAGATTTATTGCACATCCCTTAAGGATGACTCCGCGAGTCAATATTGTTTTGCAGTATAAAACGACAGAATTGGACCGTCCGTAATAGTTTAGCATTTTAACACAAATATCGGTCACCGATAACTTACGATACTCATACTCGTCGTACGCAGTATCTCAAAATACTTGTATCGCCCAATTCTACTAAAGGAGAGACAGAGCCCAGAGTAACAAAATCAGAAGACAAAGACAATACAGGAATACGGAAAAATGTTCGCGGCATGAACGAAAAAGCTTAACATACTAAAGAATGTTCCCTCCCTACCTGCCTTAACAAAATATCAAAGCAAAACATCACAACAACGTCACAAAAAAGAAACTTATTTTAAAATTAAAAAAGTAAGTTTTATTTTTAAACCCAAAAATTTGTTTCTATGTGTTTAGCCTCGTTTTATATTTCTGCTACTTAATAGATTTATATAACTTTTTCAGGTCGTTGTTTTGCGTCCTGCCCTTAGACATGATGTACCGTGTAATTCAGAACAACATATATCTTTTCAGTAATTCACCAAATAATAACCATTTATGGCGAAGGACTTGAACGTACGTACGAACGTGAATATAAGTATGTTATAATATATTACTGTAACATGTAAGCTTACGGTTGCCTATTACGAGACTGCTTTCTTTCTTTTCATGCACTTTCTTTAGTCTTTTAACGTTCAAACTTCTTCGCTAAATATATTATTCTTAAATAATATAATTTTATTCCATTTTCCCAATAACGGTGGACGTAGCTATTTTTAAAATTCGCTTTTTGGCAATCGTACATAGTTACGTATTCACCGAATATATCAAAGTCGAAATATATAAAAATCGAACTGTATCAAAGGGCTTTATTTACCTATGTACATTAAAGATTCATAAGAAAAAATCAAAATTGGGTACTGCAAGAGTACGAAAACCGAAAATATTGGACTAATTTTTAAACTACTTGGAAAGAAAATATTAATACTAATATACTAATTTGACCATCGAGATCAATCTCTAAATGCAATTAGCGTCAATCTAGATAAATATAATTGAAATCTATACCTACGATTTTTAAATTTTCGACTTTTGAATGCTCTTTTCGTTGGGCTATTCGATTAATAAAACGAAATAAATATTATTTAATTTTGTTTCTGTCTAAATGTGTCAACGAATTTTGTTCTGAACTGACATAACATTTTACAGATTCTAGTTAGTAATCCTGGAATAAAATTTGTAGTTTTTGCTTCATCGAGATATCCCAAAAATTTCCGAACTAAAAGGTTACAAAGAAAATTATACAAAACCCTTGCCACGCGAAGAGTAAGCAGCTACTGACTGTAGGAAGATGCAAGAACGGACAGAGATACGGAGGGGGGAGGAACGCCAGTCAGCCCACGCGAAATCTAAACTAAATTGATTATTTATGTCCAATATAAGGCCATCAATTAAAAGCATTTAAAAACAGCATTCATATTATATAATTCTATCGGAAGAATGCGTAAAATACCGCTAATAAAAATATATATTTGGGCACCGGTATATGTACCGAGAGAAACATTTCTACAATATTAAGCATTTTGACGGTTTGATTTATAGAGATTGCTTATACATTTTCAGTTTATATATTATTAGAGGTTGAGGCAACTGAGAAATGTATTACTAATAAAGCTACAGGATACATATTATGTAATATGTCTATTTTTTATATCTTTTTCCTAAATAATTCTTGAATTATACCGTCCATCAGGTTGTATATGTAATGTACGTATGAGCCAATAATTGATAAATGATATTATAAAAAATTGAAACTCCTTTTATTTTTTAATGGCTTTTAAAGCCCCCAATTTATAATTATATTTGGATGAGTGATTTGAAAACATCGATCCAGATTGCGTCGTTCCACTGTATTAATAACGAGGGTACATTATTGTAATATTTAAAAAAATGGTAAATTCAATACCCCACCTGCGATTTTTTAAAATAAACTTTATAAATATGATTTTGATGAACAGCTTTCATGCGAAATTAATCGACAGAAGCCAGTAGGAAAAAAAGGTATCGTTTATTTAATTTTTCGATGTGTGTGAGCGTTGTATTGATATTTAATTTAATTAGGGTTCGTTTGTTTTATCTACTAAAAGCTTATAAGTACATAATATACGTACGCAAAATAAAAGAAAAATTCTTAGAACGAAACTAACAGCAAAGCATTGATTTCAAAGTTTCCAAGGAAGAAATTCTCATCCGATTATGTGATAATTCTCGTCCAGTTCGAGCTACTACGTTAAATTTGGAAACATTCAAGTCACATTGACCTATCTCAGTTTGTTTCCGTTACCTCAGTTTGTTTTCTAAAAAAGAGCTACTCGCAAACTCTCATACCGTTATAGAAATACAATTTCGTGCTTTGAGAAAAAGGTGAAAATGTTTGTTTACTTGCCGCATGAACAAATTTTGTCATATTGTGATGGTGAGTTACTTACCTAATATTCGTGTGTATACTTACCTAATATATATATATTTATATATATATATATATATATATATATATATATATATATATATAAACAAATACAGATAGAAATTATCTTTTGTGTAAATTAATTTATTATGTACCATAATAAAAGCTCACTTTCTTATATTGTTGGTATTATCATATTGCAACGGCCTTCGAGCGTGTTTTGTGGGAAAATTTAGATCTTATCCTTTATCGTAAGTCCTTTGCGATATTAAAAGTTTTCACTGTACGAAGTTTGGAAATTTGAATCCTCGTATCATTATAAATAAAAATTATGCATAAATGTGGCATACGTTATATTTTATTAAAAAATATGAAATACAGAAACTTTAAAGTTGATGTTTGAAAGCCTATATCTAATATGTATTTATGAATGCAAGCAATTGAAGTCTATGATTAGTTATATGATGAAGTGACGCCATAGATATAAGTTAATATAACGCCGATGGTACGCACCAGGTGAAAAGGCGAATTTAAAGAATTTTTAAATAAAGTAACTGCTTTATGTAAATATATTTATTTATTTGGTCATAAAAAAGGGGAAAAACTGAGCGAGTCTTTCGGAAGAATTTCTTTTTTTTCCTAAATTAATGGTGCTAATTTTCCTCATTTTAATGATGTAGCCTAATTTTATGTTCTATTATCTTGAATCTGATTAATTATACATATTTGCTACGACGTATCTTTGGGAAATAAAACTTTTCAAAAATATGAAATTATAATTGTATTGTTATATTTACATATCCATTAAAATTAAATACTACATAATTATTATAGTTAAGTATAGTAATACTACATACGTGGTATAGTAAATGATTTTAAGTCGTTTTTAAAAAAATATTTGTTTACATATTATTTAAATTGCAAATACCATTTCATTGAGCTTACATCAAATTTTATTTCAATTTATCATATAATTTTTTACGTATTTCAAAGTTACTACAAAGTGGTTACTTGTATAGCTAGTAAAGTAATTACTTTAACGAAAAAAAAAAGTAATTACTTTAATTACGTTAAATCTCGTATAAAAACCGGTCACATGACGTCTGCTTTGTTGTATATTTTTATGCCAATGGGCTTCAAGACGGCTATTGTACGGGACGTTGTGAAGATTTTTCTGAGATATTGGCGAGACACGATATATTTTTCGTGCTTGTAAATAGGTTTCATGCATGCTAAGTGACACTTTGAAAAAATTTAACGCGGTTATAATGGAAGTTGTTAAACGCAGTTGATTTAAAAGAATATATTCGTACATATTTACCAAGAGTGATGATTTAAAAGAATATATTCGTATATATTTGCCAAAAGTAGTATTTTACGATTTCGTTCGCATGAAATGTACACGTTAAATTTACCAATAATTTAGTTTAATAACACGTGGACAGACTTGCACTTCCTTTATGTACTCTACTATTTTCAATCTACCCAAACAAATTGAACGCGGATGAAAGACGAAATCTGAAAATTCTTTAAATAACTAACTTCAAATTACTCCAGCAACGATAGAAAATTTTAAAACTAAAGCATGACTTTCTGTAGTGAATAAATGTTTATTTCACCATGGTTTTGTTTATATTTAGGAAACTGTATCGCTGTGAGTTATTCAAAATTTGGTCATAAACTAAGCATTAAAAAAGAAACTTTTAACCACTCCTCTCACTTTTATGGAGCGGCGGAAATTTTTTTCCAAAAACTTCGAAAATCTTAATGTGAAAAGTATCATTGTAAATTTAATATATTACTGAGAGTGTCGCGTGAAATGAACCAAAGTATTCATGTATTATTTTTTATGAATCATAAATCGCAAATATGCCGTAGAAGAATGGTGCGTCTTATTTATTGCGTTTTAAAAGTGGCCGCTCAGTATTTGGATCTCAGTGACGTGTTCGGGACGTGAGGGGCTCGATTGTCCCGTTTTGTTATTTTAAGAGCAGATATAAATTCTGGCATCCTGACATCTTAACCTTCTGAGGATTAAGGTCATATATACAAGACATAAAAAATATTACACCGCCATCTAATGAAATTTGCAGGTACTTTTATCTTGACGCAATAGACAAACTATCTACCCACCATTTTAACTTATGATTGGCTGACAAAATGATATCTATTTTCTTTTCTTTTAAAAAGTGAACGATGGTTTCACCGCTAGAAAGACTTGATAACTAACTTTGACTTTTTGACCAAATATGAATGCTTTTTAAAACAATTTATATTAAATTTGTTTATTTTGATATACTTTCATTGAGTAACTATCAATCATTGTTGCAATATACATGTAAATTAAGAAACGTCAGATTACGTTTTTAAGCATACTGGTATTACTTGAGGTCCCAACAACTATGGTAGATAGAAGAATCCCAATGTGATACCTATATGATATAGCAATATTTTATTATTGGGTTCTATATTTTATTGTAATTTTTGTTTGTTTTGCTAGGGTTGAGCAATTAGGAAATATCTGAATTATTAAACGTATCGGAAATATAAAAGATAATATTACTTGAGAAGATTTTTTTGATGCCAAGAATTTTCAATAAGATAAAATAAATAAGATCTCGAAAGTTTCCCCACTTTTTAATGTCGTACTGTACGGATGTCATTGCCAACCAAAACCGGATAATATTAGTATTGACGAGATAATAATCCCTTTTAGTGGTACTTGCAGGATATTCTAAATCACGAAGGAATTATAGTTTTATTTTAAGAAAACCCAAGCGGACTTATATGCGACATAATTATTTATCTCTAAATAAACTTTCCATAGCTCAAACTTCAAGGACATACTTAGGGTGAATCGGCTATTCTCAAACTTTGCAAAACACTTGCATCGGGTCATAATCTTTACTTAAATCGTTATTTCAGCACTAATACATATTTTCTTTAAGGAAATAAGTGATTCAAGCCCCAATATTTCTGATCCTGTTTGAAAATATATTCCATCTAAATATGATACAAGGCTACATCATTTGCTATAGTTTGTTGTTAGTCTTGTAGTTTGTATCTACTTATTTAATAACCAGCAATCAAAGTGGAAGGGTTTTTTTACACAGGTTTTCAAAAAAGGATTTACCAAGAATTGAACCAGCAGAGCGAAATTCCCAGAGTTTTCAGGATTAACTAACGTGCAATAGAAACATCTAGTTAGAAAAATTATTTAACAGCAACATATTGGCAACATATTGGTGATGCTTTTGTGTGCCATCAATTCGAATGCTCAAACTTATCTCTACGATTGGGGACAATAATCATTTACCATAAGGTGGCTTGTCAGTCAATTTAGTTATGTCATAAGAAATTATGTTGAAAATTAAAAACCGAATCAGGAAGGTCAATGAAAAGAATTGCTTTGCCTAGTTTGATATTGTAGCTAAAATTATTTTCTGCTTAATTGTACCAACTCCTTTTAGTTATTTTTTTGAAGTCAGGAAAAATTACTATTCCTTTTTGTCGCCAAAGTAAGCTGTTTTTGGATACCACTAGAGGGAACCCACTTTGATTACTGTTAATTACCAGAAAATGCGGAAACACAATTGAATACACCATCACTCAATTGTATATCTATCTATATAATTTTTAAAATTCAGTAATTTTATTAATTTAGACAAGAAAATAAACAACATCTGATACTATCCTTACGAACTTGATATTTTCTCTAACTTACCCTAATAGCTACATCTCTTATCAGTTTTCATTAACCTAAATATTTACAATATTTATAAATGTTACTCTTTTTACAGACTAATACTGATGATTCTTCCATAAAGCGTAGTGGGGAATCAACTCAAGCTTGCTTATTTAACGAAGTTACTCAGTTTTGTGATGAATTTATTAGGCGCCAGAAGGATTCAACACCGCTCACTTTTGTCATATAAACCTATCGGAGGGCCTTTGAAATTAAACTCCAGTGATTTAAGTAACGTAAATAACTTCCCCTGCAGCATTGTTACTAAAGATATCTCATTAGTTATATAGATTATCCTTATTACATAAGGCAGTAGAAGTATCTTCGAAACCCATTGTACCTGCCGACTTTTCAATGAAGCTATCGTAATAGCGCCTAAGCAAAAGTACAAATATAATTCGAAGTAAAGACTTTTGTTTTTATTGCAAAACTTTATTTGTGAATTGCTGCGCTAAACAGTTTCTTTAAAATCATATTTAAGAAAATGATGTACAAATAATTGTAAAAAGACCTTAAAAAACTCCTGAGAGGAAAAATTAACTGTATTATCAATTCAGGAGAAGTTATTAGGCTCACCTAGAAACACAATTTAAGAGATTATTTACCGTGTACCAAATGTCTAGGATTTTATTCCAAAAAACTTTTGTAGAGTCATAGCGAAAAATTCACTAGTGGTAAAACAACTAAAAACGTACAATCTAAAGCACAAGAATTATTACCGCGACATCTTAAAGTAGGTATAAAACTTAAAGTGAATGTATTTCTCCACATGAGAATTGATAAAATATGGCTCGTCGCTAAATCAAATATTCTCATCTGTGCTTTTGGATTCCATTACCTACAAAGGTATGGAGAAGCACATTTCGTAAATGTTGTTTTACGATAGCCATGAGAGGTACCAAAATTATTAATTGAAACAAAGAAGAATAACCCCTGAATAAAAGATCATATAAAATATACACGTACATAACATATGTGTTCAGGTTTTCGATCATAAATATATCATAGAACAGTAAAGCCTATTATTCATTACGTTCTAAGCTCTACTATTTGATACTGGATCGTGGTCGATCGTTTCTTCCACAAAATATGAGCTCTCATGCTGTAACTTTTTACTATTGCAGTATGAGTTCTGTAAGATAACCCAAAATTGATCTAAGGTATATTTCTATAAGACGTGTCAATTTTATATAGTAAATCCTGGTCCTAATTGAGGATTATCGGTCAGATCAAAATTTCCTTTTTTAAAATACACTTGTGTGCATGGTTAAACATATATTACATGTTAATTTATATGATTTTCACCATGAACAAAATTTCTGTATTTTGTTTATTTTATACTCGACGAAATTAAATTGCTCTTTAAATAGAATACCGAAATCCACGGTCTTCAATTACCTTAGCAGGTTTGTTTGAGATGTTTGTGTAATATTCCAGAAATCTCTGAATAAAAGTATTGAGTTTACGTGTTGCCAATTTGATGTAAAAAAAATTGCGTTGGTTTCTGAATAATTTCGTAAAGTTTTAAACGAATACGTTACTTTTTACATTCGTAATTTTTGTTTTATTACTTTTAGAGTATTTTTCATACTTGACGAATTTATTAGCGTTTTAGGTGACGCGCCTCATGTGTTTATTACTATATAGAACATAAAGACATATAGGCAATAGAGTTATCTACCAGAAATAATTATCTCTTAATAAAATAAAAAAAATTATGTCATGCTTTGTGGATGAAATGAAAATTATCTGTTCGATTACCATATGAAATAGCACACCATATGAATAGCTACTGAGTTCCCAATGTAGTAATAACTGATTTAAAAATCTTAATATCTACCACACTCTTCATACTTTTTGTCCTCAAACTATCTCTCTCCAGAACAAAATAGCGCCTAGTATACTTCTTGCCTGGTCTTCCTTTTTCTTCTTTACCGACTTGCCTTGGTTTAAATTTAAATAATTATTCCACATAAATTTCACCACATTTACTTATATATACATACTTGTATTTTCGTCTCTTATATTTTCAGGTTAGTCAACATTTATTAAATTCCCGTCTCATTAGTCATTCTCGTACTATATGTATGTGCTATGAATTGCCTTGAAATTATTGTTATGTTTTTTCGTCCATGATTATGCTTGTTTACAAATAGTAAATTCAGTTACACCACTAATACATTTATGAGTATTTTTGTGCTTATTTTTTACTCATTATCCGCATTATTCTATATTAACTTTTGATCGCAATTTCGTAAATATGAATAACGGACATGGATCAATATATTTAATTAGTATGTTTCTTTCGCCATGGTCCTACATGTATTTTTTATTTTATTGTAATGTTTATTTATAGCCGTATTTTTATTTTGTTACATTTTTCTTTCAATTGGCAATAGCTTATTTATACACTAACTTTATAAGTGTAATATTTTTTGAGAAATATGAAATATACTACTCCTCTGCGTGTAGGGAACACTCACTCTAGAAATTCAAATTTATTATGAGGAAAGTTATCCGACTCTTATCGTTGATATTACATATATTTGGATTATTATGTTTGTTATAGCAAATTATGCTTTCATGGAAAGCTACAACCGCTTAGAAGCAAATGTTTTATTATTTGGAATCATTAGGATACGGGGAATATATACTAGCTGTTCCGCTAACATAAATTCTGTCTTGGGATTTTTGCTTAGAAAATATTTTACTAAGAGCCTTGTATCGTGGCATCAATTAAGTAGGTTCAAATGGCAAAGTAGCATGATTGGATTGATAATATGTGGTATAATAGTAGATTAGAAGAGTTAAATGAATTACAAAATCTTGAGGGTAGTGCAGTATATGTTGGATATTTATGACAGTAATCAAAATGCGTAAGATTCAACCTCGTCCAATAGTTAATTCGAATGGTAAAAAAAACACATTGCTAAAGTTGGGATAATATTAGAATTTCAACTTAATTTGTTTTAAACAAAAATTTTAAAATTGGGGTTTGTTTTGATGAGAAATTGCAAAAAAAATTACCTTAAATGCTGTTTTAAAGTCGCTTTTTTGAACGTTTTTAGTTTCAAATGACATCAACTGATATAATTTGTTTAATTTTCTTGCTTTATCTAGAATATTTGCAGAATAATTTTACTTATGTCTTTGATTGCTTGAGAGGCTTCTTTTATTTTACGGCGAAGAACATTGTCGGTAAAATAACACATACGTATATTTCATAATGCTATATCTTATCACTACGTTTAAGACAAAATTTATTCAAGAAAAAAAATATTTACATTGTTTTTTCGAATAGTCAGCACATAAATGAATACAACCTACGTATGAAAGAAAGTTTTTATATTGTTTTTTTTTATTAACGTAAAAAATAATCTACATTTTTATCGTATCAAGATCTAGATTGATGGTTATTCACAAGAGTTTGGTTAGCTATTTTATGTCTGAACAACCTTTTTTGATATGTGCAATTTATTCGAACGTGTGACTTCATATGCTCTCCGTATATTGTTACACAATAAGCTTTTTCCGATCTGAGTTTTCTTGTGCCAGCCTAAGATGTGCGGACGTATTGACTAGAGATACGCACAGGGGACAGAAATCATTTTAATCCACTTTAATCTTCAACATACAATTTAACGACTACTTTTTAATCATATTATTACAGATGGTGCCAAATATATTCCACGAAAATGTTCTTTAAAGCTTTTCCATTTTCGTTGAGTCTAAGGTTGTTGTGCCCATATTTTTATAATGATTCTGATATAATTTTTTTTACCGTAGCTTTTATTGCTTCTCTAAAAAACTTAACTTAATAATTAAATTCTCTCATTAATTTATTTTCCTAAAACTTATGTTCATGAAAAATCAAGAAAAGAAAAAATAAGTCGATTTACTTAAGGTTGGTAAAAATAAACATACATCTTTAATTTCTGGTCATAATTAAATGGATACGTAAGTCAAAACTACCGTCGACATTCAAATTTAGACCATGACTTACTTTTATACTTTTCTTGAAACCGTGTTTATTACGTCGTCTTTTTTTTTTAAGTATGCATATTTTTCAGACATAACCTAAACAATCAACGCGGTAAAAATTATATGTAATCTAGTATGTTCATTTTAAATCAAAAGCGATGCCATGAATATATTTCGAATGTATGCTTAGAAATATTGCGAGCCACGAAGGTTGCATTAGCCTTCTCAAAATATCATAAATATAATACTTCAAATATACAACTATTACGAGGTACAAAATGTTATGATTTATCATCGTTTTTACGACCGTGAAACGGAATAATTGAGCTCACGGTCTGAATCCCGCATCCAAACACAAACGTCGAACGGCCCCGTCCTTTTACGATGTATTGATGATTTGTGGCCCATATATCGTAATACTTGCCAATATATTGTACCAGCTGCACACCCAATACTTGTATATCTGAATATGTGTAATATGTGATTCATCCATTATTGTAAATCTAGGTATTTTTTCCAACTTCCTATGTATTCTATTCTATTTTTATTTCATAAACATTTCCCTCTATGTATGTAGATTTTCTGTATATACAGAGAATATTTTATTGACATTAAGTGCATTGTAAGTGTCAATATCTAAAACAAAAGCTTTGGTAAGTCATATAATTTTAAAACTCCTGAAATAAAAAAAGTAAGTTTGAATTTATGGTCATTTAAACTTCCGTGAAAAAATAGCCTTATTAGCTAACCAACTACATCTCTTAGCCTGTCTGCCTGTATCGAATTTAATTCACATCTTGTTTATTTTTAAACTTGATTGAATTTTCATATTCGGATTCGAAGTTTGATGGAAAATAATTTTTTTCTAACCAATTTTTTAGAGTGATGCAAACTATACTTAAAAAAAAAACTAATACAGTCTTACACTATATACTAAGCGCAGTAGGTCAGTGTAAATAAAATAATAAAACTAATATACAAACCAATATATGATGTTATTGCTGACTGAACCAGCTAGAGGCTAGAAATTAATTTCTCAGAACCACTATACATAAACTTATTATATGGATTTAAACCTAGCAACATTCAATTCGGAACACTATAATTTCATATATTTTTAACGAGTCCTATAGTTACGAATTACAGCAAAAATTTTACCTTTAAGATATTTTATGCAAGTAATTTTGTACCATGTCCTTTATATTTATGAAATCAAACAATTTCCTTCCTTTTAAAATTTTCAAGCATTTTTATATTAAACGAATTCATAAATATAGCATAGTAAATTTGCGTGTTAACATTAAATATTTCAAACGTTATTAATAATGAATACATCGTATCACAACAGGACCTTCCAATTTTTTTCTCTATATTAAAGCCTTCGTTCGATGATGGTGATTCGAGACAGAAATATGAATATGATACATTTCAATTTCCTATTTTACAATCTATAAAACGGGTGTAATATTTGTTTAAGGCTTTGTAATTTTAAGTCCTAAATTCATGGTTTTTTTTCGATACACAAATAATTTTTTGCGTAAATTATTTGAAACCTGAAAAATATTTTTCTATGCCATTCTGAAAAACATTTTTTGCTGTTTTCCACTTTACACACCGCAACATTTATATATGAATTGGGTCAAAAAATATAAAAATAGAATGTCACTTATTTCATCTAAGTCATAAAACTTTTCTCTCATCCACTTCAGTCGTCTTAATGAATATTGATATATTTAGTAAAGGTATTTAAAGCGACATTTGTTTCGCTAAGGAATAATATTTAAATACATTGGTCGTCAATCGTTTACAGAATAATGAGTACAGCGTGTAATATTTTAAAATCCTTCGAGAAAAATAAGGCATACAAAAATTTACAAAGAAAAACTTCGTTCAGTTATTTAAACGATTTTCCATATCGAGATTTGGACATTTTTCTGTCTATAATAAATAAAAAATTTAAAGACTCTATAAAATTTACCAAAAATTATATATTCCGCACTTTTCAAGTGGCTGTTCTGAAAAAATATTAAATACGTTGGTCATCCATCACTTACAAAAATAAAGAAGTTCTGCTATATTTCCCAAATACCTGAAAAAAGATAACCAATATAAACATTTAAAAGAAAAAACTTCGTACCGTTATTTAAATGAATTTTCGTATCAAGCTCTGGACATTTTTCAATTTATAATCAAACTATGTTTCAAGTATTGAATTTGTTCAACAAATCATGAATTTCACTATTTTCAAATGACTGTTCTGATTATAACAATATTATTCTTACGGAAACTAGCGACATATTTTAATTCATTATTTCAGATGGTTACTGGTAAAATGAAAATTTAAAAAAATAAATTGGTTTTAAAGGCATTATAGGGCGATTTACTAACCTGCCTTAACACCTTAGTTTTATAGAGACAATATACTGCTTAGTCAAATACAGTCTCATCTTCTTTTAATACCCCAGTTATTAAGTGTAATAAGCTAAATGTTGCAAAAGTATGATAATAATATTTCAGTCGTTCAAAACAATTTTATCAAATGCAAAATTCCAGTTAGTTGCACAAATGGTAAATGGAGCAATTGTAAATAATTTTACTGACGGCCCATATCTATATTTATATCCAAAAAAGAAAAATATTGTTATCAGGAAATAGTGTATAAAAAAGGGGTACAAATTTATAATTGACAGTAACAAAGCGGTTAAAAAAAGCGGTTCAAATTAAAACTGGTCATGTGATATACTAAACTTTTCTATTGATAGACATATTTACGTTTAAAAAGAGAAGAGGAAAAGTTTTCCTTCAAATTTATAACCGTTAATAACTAAGTGGTTAAAATGAAAAAAACCAGTTGCATCAAATACTGAAGTGTCGACGGACGGCATGTGTCTACGTTGAAATCTATGGTACGAAATTAATTCTTCGTTGAAATTTCAAACCGGTGGTAAAAAGTGATAAAATTTTAAAACCGGTAGTATCAAATAAGAAGTTTTGTTTGATGGCCTATACTTATATTCAAACCAAGTGAAGAAAACGTATTTTTCACTGAAATTCAAAGCCTATTGATGCCATTTATATCATCCCATATTTCGTGGCAACGCACACTTGTTTATATTTTAAGAGACTGCCTTAAGAAACTCGATAATCTTACTTATAAAATTCTGACATAGAAACATTTATAGACCTTTTAGAGAAATGGTAATAAAATCTTTAAGTACGAATAGAACTTCCATTAAGGGGATTATTTACATATTTAGGCACTTATAACCATTTAAGATTAAGTAAAAATTAAAATATATTACCTGCTGTACTATTCACAGATGTAATAGCTACCAATTTTACGAAATAAAATAATATTTAGAATTTTTTTTAGTCACTTGTATTCAGTTTCTACGAACTTTTTATATGAAGTTAGTTATGGCATAAGTTATTCGACTATTACTCGTAAACTAGTATAGTTTACTTCACCGGTATAAATTTCCTTATAATTTAGTTTTGTGTTTAATATTATGATTATTTCTATGTATTATAAAATAGCGGTTTAGCTGGTAGCGGTTAGGAACATGTTACTCTAACAAAAATGACCTTCTTGAAACCTGATTTTGGTAAACGCATCGCTGTATCAAAAAAATCATGATACTCTTGATACGTTGTAAACAATTCTTAGACGATACCATTTAAAATTAGGTACGATAAAGGAATCACCCCA
The DNA here is from genome assembly GCA_039881145.1 of Druceiella hillmani. Lineage (NCBI taxonomy): Eukaryota > Metazoa > Arthropoda > Insecta > Lepidoptera > Hepialidae > Druceiella > Druceiella hillmani. The sequence goes on along the minus strand of JAYKKI010000022.1, from coordinate 26,469,075 downwards.
TTTAAAAATTTATTTCAAAATATTTTATATGATACCTTTATAAACCTTATATATATATGAAAAAAAAAGAATATGTATATATATATATATATATATATATATATATATATATATATATATATATATATATATATATATATATATATATATATGTTTATCCACGTTTTGTTTTATCTATCCTTGCTATCTACAGATCTTACAATTTACAATTACTTTTTCCTCAATAAAAACAAATGTCAAAATATTTCTCCGCTTTCTTGTAATATTTTATGTACCAAGATTTCATTAAAATATATTTTGAGATTTATATAGAAAATATTACTAACAAATAGATGCAAGCGACACTCTTCACATGTTTAGAAAACTTGGAATATGAAAAAAATATACTGGATGAAACTGAATTATATGCTTGTCATGATGATAAATTCAATAAATACATCTACAAAATTTGTGTACAATATCATTCAATGACATACGAACTATGAAATTGCTAAAAGTAATGATGACAATATTTACAACGTAAACGAATGAAAAGGCAGAAAAAATATAAAGTAATTATTCATAAAAAGTAGCCATGAGAATTAAAAATAAAAAAGTTGTATGTAAAAATGTTCACAAATCGTAATCGAACGCCAATTTCCAAGGCGCTACATTAAATATTTCCTCTACGAACTAAGCAATACCACATGAATTACTTAATACCTTTATTAAAAATAAAAATTGATGCATTCCACATATAATGATCATTAAAACGGGAATAATAATTAAAATAAAATTAATATTCAGTGCTTGAAAATCGCAAAGAAATTAAATGTTTTATGTTTATGTTTTCCGCACACTTTAAATAAATTCAAATGAAATTCAATTAGAGTCGTGTAAGAATATAAATATTTATTAATTCCTAATATTGTGAATACCCAATTTTATGGGAAAAAATATACTCATGAAACTCATAAATAAAGGAAAAAAGAAATCAAATTAGTAGAAAATTCTTTTAATTTTTCATATCGTAAATGTGGACAAGGAAGTCTGTCTTGGCATGACGATTTAATGAGATATCGTTGTCTGTACTATCGAAAGCTTTATGTTAGTGAAAATACGCATCATCTGCCTGAACTTCATGGTAAGTCTAGTCAAGGAAACAATCAAGGTTCGTGACTTCTGAATCTGCTCATCATAGAGTTGAGTTCGATAAATGATGAGAGGTTTAACAAAGTCAAATAATTTAACCGGTGCGAAAAATGATGAGTCTGAAATAAGTTACTTCCAACGCCGTGTTATCCTTAGGTATTAATGTTATCAGGGCAACTTTCCAACATGAGGTATAGGTGCTAGTTGATAGCAAAACTTTAAACATACGTTTCAAAATTTGCGAAAAGTTATCAGCGTGACCTTTAAATATATACTCAGCTATACCATCAAGTCCGATTGGCCTCTTTTGCTCGGAGAAAGCAAGTTGAAGTTCTCTGTCAGTCATACGTATCACAAGAACGTCGGTTCCGTCATGTCAGGAAGAAGCTGCTGTCACAACGTCTAGTCGAACTCCTCCGACCAGAAATGCCTAGCAAAAACCCTGGCTTCCGCTAGAGTGCGAACGATTGCGTAATCGCGTGAAGTACCCTCGCGAGTGACAATAGTAGCTCTTTGGGCACTTACATATTACCAAAGTGATAGGCTTAAGCTTAATTCTACCTTATAAACATAATCGGCCCTAAAGTTATTTATATCGTGTTTGCTAAAAAATCTAAAATCAGTAACTGATCGTTATTATTTTAAAAATGGATAAAAATAAAATTTACGTGTGATGTCAGCAACTTACTATTCACTAAACCAGATCGAATACTGTATATTTATATACACACTAGTTAATGCAAGAATAGACTCGGCTGCATTAAAATCGGTGGCAATATTCACGTCGTTGATTGAGTACAAACTCTTCCAATCGATCTCAAGCAAAGAATGATAAAGTGAGACAGTCTTCTTTGAAAGTTCCAGTTGGTACCGTGATCAATATTAGAAGATAATTGAGCACTAAATAGAGGTAACGCAATATGTATACTCAAGGAGAGTGCAGGATGATGTGTGTTCTGGCCCACAAATGGCAAGCAGCACCGCTCTACCGTAGCGCCACTTTCACTAGATATTACTACATCTAGCATTATTCCACGTACCATACGTACATTATTATGATTAATAAAGGAGCAATATGATGACATATATTCACATAAATAAAACTATTTTGAATATATATGTATATATATATATATATATATATATATATATATATATATATATATATATATATATATATATATATATATACATATATATATATATATATATATATATATATATATATATTTATATTTATATATGTTAAATGCACCAGTGGCAAAGACGATAGAATTCAGACGTTAAGAGACATTGGTAAAGTACATAAAAATAAATCATAATATGCACTGGATTTCGACGAAAAAATATATACTAAATCGATACATGCACTATTGTAGCCAACACCTATCTTTGCCGTCAACCAAATATACTTACCACCATTCTCGTATTAAGGAAGGCTCTCTGAAACGAGCGTCTCGCATGCGGCCAGCAGTACACCGCCGTCAAAGAATATTAAGTATTACTGCGTAAAGAAGCGACACTCACCTCCCCCGCCAGTTTAACATCACCCGCAGATAACGAGTACGATCAAGAGTATGTGGTCCCAGGTGGCCGCTTGTTACATGTGCGTGTTTTTGTTTGATTTTGCGATGTTTGGTTGAGTTTAACTTGTTTAATTCAGTCTGAATTGATAACTATTTGTAATAAGTCAATATACCGGTATTGCGCTGTGTACGAGTGCTTAGAAAACAATAAACCAATGAACTACTGCGTCAGCGTGCTGTCCACACAGTCATTCGATCGACGCTATTAGTTAGAGAGAGAAACAGCTATGTTGCAGACGTACTAGCTTCAACTCGCCTATCGACGAGATTGCCCGCAACGATCGAAACCGATATGTAGTAATAATGAACATTCTTTATCTACACGCTTCTGACAGCCCTTTATTAATTTATGCAGACACACAAACGGATACGGATAGGCCAGTATTTATGTAATACTGTATCTGTTCGCTAGTATGAAATGTCGGAAGTGTGCCGCCGCCGTGCGTAGCAGGTTTGCACAGTAGCACTGCGTAACGTCTGTCCAGAATCACGTATACGGAATTCGTCGTATACAGACTCATCTAACCGTGTCTCCGTCGTTGCCATTTTACCAAATTGTCCGGCCACGGTATCGAAAAAAACTGTAATATTTTCTTTGGGACCGCTTGTATTTTGACAATATAATTGGTGTGTCGGCTTACGATGGTACAAAATTAGTCTGTTCGAGTCTAACTAGCAACCTTTGAGCACGCTTCGGAAATGTCCACGCATTTATAAAGTTGTTACGGGGCCAGAACTACTTCAAATTTGTCCTCCGGTACGCCAAGTTTATAGAAAGCATAGCCTCCTTTTGATTTTATATTTTCAATAAAGAGCATAAACGAGAAGTCTCTTTTTTTTTAAAGTGGTTAGTGATTCAGGTATCGATTGGGGCGTGAGGCTGACCTGATGAATACTCCTCCGATCAGAAATGCCTAACAAAAACTTTGGCTGCCAATAGACTGCGAACGATTGCGTAATCACGTGAAGTGCCCTCGCGAGCTTCAATAATAGCTCTTTGGGCACTTACATATTACCAAAATGATAGGCAGTTGATAGAAAGCATAGTCTCCTTTTGATTTTATCTTTTCAATAAAGGGCATAAACGAGAAGTCTCTTTCCTTTAAAAGTGGTTAGTGATTCGGGCATCCATTGGGGCGTGAGATGAAATACCTGACTGCATTCTTCACGGTTGTTCTGAAGTAGGGAAGCGCATACATCCTATAACATTTGAGTGCCTTCGGCCCTGTTCAAGACAGATGATGCGGAATTAATTTTCGTATCTCACGCCTTGCAATCTTTGGTTTTGGTTTGGCGGCGGCTCGCGCATCACAACAGCGTCAATAGGCCTAGTTCGTCATGCTGGCGTGTTATGGGGTATGTAGAAACAGCGGAAGGCGATGGTACCCTATGGCTCATTTTCTTCGAAAGATTACCCTTCAAGTAATTTGTTTTCTAATTTATTTGTAAAATTAAATTATTTTATTTTACCAAGTAGATGTTCCAGATTCTGAACACTTTTGAAGTTATCCCTCAACATCATATTCATCCGGTTAGGCGGTCGAATGCGAAATTTACTCTTCGTATCTTGCGGATAGGAAATAATGCGTATGAATGAGACATTTTATACTCAAACCTTATTTTACAAGATCAGAAGTGAGCAAGGGTTTGAAAACCGGGTCTTTACTTTTCACTATTCTAGTAAAAGATCTTGGTTGCACGGTATAGTTTGCGTTTTGTTCGTTATTACGTTCTTTGTTGTACGATATGAAATTGTCAAAGATGCAGCAGATGGCGAGCGATTACAGCATGACATTACAACATTGTTTAGTGAAATGGAACATGTGTGTGAATTAATAAATAAAATTTTAAAAAAACCACTTTTCGTAGTGATTTATTTATTACCCGGCGCACATTTATAAATACATTACAAGTGAGCTATTTGTAATGACAAAAAAATTGTTGTTTAGTAAGCCTTTATACTTTTAAATAAAACATAAATACGAAAGTACACAAACACTGCAAAATACCGTCACACATTTTGATAAATGTATTTTCACTCATCATAAAGAAATCACACTCTGGTGTGCCCATGATCAGACGGTTGAGCAGTTAAATATCTCAAAATATTGGAGAATTTTAATGTTGCTCGATATTGGTGGGTAACACAGAAATAGTGTGATGATTGCGTGAGAACAAAAAGTGGTCAGGTACGAAGAATGAAAGTCTATTCAATAATAGTCAGGACATAAGATTTCTCTTTTTAATAGCGGAAGCAAAAATTTGGGAAACGTAACGTCTCTTTTGAGTTAGAGGGAATGAAATACCTTACAGTAATATGGAAATAGAAAAGGGGAAATAACCATACTATCTTGTACATAGTTATCATAAAAACGTATTTTACATGCTTTTAATACTCAAACTGTACTTCTGTGGCTACGCGTCTGTACCTAATCATGGAGCCAGATTATAATCGGCATTACACTAATAAAATGTACACGAGTCGAATTAATAACATATATTGGAAATTATTTTAATTGTATAATAAGAATTCAAGTTTGTTGTTAAAATAATAGGTAACATATCTAGATATTACTGGAAACATTTGTGTTTAAATTCAAAACTCGACGTGCCATAGTTATTATTCCAAAGATTACTACAAAAATGTGTCGATTGTTGTATTATATAAGGTCTTGCTTCACTCGCTCTAATTGTAAATTTTGTTCATAAACTTTTTCCCTTATACACTTTCAACCTAAAAGAAGCTTTATTCGTGCGGTTATTGGATATTGGCCAAATGATGATTTAAAATCTTTTCACGATCGTAAAACGAAACAATTGAGAATTAATTTCAAATGGCGTATCCAAATATAAAAATCGAATAGTGACTTCGAGACGCAATTAAGAATGGTATGCATTCTGTTACGATATTTTAAAAATTTATTGCATTTAAAAAGTAAAGATTGAATGCGCATACAAATGTTATGTGAGACACTTTCGGATCCGTTCATTCTTTTCAAGATGAATGCAATAATATTTTAGTTGTTTAAACAAATATATGCAAAAATATCAAGGGTGCGAATAAAAAATATACGGATTATGTATGAGTAGAACTCGTAGTCTAAATGGTTTATTACACACTTGCCATAATTAAAAATATAAGAGTATATATCATTTTAAATAAATCATTTACAAATATTAATATTATTTCTCATATTGCCTAGTATATTTTTGTAGTTTTAAGAGTATTGTTGTTACTCAAAGGTTATAGATATATAATCGTCGCTATATTGATCGAGTAAACCTTTTGTGAACTTCTATTAATCCTGCTTTTCAGTAATTTTGACGAGAGCCGTTTCAGAGATGGGAATGGAGGAAAAAATGTTTAGTCGATATTTTAAACAAAATCCCTATATGAATAGATAAATGAATGGATGTTTGTTATTCTGTAACAATGTACCTTCTGAGCATATTAAGGAAAAAATTGCAATAGAATGGACTAACATATAGCCTGTATTGGCATAAAAATTTGGTCTGAAATTTGAATTTTTTGCGAGATAGTGTCCATCTTTTACCATGTTCATTAAGCTCCTACTTGATCACGTCGTATTGTTTGTAAGTACCAGATATCAAACCGTGTACAGTGAATTCCTAATTCAGAGATGATAGAGTATGATTCCCGTGATTATAGTATTTAGTCTGTTTTTCAAATCAATCACGTTGTGACGGAACACGAACAGATTTTGAATCAATTGGAACATAAATAAATTACAGCCTGGATTGACACGTGAGTTACATTACTTTAGGTCACGCCATAGTTCTAATGTAAATATTTATATTAACCTTATATTTCAAATTGTAAGAAACCATTGTAAGGGAAATTCTGGTTTCATCCCAAACACTCAGTAATAAGTTCTCAGATATGAATTGCCGTGCCGTGATTCTTATCAACGAGAATTGTTTATAAACTCAGTGAGCAAAACTTGGGCTATAACCCGGAAGACTAACTTATTGTAAACCCAGATTATGTTAAAAATTAACTAGTTAGGGCTGCCTGATACACTGGAATGTTATCGTGTTGGGGGACCCCCCTTGCTCAGACCTAACTTTTGACCCAGCTCTTTTAGTACTACTAAAACTGAACTTAAACATACATCCTTGTTCCAAGTAGCAGTGAAGGTCCGTTATTAGTTCAGAACAATTATATTTATAATCTATGGCGGATTATAAGCGTATAATTCATCCGTGAAAATCAGGAGTTTGATTTAGAAGTGAGTGAAAAAGGCGTTTGAACGAGTTTATAACTTAGTCGATATAATAAATAGATTTAATGCACCTGTGACCTTGTTTAAAAAGGATAGAGTAATTTTGTAAATTTTTCAGCGCCAGCCGTCTTTGGCCCTCCATCAAATTCTGAATTTTTCTTGTAAAGAAGAGTAGACAAGTATTGTGTTATAAATTATATAATGTGGTGTACATAATATTAAAAAAATGCACCTCTTTGGACAAGATTATAGTCCATTATCCATTTATCTAAATCTTTGGTGCTGCTGCTGTAAAAGCTACTAATCTAAAAGCTACTATCTAAGTAATTTATCTCTTTATAGATTACCTGAATGCAGAAAAATTTTGCCAAATCTATGAAAAATGTTGTTTGATCCATTAAAGATATTGCACAATCTCTTATAATAGTCATCCTTAAGGATCCCGCAATGTCTTTGTATGCAAACCTTATAGAAAATATTTGGTTTCTAATGAAAAACATATCTTGACATTATCTTCTCCAATTCTCAGTTTATGGCGATTTTTTTATCTCTGTATAATTTAGAAAATAATAGAATCGAAAAATGTAATTTTTTTTAACATTCTTCTATATTAACTCTATATACATCTTAACTTCAAGACTTAAGATGTATATAGAGTTAATATAGAAGAACATTTTGAATAGACTATTTTAAAGTGATATTAAAATATCAACTCCGTCCTATTATTACATAACAGAGGGCTAAAATAACGAAACTAAAATTGTATGCACCTGTATATCACAATAGATTTACATTGGAATTTAATACCAAATAAACAACAAGTTATTCTTTAAATTAATTTACGTAGTATCAAACAAAGACGAATTCGAAGACGTAATTATGACGCAAAGTACTTGGTTTAATGAGTAATTTGGAAACTTTCTTCTACTTTATTTACTCTACATAAATCACATCGCTATAATATATTTATACGAAACTTTGCCCATAAGGTTGGCTTTAAAAATGGGCATTTAAACTATATCTCTGACATTTATGGCGCAACAGAGATTATTCTGTAAAGACTACAAAATTCTTAAAGAAGTTATTTCGGTAAATTTACTGGCTCTGTAAGAGCGTCGCATGAAATATATATTAGTGAGCATGTGTTATATTTTATGGATCATCAATTGTGGAGACGCCCTAAAAAATTGAGCGTATTATTTGTCGGAATATAAAGTCATCCCCATCCCAATGTTTGTATCTTAATTTAATATTGGAATTGTGACGAGCTGAAATATCCTGTTACACTTTCATAATAAGAGATATAAGTTATGAAGTTTGAGACTTTCGACCAATTATAAATTCAAAGCCGCTGTCCGACAAAACACAATGTATTTGAAAATATTTTACGATAAATTATTATAAGTATAGAAATCAAAACTGAGTACCATTTGTGTTATATACTTTTAAAAATATTAGGTTTCATAGTATGAGTAGAAAACAGAAAAAAGGATTCGGAATAATTAACTTTTTAAATTGATTTTTATAATTGACTTTTTAAAAAAATTTATATTTTCTAAATTTTTCCTATTTTTTAAGGTGCATTGAGAATCTAAAATCTGACGAAAGATTTACAATTGTTGTCGAAAAAAGTATGTAGTTGAAAAGATTGCGTACTAACGTATAAACTTCGATTTATTGAAATGCTCGTTATTTATAATAGATTTTTATTTAACTCAAAATTTTTGTTACAAGTAATACCAGGTCATGTATTTATGAATATATGGCTCCAAGGTTCCATCAAAATATAAGTGCAAGCCACACAGGCAAACAAACACACACACAAACACACACACACACACACACACACACACATATATATATATATATATATATATATTTATATATGTATATATATATGTATGCATGTATATATATATATATATATATATATATATATATACATATACATATATATAAATATGTATATATATATAATTACCACTACAAGTGTTCCGTATACACTTAGATAAACATACAATCCAAAATAATTCAATATATGTAGTACTTGTGTAATCCTGCTACTAAAAGAAAATAAGAACCCATTAATATAATTACAAACCTAAGAAAATTCGTCTGAATATTATCATAAAACTTCTAATAACTAATAACCATCGCCGATTAATCCCAAATATTATGCGGAAAACCGTATCTAAATTGGTCAAACCGTTTGGGAGATAAATGGGAAAATTCATTTGCAATTAAGTGTTTATTGCAGTGCTCCCTGATGACTAATCCCTAATACTAACCATTGCCAAAGAATCACAAATATTTTACAGAAAACCGTATCTAAATGGACCAAATTATTTTTAAGATAAATGGAAAACTTGGATTACGTACACAAACAATTTCCTCTCCTAAACGCATGTACCTCCTCTGTTCCGTCGTGGCTAAAAATGAAAGCGAATTATTCACAATTCATATATTTACAGCTCAAGCAAATCAATGTTTTATAAGCAGTAGAAACGAAACCAAAATTTAGTATACGTTAATTAAGAATATGGCTAGGTAATCCTTTTTAGGTTTGAATCCTTATGATGTAAATGGGAAATACTAAAAAAATTCTTTGGGAAGCGCCTAAATAAATTAGGAAAAAATTATATTTAAAAAATGAAGTACAAAAACCTAAAATCAAATTTTTTTTACATTGCGTAAATCACTTAGCTGTGATGAATATCTGAAACTTTAACGAAAATATAAAAATACTATTTTAAACCATACCCCTTATATTAAAAACAATACACATATTTTTCGGTGGGGGCTATAAAAATTTTAAACCATTAATCTCGAAATATTTAGTGCATTCATAAGTGTCAGACAAGATGTATCTTAGTGAGTATGAAATAAATTTTATGTATCGTAAGCCGTGAGTGTGTCGTAAAATAATGGCTCGTATTATTTATAGCGATTTAAAGTCGCTCTTCTATTTTTGTATCTGAGCGCCATGTTCGAAACGTGACGGTAATTTCCCGGTCTGCGATTGTAACAAGAGAGATAAATTGTGCGATTTGGAAGTTCAAAGCTTTTATCTGGACAATGACAAAAGCTAGTTGAGAAGATTTTGGGATATAACGTTGTGAGAGTTTTGAAATTGTGCGAGGTTCATATTAGGTAACTTACCTTATTTTCCTTTGTAAAAACCTTTAAAAAACTTGAGCTTAAATTCAATTTTTATTTTTAATGCGGTTCTTACCGTATTGCAAACAAAGATAGAATTTATGTTAATTAAAATTATATAAGAAAAACCTACCCTAAATTATTTGTGCATTTTCACCAAAAAAATCCAAAAAACTAAAGAATTTTTTTTATTATCTTTGGAATGTTATGCTTCCTCAATACGTATCCCGTATATACTAAACAAAATAAAAAGTTATGAAATTTTTGCCCTTAAAAATTAAAATATATTTTTTCACTTTATTTAGTTTTAATTGTGAAGCGTTTGTGTCCTTTTTAGGCTTACTAAATCTAAATTTAATGTACATAGTTTGCTATAAACTAAATATGTCACTAGAATGATTTTGACAATGAATGGTCTTAACGCATGTGTTCACTTGTTACATTTAAGGGATAATAAATCGTGAATGCATCGCAAAATAGGGGCGCCTATTTTTTGTAGTGTTTTAAATAAAATCTCTTCAATTCCTAATACGTAGTGATAAAATCTGCTCAAAATTTTTACACTTCACTGATATAGTAAGTCTATAAGTCGAGAAAAATAGTGTTTCATGAAGAATGAGTATAAGAGACATTGTAGCTGAAGTTAAGTTTCAATTTATGGATGATAGATTTTATTTTATTAATTTCAAGTAATAGTTCATTTGTAAAAGTTTCGATGTAAATTTCCTATTTTCGCTCTTCTTTCCCTGTCACTTTATAACATAAAACCTACATTGAACATTAACTTCCCACCTGCCTCTTTTATGGTTATCCATTTTCCGAACTTTTTGAATTCAAAAATAAAATACTGTTTCTAAATTCCACGCCATTTTAATTAACTTTAGGATTTATCATAATAAAAACATTTAAATGTTGAAATATCAGGATCCCGTGTATTCAGAAATGCTCCTATATTACGGCTATGTATTTACAATTATGGTAAGTTTTAAAAATTTTATAATTTATCTTTGTTTTCGTGATCAGGGTAAGCAACAATTGAGTCCACGCTCCAAATCCCGCATCCAAACATAAACATGGAACTGCCCTGGTCTTTCATGATATTTTCATGTTTTGTTGCCTAATGAAGTTAACACTTGTACATATTAATTTATCGTAATTGACATAATTTCCAATCTTGTTAGTTTTACAAAATTTTTATGTATTAATTCTCATATAGTAAAGCTGTCCTGAACGATAATGTTAAATTTACATATTTATAATGTTAATATTTTAAATCTGTGATAAGATCAAACATTTTTGTAATATTTTTGCAATATCGAGTTTATATGAAAATTATTTTTAAATTAGATGAAAATATCATTTTCATTAAGAAAGTAAGAAATAATTACTTTGAATAATATAAAGTAAAATTTATAATACATTTCAATTTTCTTCAAAAAAGGAAAATATTTCATAAATACGACTGTGTTTAAAATAAACTTAATTTTGAATTATTTAAAATCAATATAGAAAGTTGAAAATATTTTATTTGTAGAATATAAAATTTTACGATTGAAGGGTTATGTATTTCAAAATGGATTATGTATTTCAAGACACTGGTTTCAAAAGCAAAAAGCGTGTCCTAGATAGTATTAGTAATATGAATTAAACAATTTAAAAGAAAAGTTTCGCGATTAACTTTTCAAATTTAACCGAATTTAAATTTCAATTCAGTTTTACTGCAAACAATTATGAAAAGAAATTAAGGTACTAACGCACTTTTATATTGAATACTAAAAGGTTCGACATTCAGAATTAATTTATTGCAACTACTCTATATTACTACTAAATACGACTTCTGGAATTAAACCAACAAGATCAAATTTGAATCTTCCTTCTGATTTATTTCATATTTGACAAATTGCATAACGGCAAAATTTAAGTAAATCTTAAGATATATTTTACAAAAAAAATTTATAACGCACCCATGATATTTATTACAACACAGAGATTTCTCACACTTTTAAAGAAAAAATGTTGGAGTTTTTATTTATATATTAAATGCATTGATAAGACACGTACGTCACATGAAACCTATTTATTTCTTCATTTATTATTAACAGTGGCTATACCGTTTCATACAAGGATCTATACTATATTATATTTTAAATCTATTGTTTTTCGTAAACTACCGTGTTCAGTATTAGTATTTTTATATGAAGATATTAATATTATAATTTTCATTGTCCCATTCATTGGTCGTATTTACTAGGATTAGGTATACTTCTTAAGCTTTGTAATATTTGCAAATCTTCAGTTCTATGTGAATGCGGTTGACATATGTTCAAGTGAAAATAAGCATAAAAGGACTTCTTCCAATACCGTTATAAGGCTAATTAAAATTTTGTAATTTGCTTCGAATTTACCAGTTTTATGACGTTTCTCAATTTTATAAAATGTTAATATCATATACTAAAAATCTAGCCACATGAATTAAAATCAAAATACTCAGCGAAGAGAGCAAAAAAATATTTAAAACATATTTTTGTTTCGTATGATGATTTGCTCAACGATCCCATCAAATTTTAACTTGTTTGTAGTTCGTTAGTAAAGCTAAATAATCAAAGCAAACGTAGACTTTTCTTCCCTTTATCGGCGTCCAGATTGAATTAAAATGTTATTTTTTTTTATTCTCTTTAGCACTATCGTCAGTTGATTTATATGGTAATTACATGTGCTAGAGAGACCCCATAGGTTGTTACTGCTCAGAAATTTGTTTAATTCTTTAATCAAGCCATATTTTATAATCAACCTTCAAATTTAAATAAAATTAATTATTATTAAAATAGTTTTTTTTATTGAGGAAGATACCACTGAAAGTTTTTAGAAGATCAAAAATAGAACAAAAAGTTTGTAATTTATTTATCTTTTTTTTTACAAAATATTCTTTAAGGAAGAAAGCTGTAGGACCAGCTGTCGGCGCAAAGATGGAAGTTGTTGGACCACTTTTCCTTGGACGTTTCTTTCACATCTTTTCTGAAGGCGATTGTTGTTTTTCGGCTTGCGCATACCACATTCCTCATAGTTTACCTTTTATTCTTGCCAATAAATTGAAATTGCATGGGGGAAATCATGGCTCTATGGTGGACAAACTATAATTTCTACATCCGATTGGCTAAGTACACAGAGGTGTTGTGATAAAAGAAGATTCTTGTTGTCTTAAGGTGGCTATTCTCAATTTTTCTCCAAAATAACACTAAAATAACACTGCTGGAATAGTAGTATGCGGTAACTGGTCTATTATTTTTCATCACATTCATTGAATAGTTATAATACAACCATCCCAGGGACGAGAAAACCACTTCCTTTCTAGGACTTGAACCTCACTTCCCTATGTAGTCAGGTCTTCAGAAGGACACACCCACTGTATAAACTGCCTCTCAGTTACGAATTCGTAATAGTATTGCCCTTTTTTGGTCACCTGTAATAACGTCGGATGCGAAATTGAGTGACCACTGTCAAATGTTTCTAATATTTCGCGACACGATTCATTGAGGCAGTGTTTTCGAGTTTCGATGGAATAATGGGGCATTTATCTAGAATAAAACACAATTAAACCTAAATATTAATGTAGAATTTTATATATTAATGTAGTATTTAATTGACACATATGTTAAAACTTATACTAATCTTTTCGTAGGTACACTACTGTCAGTCTACATCATAAGCCATGCGTCTTTGATATTTTCTTCAATTGTGGTTATTGGGTGACTTCTCTTACATGTAATAACTTTATTCAAATTATCATTGAGATTATTCGATCACGCTTAATCTGACTACACTAATTGTTAACAATGACATGCAATTGGGCTTAACTATGAAATTTTGATCAAAATTGATTTTGATCTTATTTTTGGTTGAGATCATATAAAAGAATCGTCATAAAAAAATCATGGAACCACAGTTATCTAGCGTTAAATTTATTTGACATGATACCCAAAATTATGAAATTGCCGCCTATTTGTAAAAATAAATGATAAAATTAACCAAAGTACTAAATCCAAGTTTTCAATTTGAATTTTTAAATAAATCTATATAATAAGGACATTATAAATAGAAAACCATCATTATTCAATATCTCCACTGTGGATATTCAATTATTACAAGGTCTCAAATATAATGATTAATCTTCGTATTTACGACCGCAAAATAGACAATGGAGCTCGCGCTCCACATCCTTCATTCAAACACAAATATCGATAGGCCATATCCCTTTACGGATATATTGGTGATTTATGGACCACGAAACGTATTAATTGTACACCTGAATACATTATAAGTTAGACGATTTGGAACCTGGTTTTTTTTACTTAAATGTTTTTGTAACAAAAAACCCCTCATATTGTCGAGAGCGCCCAAGGTAAGCTTCAATAACAATATTTACCATTTCGGTAATATAATTTAGATAATTCACAGTGTATCTGAAAAGAATTTAAATTTATTAAGTTTCTTTTTTTAATAAGAGAGAAGAAATAATTCGGTCTAATATAAACTCCAATTTTCAATTATTTAAATTTCGCGGAAAAATGTTTCCTTTAAAGTCGAGAAATTTGAGTTACGGAATTAGCTTTGTATGTGTAACCATCTTTAAATTTGAAAGCAATTTTAGGGAAACAAGATACAAGGCAAATGAAAAGTTGGAAAAGCCCATTTTTGAGGATACTGGAAGTCATTTTGAACAGGAATTTCTTTTTTTATACTTTCTAACAACTAATTTTGTGAGTTAAAGAACCCAAAATGTCAAATTAGTTTAATGAAACCACTGTACTGAGTACTACTAAATTCTACTTCTGAAATGAAACTAAGTCATATTATATTCTAAATTTCTTTAAAATTTTATTTTATATTTTTCCAGTAACCTACCTACTAAATATTGGCAAAACTTTGTGTATTAGAAAGGTTTTCCCAGACCATTACATTACGCAAACTTTTCCTTCCTCTGAAACTTTTAGGGAGTTTTTCTTCGTATACTAAACAAATTTATTTTCTAAATCATGTTATTATTTGTGAAGTAAGAATAAATCCAATAAAATAAATCCATGCCTTTCGTGTATAATATTCCATTTGTTATAATTATTGATTATATCACATATTATATTGAGGTATTCTTTACTAAATTTTGAAGTTACAGTTCAATATTTGCATTTGGAAACGAGATTTGAGTATTGTGGACTTTATTGTTCTATTCAACGATGGTATGAAGAGCGACAAGTTATACATTTTTAAGTAATATAATAATTTTATAATAAAAAATTTCTTCAGAATGCTAATAAATTGTGGTTAAGCAATATCACGAGTTTTAGACACCATTATAAGAATAATAAAATTCGGAATTTCATTCAAATTTGCCAGTCCTTTATGACATTCATCTGATCTTTCCAAAACTGTCATTATATTTATTATGACTTCAGTTATTACCATACAATATGACATTATTATCATATCATTAAGATATAAAAATGTTTAGTATAAAAAAAACAAAATATTGGAAAATATTATAAATAAATAACATAAAAGTTTTTCTTGTCTCGTATGATGATGTGCTCAATGACCCTCTCTAATTTTAATAATTTGCAACTCATTAAAATAAGAAAAATATACAAACTTATTGCTTTTCTCACTGACTTTCCGAGTGAGTTCAGTTTGGATTTTAATTTTAATTCATTTTCTCCATTCACCTGACTCAAATATTTCCGTTAATTTAATTGTATGGTATTAGTATGTACGTGGAAAAATATACGATAATATCAATCCTTTACAAATTTGTTTTATACTTTTTTTCCAAACACACCATGTATTACAGTGAGCTCTATAATTTAAATATAATATTATTATTTAACCGGACTCAATGTGAGTATAATAAAAAGTTTCAAGAATGAGAAAAATTAACAGGCTTGAATATGTATCAGTCGTAGAATTTCAGAAAAGCTAAATTCTCATAGAATCACTTTAAATTAAAGACAGAAGTATATAACTATTCTTTTTCATTATTAACAACTAAAAAAATTATGCTGTTCTTAAAAAATATGGTATTTTATAATATATATCCGGGACGACAGGTAGAAGTCAAAAATCCGCACTTGACTCTTGCTGGATTGGATGATTCGATGAAAACCAGATTTCTCGCATTGTCGGCTGTGAAGTATGGAAGAGCTCGCTGGTTCGAATACCCATAATACACCTCGTCGATGTGAGACAATTTCTACATGAATTAAATAGCGCTTACAAAGTTGGCTTCAATTACCCATTGCTTGAACTTGAACTGTAGCGAATGGTCGAACTGAACTACGAAATGTACTGATTTTTCAGCGACATAACCTCTATGCCATCCTCTCGTTGTGCGGCCGCCGGTTGTCAAGCGAGATTTTATGAACCCACGACCTCCCGATCGTCGTGTTTATAACTGCGGTTATCCGGAACAATGTTATGTACATTAATAATGTTATTATATGCATTTTTTTGATATTGCATGAATGAATATTTGTATTAAATTTTGAATACTTTTCATATCCTTTTTCAAGAAGTCTGCCCTTTCGATGCACCCATTGTACTATTAAAATCCGCGCTTAAAAAATACTCATATGAGCAGTAGATAAACTTCTTTGACCAAATCAATATTTGGCATAAATTAATTAAAAAAAAATAGCGCCACAATTTATAGGATGTAATAGTAGGTGATATTATCTGAAAACATTTTTCTTGAGGCGCTTAACAAAATAAGGAAAAGAAAAAAAAATTTAAAAATCCAGTGTCAGAGATAAATAAAATATACAACCTGCGTTTCTAACGCACAAATCACATCGTTGTGGTACAAATATGACGCTCCGTTTGATAGAAATGAAAAAATTAAATTTTAAATCAAACCCCATATATTAATGACACTACAGATATTTTTCTAAATAGACTCTGAAAATCTTAATGTAGTTATATCCGTAAACTGAACCTATTCCTCAGAAAGTAGCATGGAAGGTGTAGACATGAGCACGATATATATTAAATGTATCATAAGTCGTTTATAGATCGTAACATAATGGTTCGTCTGATTTGTAGTATTTTTCCAGTAATTTTAAAGTAATGATGCTATGTTGTTGAGAGCCATACTTAAAGCGTAACGAGCTAGATATTCCTGTTGAGTTATCACAATACCATTGATGAATCGCATTTTATAATAGAGATTTTAAAACTTTCCAAGGTTTTCCAATATTTATTTCGACATAGAACATGGCATATTTGTAGATTTTGCGATAGAAATTTATAAGAGTTGTGTTGAAATTGAAATTGAGTATGGTTTATATTATGTATCTTCAAAAATGTTAAAATTTAAAGGAATTAAAGATGATTTAAAGAAATAAATATTGATGCGATTTATCAAAGATTATTTGTTATGACATGTCATTTTTATCATTAAAACTTTGTTTAATACCGTTGGAATTCGCATGATAATTGTAATACTTAATTTCAGACAAAAATTAAATATTTCATCGTATTTTATATTGATTAAAGCATTTAAGTTGGGAACATCACTATTCATTATCCTAAAATATCCTTTGCTTTTGCTATAGCCATTGTTGTGCAGGATCCACAGACATGGAAAAACGAAATATATTTATTTTCAATTTATTCTTCCATAGCTGTCAATTATTTTATATGCAGGTTGTGAATTTAAATACAGCAAGATATTTTCCGTTCCACTGAAAATTAAAATGTGAAAATAATCTGTGTCCCTCTTGGATTTGAGTCTTCATTGCGTAGAAATATTTTATATATCAATAATAGAATATTTGTGATCATTATCAATATTTTCTCAATTTTAATAAGGTTTATAACTTTCATTATTAGAAATAAAACCTGTATAAAAGAATGTAAGAAAACACAGATTAAAGTAATTTCTTTCTTCTAAAAATACATAATTGTTTTTCTGAAAATTGTATCCTTGAGAATGAAATAGAAATCAATGATTATAATGCTCTTGTCTTACATTAGGGAATTCGCCACCACACGTAGTACTCGTATAACCAACATATTTATCAGGACGCGAAATATTGGAGACAAATTCATGGGCCATTTTTGAGATAGAGCTCTTAAAAAGTAGTTTTAAATTTAATCCATTTCAGAGGCCCATAAAAATAATATTTTCACCTAAATAAAGAACCCAATTCTATTGAAAGATTAGATATAGAGAGATTTTTTTAAGATATCTAATACGCCATGTTGAACGAAATATTCGACTCGCCGTAGATATGGAAATATATAGAGATTAAATTCTGAAAGTCATAATCCAAATCCTAAATAACAATTTACGCTCTAACGAAAGCTCGTTCAACTTTTGTGTTCATATATGATCCTTAACCCGGCTACTATAAAAGTTGTCATGTATATTTTATATCAACAATATATTTATATAGCACATTTCAAGAAAATAATTTTAATATACTTTATATCCCGAAACACTAATTAATAAAAGATATTAAACCTATACGAATTATTTTCTTCAGACATGTTAATTATACAGCAATTTGTTTTCAGAAATATCTAGAATAAGGAATAATAAATTATATTAATTTGAATTTTGAATCTAAAATATTGATATTTCATATTCATTATGAAACAATTTTTTCATTAAAATATTTTTGAAACGTAAATATTTCATTTCAATTTTTAATTAAAGGTTACAAAAGTTATGATTGATTATACTCACACAGGCTTTTTATAATATCCTACCTAAGTTTGAATAAGGCAATGGATGTATGATTATTACTTGGTCTAAAAAGTCATAAATTATCATTGCTATTATGACAGCGGAACAGAAAAATAAAGCCCGTGCTCCAAATCCTGCATCCAAACATTAAACAGGGCGTTATTTTTTGATATGTTCTTAATTGATGGCCCTCAAAACAATATATATTACATTACTTGATTTCAAATTTGGTTATATTCACACGAGGTTTCGTATGTAATATATAATCGCCAAAAAAAAATAAAAATTTTGAAGACTTGATGCGCAAAAATTAATTTATCTTAAAATAATTTCAAAATACCTAATTATTTTTGACAAATAAAAAAATTATTAAATAAAAAATTAATCGAATTTTATGTCATAAATTGCAAATATGTCGTAAAATAATATCGTATATTATTTTCAGCGTTGTTGTTTACAGCGTCAGTTACGTTTTTCTGTTTATACTTGAGAGCAAAGTTAGAACACAATCGATTTCACATTCCATAAAAACAAAAAAGATACATTATGAGATATTCATACTTTTAGATTTTTTGTCAAGGCTTAAATGGGCAAACACATGATGTGACTGTAAATTCTGAGAACAAAAGCTTTAAGAGTTTTTTTTTGGAACTGGAATTGATTAAGTTTCATGTAGCGCATCTATAAAAACCTTAAGTTTACTCAGAATTCAAAATACAAGTAAAGTTTAGATTAATTAAAGGCGTTCCACATGGGTAAATTGTCAAAATTTTTAGATTAAATAAGGTCATGTAAATTAACATTTTGTATAAATACCAAAATCTTTTCAGAGATAAGGAATTTGTTTAGTATCTGAGATTATATCATGGATATTTTCACATATCGCGATATAGAATGAATCACTAACCATATTTCCTCAACATCGTGTGAACAGGAAGGCGTAATTTTAATTGGCTAATGTGAGAAATAAAAATTGAATAAATTTTAATAATAATTCCTGCGAGATTGCAAAATGATTCACTTGTTTTTTATTTTAATTATTAAATTCCAAATACTTTATTTATTTTCAAATTTGAACATAGACGTATGCACGTATACACAGCCCCGCATAAGAACACACACACACGTGTGTGTGTATACATCCCTATATATATATATATATATATATATATATTACACACACGCACACACACACATATATATAAATATATACATACAAATATATATATATGTATATATATATATATATATATATATATATATATGTATGTATATATATATATATATATATGTATATATATATATATATATATATAAACATACACACATAATTTTGCTTACATTAAAGATAAGAGCTATTTTAATTTGTTTATTGTTAATTTACTATCAAATTTCTTCACGTTCAATTTAAGGATAATAGATTTCAGAGTTCCATTAAATTCAGATCGAAAGTTGAATTGATTATTTTATAAATAAATACAACAATATATACAACATTTTCTCTCACACGTTGTTTTTATAACCATTTCCTTGCATTATTTGGACTAAGAGAAAGAAACTTTAGGATCAAAAATTTTTCGGTCAAAATATTGATGTCAAGAATTTATTTTGGTACATCTTCTGAAACGCGTATTTACATTTTCAGTTTTAAACTAAATCTATTAAGGACATTATAAATACTAACCTCACAAAGCTCTATACCCACAAAGCCGTCTTCAAAAGATTTACACCTAAATAAGGCCATGGATATACGATTATTGCCAAGAGCAAATATCATAATTCATCATTGTTTTATGACCGTAGAATTGAACAATTGAGCCTGCACCCCACAATCTCCATGCGAACACAGTCGTCGAACGGCCACGTTCTTTTACGAGACATTGGAGATTTATGATTTCCTAAAAAAACGTAATACGTGAAAACATGAATACATTATAAGTAAGACGATTCTAAATCTGGTGGTTATAACTTAAATTTTTGTGTAATAAAAGCAACACTTCGTGAATAGCAAGCACGCTCTAGGTAAGTTTCAATATTATTATTAACAATTTTGGTAATATAATTTATGTAATATAAAATGTATTTTAAACGGACCGTAATTATATATTGTATTACTTTTTTTATTAGGAGACAAAAAATATAGTTTTTATGTTCTATAAGCCATGAATGGAAAATATTTAAAAACATTATATGTGATGCGCTTAAAGAAGTAAGGAAAAACATCGCTTGCATAGGTAAAGAAAATATACAAGTGTTTTTTTTATAATACACCAATCATATCAGTGTGGTGTATAAATGAAACTATGAGTGTTAAAAATGGTATTTTGAAGTAAAATAAGTGTTATTAAAATAAGTGTTAAAAATGGTATTTTGAAGTAAAATAAGTGTTATTAAAATAAGTGTTAAAAATGGTATTTTGAAGCATAATTTTATATTAATGACACTCTAAATTTTTTTCGGTACAAACTAAGAAAATCCTAACCCATCTAACTTGGTAAATTGAATGTATTCATAAGAGACACATAAAATGTTTCTAAGTGAGCGTTAAGTACATTTAATCCATCATAAATCATAATCATGCCGTAAAAGAATGATTTGTATTTTTTGTGACGTTTTAAAGCTGCGCTTCGCTGTTTGTATCCAAGTTCGTATCCAAATTTTTCAGACCTGACGGCTGGATATTCCCGTTCAACAAAGATAAATTATGAGATTTTGAGGCTTTCGAAGTTTTTACGGATACTAAAGTGAAGAAAAGCGTGATGTAGTTATCGATTTTACAACAAACGTTGCAAAGATATTTTTGAAATCTAAGAATTGAGTAAGATTTATATTATCTATCCTTAAAAAATGTGGGTATAATAAGTGTTGAAAATGTAAGTAAACTAAAGATATTTAAAAGACAAGCTTCCTAAATAATTTGGATTACATTAGGCCAAGTAATTTAATTTTTTGTGTTAAGACAAAACATATCTATAAAATAGAAGTATAGAAATTACTTCTAATATATCAGAAATTTATCTCTTTTTAATACTTATCATGTACAATTAAAACAAAACAGAGTATTATAATATTCTTACCAAAAAATGAAACAAAGTTTTGTTAATTTTTTAAATTATTAATTAGTTTATTTCTTTATAGTTGTTTTTTCTAGACTTCGATATTACTTTAATATTGCGGTAGAGATTTGTCAGCCAGTATAACAGATAAAACAGTAGGTCATATACTCGTATAATGTAAACGTCCATAACGTATGCCTTCACGTATTAAGTTTAATGGATCATAAATTGCGAACGTATTGGAAAAGAGCGACGTCTATGGATTTATTGTATTTTAAAGTTACCATTTGATGCTCGTATTACAACAATTCGGTATTCTTGTTTGGAAACTTGAGTGAAAGTTTACATCCTTAGTAACGTGTGTGAATTATAATATGTTGCGAGAGTTGTAATATTTTTTAAAAAGAAAGGATATCGTTGAATAGCCTAGGTAATAAGTATATTTTTTCTATTCAAAAGGCTTGTTTTTCGTAAAAAAAGTTTACTTATCCCGGAAATTTTGTTACAAATTGTACACGGTTATGTATTATGGTTTACCAAGAGTCTTTCTCAGTTCGTTGCTGGACATATGCCTCTTCCATTGCGTAAACAAAGGTAAAAATCCATTCTCTGGATAGAAAGGTTGGCGATCACATCGCGTAACTTCTGTTTGTCGCTGGTTTGCGGTTAGTTACACAAACACAAGCACAACTCCATCCAGCTGGGCGAGTAGCGGAAAACCTTCATTACTACCTTCACGATGCAGTACGGCGCGCAGTCGAATATCGTAAGAAACCTATTATGAATCCAACGCCCGTGTTGTCGACACACTTATTTATATATAAAGTTTAAAGATATCCGGACATTCTGCTTATGTTAGACTAATTAAAAATATCGGCTGTGAAAATCTATTCATAATATACTCTTTACAGATATGGGAGAGACAAAATATTTTGCTTCTATCTCTATTATTCATTACCTGTGCTTTATTTTATAAAAAAATTGTGTACCAATTATTATTGCAACATCATTTTTGGATTTGTCTTTAAAATGTTAATGATAATAGTCTATATCATTTTTATGATTCGGGCTTTATGTAGATTTGATTCAGGCTTTATGGAGGTTTTATATTTATTACTTTTTGAGCGGGTGGGAAATCAAGCGATACAGGTCCGAGGAGCACCGCGCCTCAGCTCACACTGTCGGTTTGCATGTAAGCCAATAACAAAAAAATGTGTTTAGTATATATTTTACGAGATGTTTTCGGATATTTTTTCAGACAGATAAAATATTTCAGTTATATTTGGAAAACAACCAGGACTTCAAAAGTATTGTCAAAAAAAACATATTTTATTTGCATGGCCACAAATTTATTAATTTTTGCTAAAAAAAAAATTAAAATCAATCTGCTGTTGTCAGCTCCTTAATCCAAGTCCAAGTCCAAGCTTAATTATATTAATTCTCATATAAGTAAATTGCATTTAGAATTGTACACTTATACATTCAAAATATAACACTATTTTTATAGCATAATATGTATATTTATAACAACAGTGTATGCAGTTTCTATATTGCATGCATGACTTTGTGTTTTGAATTTTAAATTTAGTTTTTTCTCCTTTGTGTGGTTCTTTAAAAAAAACTGCGGTCTCAATGCATCTTTAATAACTTTAAAACCCGTCCTTTAGAAAAAAATATGCGTGCTTTAGATACACTTGAAGAATTACTCCACCATTGGGAAAGATTGAATTTCAAATACACGTTGTTTTTGGGACGTAATCGCTCTACCGTGGATGGCAAGTATAAAAAAAATATTCCTTGTGAGCCGCAAGGAGCACGAAACAAGGAAAAGAAATATATTTAAAAAATCTAGTAATGGAAATAAAGAAAATATCCACTTGGTTTTTCCGATATTATATATATAATATTGCTTCGAAATAAATATTAAAATTTGCTTAAATGTAAGTTTTAAAATAGTGTTTAAATCATATCTGCGGTATTAATTATTTTAGAGTGATTTTTGGCATAGCCTATGGATATCTTAACGCATTTATGTTGCTAAATATAATTTATTCATAAGATTACGTATAAATGAAATGTATGTAATTGAGCTTGAAATATATCGTAATAGATCGTATAAGACTGATGCGCATTATTTGTATCGTTTTGAAGTCGATATTCGAAATGGACTCGATAGTCGCGTTCCGCTTTCCTAACCATAGAAATGAATTATGAGAATATACAGCTTTCCAGCAATTTTAAATTGGTAGTCCTTATTTGTAAAAAAAATATAATGTAAAAAAATCTTTTAGAAAAAAATGTTATAGGAGTTTTGTTGAAGTCGAAATTCAATAAAATTTAAATTATATTAATTTAGATATCAGGACTCGTGGTAAGAATTGAAAGTTTAACTACAATTTAAAATAAGTAAAAGTAATTAAACTAATACTTTTTCGAAATGTGGGTAGTATCATGAAATCATTTCAGAAAAAATAAAAAAAGTACTATTGAAATTTTCGTAATGCGATTCTTTGGCAGTATCTGCTCCGAATGTTTGAAACGTAATTAAAAAATTCAAAATATTTGCTCCCAAAAATAGAAACACGTTTTTTTCTACCTTTTATAGGGTTAAAAGTTTTATGTGTAGGTATATTAGTTTTAAGTATTTATTCTATTGTTTGTTTTTGTTAATTACTATATAAGTAGTTTTTCTTTTCTTTATATTCGGCTTATTTAATCGGAGTGTTATATACTCAGTTCGTAGTAAACGGAGACTGTGCATTATATAATTTTCCCACTGAATTATGTATCATACCCACAACTTTCCAAGGAAATAAATATGGACTACATTACATTTCAATACAAGGTCAATTTATTTGGTTATTGAATAAAACATTCCGTCAAAGTTAAGGGCATCATCATAAGTAACTACGTACATTTATGGAAAAAGTGTATAATATCATCATTATATTAGAAATAATCGGCTTGATCCACAACTTTTTCTCCTTCAACGTGAGCGAAGCTGCGAGTCAAAGTTTATAGCACATAATTTTAAATAGAAAGATTACGTATTTTAGGTAAATTTGAAATCTGTAAATCATTGTGTGTTTTTAACAAACAAATAAACGGACGTCCAAAATCGACAGACTCCGTCATCAAAACCATTTTATTCCGTATGAAATATTTTATAATAATCCCTAAATACGAGCTGTTTTTGCCCGTATGAACTGTATTGCTTTAATCATATTTAACGATTAATATCCATTTATACTCATTTTATGAAAACCGTATAATATTGGGCTCTTCTTTCATTCCAAACACATCCATTCACACTTCACTCATTCAATGCTTGTGTAGCTTGTGGAAAATCATATTTTACAGAAAATTGTTAATATTTTTATATAAAATTAGAATAGCATCATTTCAGATGTTATTAGATATATAAGAAATAATAATTGTTTACATTTATGTAAACGGAAAAGATCAATTTTGAATATGTTAATATAAAAATATACTTTTCTTATAAAAACTGAAAATGTGTGTGTAAAATTATTCCTCCTTTCCAGAGCTAGGTTATCATTATTATATAGAGTTTTCTAGTTTTTTTTTGAATATTCTATATATGCCAGCATAAAATTATAGACATCCAATTATTGTCAGTATCCAAAAGCGTCACCATTTAACATCGCTTTTACGGCCGCAAAACGGAACAATTGAGCGCGCGTTCCCAATCCAGCATCTAAACACAAACACCGAACGGCCCCGGCCTTTTGCAATATATTCGGGATTTACGACATATAAAATTTGAGACATGTACACGTGTATATATTATAAGTTACACAATATCAAATCTGGTTATTTTTATTTAAGTTTTCGTGCATTAAAATAGAAAAACCGCCATGTATGTGAAAGGCGACATAGGCAAGTTTCAACAAAATATTGAAAATACATATGATTCACTCGTTAAAAGATTTGAATTAAACGAGTTTAAAAATTATTTTACAATACCATTTTTGATAAGGAAGTAAAAATAATGCAGTGAAAAAATACGAAGTTAAATTTAAAAATTATTAAAATCTCATTGAAAGAGGGAAACCGTATTAAAGGAGCGATTGAAACTTATAGCCTGAGACTACTATTTTGTTTTTTATTTTAAATAATTGTTAATAAAAATACGGAAATTATTTAAAGAAAAAATTAATAGATTTGAGACATTAGGTACATTTTATTCATGGAGAGATTTTAGGTAATGCGATTTATAATTTTGGATTCAAAAGCGACAAGCGACCTGGGCAAATTTTCCTTTCGATCCGGAACTATTGTTATTTAGATTAAAAAAATTAAAATAAATAAGAGTTATTGAATTAGCTTCCCACTTTTAACTATTGATTGATCTTCTAATTTAATTTTTTTCTTTCTAATTTTAACTATTGATTTTTTCGACTTAAATAAATTTCTAAACTATTCTGAAAAGAAATGAAAGTACAGATTCTTATTTAACTCATATTCCAAACAGGTTTGTGTGTATGTTTTGAATTAAACATGTTGTATTATTACTGGCTAAACTAGACGAGAAGTCACAAACGAATTGGTTGAAACTTTTTACGGCAGCCATTAAACTCAGATTTTGGTCTCAAATCAAAAAAATTTCTGTTAATTTCCAGTCATATTTACTTTTACAATATAAATGTGAGTGCGTGCGAGCGTGTGGGCGTGAGTGCGTGCGTGCGTGCATGCGTGCGCATATATATATATATATATATATATATATATATATATATATATATATGGCGGTACCTATTCTAGATATACGCTTGTGTAGGTATATATTTTACGATGAAATATAATAGTCAGGATTTTGCATTTTTTTCCAAAGAGACAAATTTATATTTAACATTTTTAATGTTTTAAATAGTAAATATTTTATACCATATTTGCGACGTTTATTATTCACAACTCACGACAATTCTGGATATATATTTAGAAAGAGGAAATGTTGTGCGATGCGTTGTCTTATTCTATAGTCGTGATAAGTTTAAGTTTTAAGCTTGGTCAATTAATGAATCTACAAATAAGCTAAATTACAATAAAATATGATTAAGCGATGCTACGCATAAAACTAGTCTTCAGAATTCATTATACTATTTGAAAACTTTCGTAACTTTTAGCAAATTTTGCAGTTTTCATGAGATTTATATTATATTTCTAATACTTTATCAAGATATAACTTCAGTCGTATGAAGAAAAATTAAAGTATTCAGTGCATGTATTGTTGCTGATTATCCGTTCACCAATCTCGTCTTACTTTAAAAATTTTTTATCTCGAAAATAATCTTAGAAAAATTAATTTTTTTTTAAATTACTGGCTTGTTAAACTGATTACACAAGGTAGTATTTTCCTAATAAAATAAATTATATTATTTGGAATAGTAATAACAAAAAACCCTCACATTCAATTTACAATTTATTCTTTTACTATGTACTTATACAAAAATTTCAAATTCCAACAATAAATATCCTTAAGTAGTTTTCGTTTTATCTGTTTTCATCTCTTGACAATATAAAAAGGTTATATGTGAGGAGAATTTCCTTCGTGAGAATTATTCAGAATAAAGAACATGAAACAATATTCATATTTTGTATTTAAGTTTTCTAAATTCGTTACGTATATTTTTTTATATCAATCTTTCTGAAATGCATATAGAGTTGAAACTTTTAATTAAACCGACAATGTCCATTATGAATATTAAAGCATCATAACTCATTATATACACGAAATCTTCTTCAAAATATCGTATCTATATTTGAATTAGGCTGTGGATATACGAATATTGTGAGGTTTACAAATGTCACAATTTATCATCGGTTTTACGACTGCGGAAATGACCGATTGAGCTTGCGGTCTGAATCCCGCATCCAAACACAAACACAGAACAGCACGTTTCGTTTACGATATACTCGTGACTTATGACTCATAAGATATAAATACGTCAACACACGAATACGTAATGTGTAACATGATTTCATATCCGATTCTTTTGATGTGAAACATCTATAGGCGCAGGTATAAACCGGGTCGTTGGCGTGGCGACGCTTGCCGTGGTGACGGGTAAACGCTATACTAAGGTATATATATAGTCTATATGTAGTAGAGTGTACGGTATGGCGACGTGTCGCCATGCGCAACCGACTACGCGACCCCCTCCTCACTCAGTTCGACGCTGTTGTTTACTACGGTACACATAACCTGTGCTTTATTATTTTTGTATTAATTGAAAATCAATTTTTATTAAATAAAGTCACCATTTTCTATAAGAAATTCGTAATACTTTATTTTTTCATTATGCTATATTTAGTTCCTGTAATAATCTTGTCTTTTATGCATATAACTTGTACGAACACAATGTTTCACATCTGCCAGGCGTCCCGTGACGGATTTTTTATTCAAGTTTTCACGCAATAACACAGGAAACATGAATGTTCCAAGGACGTTCATAGATATCAAGTGTGCTCTACCTAAACTTCAATCATTTTGTAGTCGATATAAATGTAATGAAATTTGACGAAACTTTTTGAAGTTAAACTAAATAAATTTACACGCGTATGTCCAAAATTTCTTATATGACAAATGAAATAAAAATTCTAGTGTTAAAATATTTCTAAATTCCACATTCTGCGGCATTAAAAAAACTACTCTAATAATGGTATGTTTGAAACTGTCAATACAATTTAATTCATTACTGAAGTGATCTGTGAGTAAAGAAGGACATATTATTTATATTGCTTTCATTGAAGACCTTAATGAAATGTGGTTAAACATCATAAAGATTTTGACAAATATATTTTCCTACACATTTTACAGTAGGTGAAAAAACAAATATACTTAAAAAAGACCACTTTTTATCTTAACTTTTCAGAATAACCTACTATCTAAACTGAGTCTCGTCATATTTTTATGTGCAAACTCAAAAACGGAATATATAATTTTTTATAAAATTTAGGATGGAGGAAAATACTATTTACATCATTATTAATTATTTATATTCCCTTTAGAATAAAAATAAAAAATATGAAACGTCCTATATAAATGTGGTGCTTGGGGGAGAAACTTGCAATGACAAAGTTAATACCCCTCTTCTAAGTTGTTCACAGTATTTTCTGTACAAAATTTAAAAAAAATTATTATTGCTTCTATCAAATGAATTTCTTTTACTATCCGTCAGTGGCGTACAGTGCTTTATAAGAGGTAAAACTAGCTATTTCATATCGGTAATATAATTAGATAGAAATACAAATAATTGAAAAATATTAATAGGTATTTTTAGGTAAACAAAATTTAAGTTATAGAATTATAGTTTATAGAATTTTGTTTATAGATTATTTTTGGATGTCCATATTCTAAAGAGCAAATTGACTTTTATGTATCCACTATTATAAATAAAGCACCCTCACTTCACTGTTAGTTTTTAAATGTGTATTATTGATAAGAGAAAAATTAGGTTCCAATTATGTTTATTAAATTTTCTTCTATTTAAGAAATTTACCCATTTTCCCTGAAACATTTCATGAAAATTATGTTACTATACTTGTTTTCTTTGAAAAGGAAATATGGTTGAAAAATTCTTTTAAAAGTGGTATATTTAAAAAGTTCGAATTTTAACAAGATTGTGATTACCTAGGCGGTTGAGCTCCAATATAAATCCAATAAAGTTTCACTTCAAATTTAATTGTATATAATATATGTGATAAAAATAACACAACGTTCTGTATTTTAATACAATGTTATGTACATTTCAATAGCCATCTGAAAAACACTCAACTATCTCAATTCCTTTTCAGCTAACATTTGCTTTTTTTAAATTCTCTCAGTTTTTTACTATAAATTTTGTAATATATATCAATTCTCACTATAAATATATTTTTGTTTGTGTATCAGATTAGTTATTACAAATCGAAGTTTTATTATTTTAAATTTTATTCACATTTTCTAAACACAATTTCTTGTAATTTACTCCTATTCATGTAGTTGTACGCTAAAAATTGGCTTAAAATATTTCTATAAAAAAAAAGAATTATTCAACATATATTAAAATGTTTGAAGTATTGACATGAATTTATTAGATCAGAAAAAACATGTTTTTAAGATTTTCTCCATATTTAAGAGAGAAAATAAACTTCTTTTAGTACTAATTAATTTTAAAGTTAGTTAATTTTTATTTCATTACATATACTAAAAATTACGGCACTTCTAAAGATTTAATCTAAACACGTGTGTCATGTATGTTTACCAAATAAAAACCGCACCAAAAAAAAAAACAGAAAGCGAATCTTTTTTCCATGAAAGGAAAATATCAGTACTTGTAAAATATCAGTACATGGAAATGATTACAGCATTGCTTTAGTATCCAGGAAAGAGGTCAATGAAAATAAGGGAAGATGTTTAAAAAAAATGTTAGTTTGTTATGGGTATGTGTGAAGTGTATTATGGGTATGTGTGAGGGTACATATATACATACGTATGTGTACTTTTAAAGGCTGATAAAACCTGAAAGTATGTAAATGATTTTATGTAAATTGATTTTATGTGAGATGTTATGTAAATGAGTACGGATGGATTTCTTTATTAGATAGTACTCAGCGGATTGAATAAACCAATAAGTTTTCAAGATCGGAAATCAGATTCAGATTCTGGAGATTATTTTCTGTTATAACACGACTAAATCTATTATTTTTAGTGAAATATCATTTAACTTTACATCTGACCTAATGCGGGGTCAACAGAATTGAAATTTTGACTGGGTTATTATTTTACTATTGCGTTTGACACATTTACTTTAATTCTCCATTTTGAATCTATTGTGTTTGACAAACTGATTTTTGTTGTTTAGTGGAATTCTCTCCAGAATCCTGGTTTTAACTTTTTCATCCTGTTTTACAATAAAAACACATGAATTTCAAGGTGATATACATGTAATAATAACATAAGTGATGCTTGTGTCAAATGAAACGAAACTTCTAATAATGACCATAAATTTTAAACATAAAGATATTTTTGGTTATGTCCTCTAAAAACAGCAATTTTTCATCATTTTTACAGCTATAAAATGGAATAATTGAGCCTGTATTCCGAATTCCGCATCCAAATACGAATATAAGATAGCCACTCACAAAGGTGATAAAGAATGGGTTACGTTCCGCTACGATATTTTCAAGATTTATGGTCAATAAAAGGTAATACGGTGAACGGGAAGATATGTTTCATGTGACACGTTCTGAAATTTGTTACTTTGATAATAAAAATGCGTTAGGATTTTGGTCATTACCGAAAATATTTAAATAAATGTCAAAATTATCAATATGTAAAATGTCAATATCAACAAAAGTTATTTCCGATTGACTATCGCATTAAAAATATATTAATATTAAATTTTTTTGAGGAATTAAGTAAACATGTACATTTCAATACTTACAAGGGGAGTTATTTTGAACTCGCTTTTTTCTGAAGTTTTGCGTTGTAAACATCAATCAATCCGTTAATAAATTTATTATTCTTATACATGAACGATAACCAGCAAAGAACGCATGTGTCACATTTTACAAGTATTTATTGTGAACATAACACAAATGTTTAAATTCACGTTCAAACTTCTTTTTTATCCTCGACACATTTTTATTTTATGACTAGATTAAAAGCTGCAAAGAATGTTATTTGACTCGTTCAACACTAACATCAGGCTTTTACCGCATGTAAGATCACTGCTTCATACATGAATATGTATATATATATATATATATATATATCAAAATCAAAGTCTTCGGAATTTTTTTGGTTGCGTTCAAGTCATTGTATGATTACCACCTTCGTGGCCTTAAATTTTATACTTCTAAAGTATTAGCCTTCTCTACCTCACTAAATCAATAACGCAACCGTTATAAAATTATTTACATGTCCGTCTGTCCATATACCACAGCAAAAGAATCATAAAAAATATTAAATTTGGCAAGGTAACGCATCTTATTAACACACATGTATTGCACTAGTTAATAATTGAAAATATTGATACAGGAAAGAAAAAGAGAACAAGTCAATAATCTATTTTTTTATTTAATGCATATATTTATTAAAAGTGAAAAAAAAAGTTTACAAAAATGTAGATTAAAAATATTCGAAAATAGAGAATTTCGCTTTCTTATTGCAGAAACTCCTGAACAAAATATCATGAAAAAATGGGTTGCAAGAACCTCACTACAAGAAGACGGAACGATTATAGCGACTATTTTTAGGCTGAAAGTTTTTTAAAATTTGGATCATATTTTTATGCTTGTAAAATTTACATTAGATTAGAATGAATACCAACAACGCGGTAATTATATATTTGCGAAAAGTCTAAGCTTGCTCTTACAATTATTATTACTTTTATATTTTAGATTTTTTATGACTAAACCGATTATACTAGGTACAGTTTTTAAGATATGCACCATATTTATACTCCTATCATATTTCACATTTAGTTAAATTGTTACGGGACGTATACAAGATGTTATAAAT
Organism: Druceiella hillmani; assembly: GCA_039881145.1. Taxonomy (NCBI): domain Eukaryota; kingdom Metazoa; phylum Arthropoda; class Insecta; order Lepidoptera; family Hepialidae; genus Druceiella; species Druceiella hillmani. The sequence goes on along the minus strand of JAYKKI010000022.1, from coordinate 26,436,637 downwards.
ATGAAACAAAATAGTTTAGCGCGTTAAACTTGTACATATATTTAATTTTAACAATAAATCAAAATCACAATAGATTTGGAGTTCGGAACTTATAAGTTTCCTGACGGGACAAATTTATGGAAAACTAATGTTGGAATATTATTTATTTGTTTATTCACTTTTATACTTAATAGATATAGCGGACATATTGCTACATGAGCAATCTCTTCCAGTTAACCATAAAAATAGACAATAAAAATGAAATTGAAAGACAGGACAGGACAAGGGAACAAAGGAAAAGGTTTCAAGAGAGGCAGTACTTTTTCACTCGATCTTTGAAAATATTTAGGGTCATATAGGGTAGGGAGGATTTTCCTGGTATCAATATCCAGGTAATTTAAAATTTTTGTTGCTTGGACAGTAAAAAGAAAAAGGAGTTAATAAAATTGACACAAATAATGGATACTTGATCTATATTTTTTCCCACTACGGGTTTCCGTACACGCTTAGCCGCATATTAACATTTAATCATTGTGCCTAGTAAATATATTGTCTGGAATATTACAGGCATAAAAGTACATATTTTTAAAATATAAATTGCTTTTAAGCGTGACTGGAGTTATTTCTTTGGAGTTTCTATAAACTTTCACTTTATGTCATTAATCGACTATTATTCGTAAACTAGTAGAGCCTATTAGCTATGATAATTCTCTGTTTAATTTCGTAATATATTTTACTATTGTGAATACTTTCAATGCATTAAAACATCGCGGTTTAGAAAGTAGGGATTGGAAGACTTGAGACTAACAAAACTGACTATTTTGATCTGTTACCCCAAACTGTTTCCTATCTCGAAAAAGTTCTCATGATATATTTTTAAAAGACCTATTCAACAATATTCTGCACAAATGGGTATGTGAATGAAAGTTAAATCACTCCCATTTTACATGCATGAGGTACCTCCTAAAGTAAACTATTTTAAAACACTTTTTTTCTAGCTTTTCAGGCGTCACAATTTTATACGCAACCATATCAAATTTCAGCTTTTTAGCACTGATTATCTGCGAGGAAAAGTCAGTGATTTGATAATTGGAAGCATTCCTAGTTTGTTTATAAGATCACTCATTATTTTCTTTTCCTGTTTTCAATGCTACCGTTTTTGATAAATATATTTTTATGTACCTTGATCTGATTGCATTACTGGAATAGAGTAGTGGTTTCCAATATATATTGTTAGGTTATAAAATTATTATATATTTAAAAGCATGGAAAACGTCGAAAAGTTAAACACCAGCTAAATGGTGGTAACGAACTTTTTTCACACAAAAATATTTTAAAATTCCAATGTAAAACAATAATGAAGACAACTATAAATATTAAAAGTATTTTAGTACATTTACATATTCATAAAACCTGAAGATACAAGTCATTTATTGTTACTTTGATAATGAAAACGCTTTAAGATTTTGGTCATAACGGAAATATTTTATACCTGGAATAATTGGGAAAATGTAAGGCAAAATAAATTTGTGCCCATAATTTTCTCTTACTTGTTTGTGTATAAAACTTTAATAGTTAAGTTCGATGCACTACTATCCACCTAAATAAGTAATCTGTCAAGTATGAGTAGAACTTGCACTGTGAAATTTCTGTACATATAGGCACATATAAACATTCAATGGTAGGTACTTGGCATTTCAAATAAACTCTTTTTCGCCAGCCAATTATATTTATAATCTACATGTTTTACATAAGTATAGAAAATAGTACATGTATAAAAATTATAAGGTTTATGACAATTGCTATGATTTTACTTTAATTTTCTTTTCAGTTTTTACCAACATGAAAAAACCATGAAGAAAACCTTCATGGTTTTTTCAAAATAGTTTCTGAAAAAAGGAGCGAAATGCTGCATTTTTGCGGATATTTCTGGAATAGTTTTCTAATATGCATTTTATGCATTTTAACATTATGAAAAATAGGTTTAAATATAATTGTGATTCTCATAATGAGATAACATCCCCTATGGAGTATAAAAAAAAAGTAAGGCATTTATTTTAATTCATGAATGATAATTCCTAAAGTCCAAATTTTTAATTTTTACATCGCATGGTTTCTAAGAAAGACGGTTGTGAACATGGAGCAACGTCAATATGTTACATATATATCATTCGTAGGTATAAAAATATGGTGCATATTTGAAAATTATGACTTTAGAAATACTGTTAAAGTTTTTCCTCACACGTTGTGTGGGCTTCTGAAAATCCTTATTTTTATAGTTTTTCAATGAGTAGTTTCGAAAAAAGAGAGAGGTGCATTATTTTTTGCATATTTTCCAGTATATCTCGGAAACGTGACACCGCAAAATTATGTAAGAAATATTTCTCAGCCTTTTATAACTAACCTTTCCAAAGATATATGCTCACGCTATGTATGGAAGTAAAAATATATTTGGGTACATTATATTCCCTCCTAACATTTTCACAAAAATATTTACAAATGTTAGCTATTGAGGCAGGCTAATATATTTCATTCTTTTATCAAATGTCAAGTTTCCACGTCAAGCTGTTTCTGAAAGAAACGGCTGTAACCAACAGATGGATAGACACGGATGTAACTTTTTACGGATTTTCTTTTCTATTTTGGGATAAACAGTTTTAAAAATATCAGATTCATACGTATATGTGGCCTGAATGAATACATCTAGGATATATTTTAGTGAATAACATTATAATTATTCATTGTGAGTTGAGGATACCAAACTAATTGCTTTCACTGCTATTTTCGCATAATTTCTGAACACAGCGCACAAGTATTTTATTTGCTTTCTTGTTAATTTTCTTGTTGACACTTTAGAAAAAATAAAATAATTTCAGCTTGATTTTATGAGAAATCATATTTTCCAAATATATAACACAAAACATTTAAAAATAAAGTAATCGAGCTTAGCTAAGTGAGTTTCCTAAATCGACACCAATTTAAAGCAGTCACCGAAAAATATCGATTGAGCACATTTCTTTTAAACTTACCAAGTGATTTATAAAATTAAATTCCCATTTAAAAATACATGTCTAAATATTACTGATTCCTGTTTTTGTCTCATTAAATAAGTGATAGAACTATTGTATTCGAGTAAATATTATTATAATATATGGTTTTATAGAAAACATCGATAATCTGAATCGACAATTATTTATTGCAAACAAAATAATTTAATTTAATTTAAGATATCCAAAATTGTTATTATATTATGAAAATAAATTACCATATTACGGGTTACATTTTTAATGTGAACTGAGTAAACTTTATTCTCTATTCCCAACCGAAAATTGCTTTGTAAATAATAAATCCAAATGAAATTCCCCAATTAAAAACCAGGCGGAATTTAATTAAACCTACAGCGCCATCTGTCAACCAATACGAAACAAAAAGAAACGCTTTATCCACGTCAATTTTCATGAATTTGTGGATGGAGTTAATTGAATAATTTTCAACTTGCAAGAAACTAATAAATATTTCACGAGCTTTTGAAATATGAGTATGATAAAAATATTGCTTTTGTTATTTGAAGAAAAACTTGAGAATATTTCAGTACGATAATCAAAATACGTTTGTATCATGTGAAAGGTTCATAGCACAAAAACAATATCGAAGTATTCCACATAAGTTACAACAATTAAAAAAAAATAGAAAAATTAAGGGTCTTAAAAGAATTTACACTACGGCTACGTTAATGTCTCAAATATTGTATGTGCACTTGTATATTTTTATCATAAACCGAAATGAACACAAAAACTAATTAATCAATGAACTGTTCATGAGTTCAATACGTTAACAACTGTAATGCAACTAAGCAGCGAAACTGTGCTGGTGAAACATAAATAACATCAGCCACTTAAGGAAACACGATTATGGTCAACCACAAAATGTTTCGGATACTATTATTTCAACTAAATTCTCTTGCTTTTAAACTGGTCAGAATTTTGTACAGTATAATTTGAAAATTTTTGCAAGAAGTAATCAAGGCCATAGTTTCATCAAAATAATTTTATTCGAATAAATATACACAAATATTTGTTACATTTTGTTTTAAACTTAATTGGTTAAAAATAAAGAGTTAAACAAATAATTATTGTTAAATTTTGCAAATTATATTTATAGACTATAAAACGCGTGTGATTGAGCTGTATAAGTTAAAGCATTTAGTTTTGTTAAACCTACTCAGTATTGCTTGTAAATATATATACGCTTAATTATACATACAATAATTAAGTAAAAATCACACAATATGTACATATTTCATGGCTTTAATTTTACTTTTCTATTTAGAAAGTTTCTGAACATTTACTAAACTATTTATAGAAAACTATTCCTTGAAAAGTAAGTAGAAGCATAATTTTGAATATAACGAAAGATCAGGGAGAGGAATTAAGGAAATTTCTAAGCATACAACTTATTTGAGTGCCAATTGTTTATTGAAGCTAATATTGAAAAGAGTTGTGCAATCTCAAATTCAATTGGTGCATATATTCAGTGTTGTCAAGTTGGTGCATATATTCAGTGTTGCTTCAAAGTATATAAAAACAATGTACTTCGAAGGACAGTCATGATCAAACACCAGAAGTATGGCCTAGGTTTTCTACAGCCTTCCATTTCATGATTCACAGAGCTTTATCCATTCCTCTAGAAACACCTAATTTATGTAAAGAAATACATACTATAAAACAAATCGCAGTAAATAATAACTATGACCTATCAATTGTCACAAAACTGTACCATAATAAATTAAGAAAAATTCTAATACAAGAAATATATCCGGTCGTGCCAAATAATAATAATATTTACTATAAATTTATCCCATATATAGGTAATGTATCACTCAAATTAGGAAAACTCTTAACTAATAATAAAAATATAAATAATACAACATGTGCTTATAGTACTTTAAATTACTTGGGTTAAACCATTATTAATAATAAAGAAAAAATAGATAAACAACAAAGATAGGTGCCTATAAACTTATATGTAACGACTGTAATAGTGTATACATAGGTCAAACAGCACATTGCCAGCTCGAGAAATAATAAACCAGACACATCTCACTTTGCTAAACATCTCATTGAAAATAACCATCACCCCCATACTGATAATACCCTCTACATATTAGAAATAAATAAAAAAGGTAATAAACTTAATATCCTAGAAATATTAGAAGTAAACAGAAATAAAAAAGACACCAAGGTTAATATATTAAATGAAGAACTAAACATAATATCATCACCCACACTCAATATCTTATAGATATAATATAATTAGACAACACTGATACTGCAGTACTCTTCAAATTGTGTCAGCCCAAATACACATATAAATATAAGTATATATAATAAAATAAAAAAAAATGAAAGAGATAAATAAATAAATATATGAATAAATAAAATTGGATATATGTAGAAATAGTAGTATTACTCTTTTGTTTACTTTCAGATACCCTTGCTTTTGTGTAAATATATTACCGATAAAAACTTCCATTTCATTTTATTACATACACCGGAAAATTTTCATCGTATAATCTCACATAATAACAACAATTGAATTTATTACCCTCACTAAAATACTGGTATATTGTATAACTCTCGGAAATATAATAAAACCTACACCGCGCACCTGCACTAAACCCACTAACATAAGCAGTAGAAAAACCCGCACAAACCCGGCTTCCGCTTTTGTGTTTGAAACATATAAATGCTGTTGGATGTTCCTAAGAGTTAATTTTTGCTAATATCCTACCTGAAGATGTTGTAAGACAACGAAACCTAGGTCGTGGTAAAGAAATAATACTACATCACGTAGTTTCATTTCATTGTGATTTTTACATATAAATATTTTAATATAATTACGGATTTATGCTTCATTGTGGCCAACATTTTGTATCGGTAGTTACAATATTCAATTTTGGACGCAGATTCATAATGAGTAACCTTGAACGCTATTACAATCGTATTTGTCTTAAAAAATTAATTCCGCAAATTGTTCCCTTATGGAATTTATGTTTTCATTTATACATTTTTTTTAAATATTAAGAATCTTTATCTAACGATAATTTTTAACAAGTTAGTTGTTTGGTATGACGTCTTAAAAAACCAACAAAACTGATGAAAATCCATTTAGTTAATTTATGTTCCGAAGTTTTTTATTTTTGCGCGCATTGCGTTCGACCATTAAGACAGTTTTTAAAAAATTCTACCAGTGCCATATTGGTGAATATTTTAAAATTAAGTGTGATAAATAAATCAAAACAAAATCCGCACAACACACCATTTGTTTGTAGCCACCTTCGTGATACTGTAAGTTAAACACCTCGAAATAAGCACGAAAACATTTGTTTTTTAATGATATGTATATTTATAAGGCTTATAAGGTTAGGAAATAACATTAAATCAAATTATAGCACCTACCATAGATGTCTATGATGTAATAATTATAAATATGCACCATGTACGTACCTCTAAAATATATAATAGACAATATATTTACGTGGTGGAAATTCAATGCTTGAAAAGACTTTAATAGAAATTATACGTATCTCTATATATTTATAAGTGGTTAAAATGTATTTGTAACGTATTACGAGTTATGCACATAATTGACAGATTTTAATGAAACCGCCTTTGCCATTTCCAGAACAAATGCCAAATATAAAATCATAATCTAAAATATACGTTTTGGTGTATTAATGTGAATATTATATTTTTTCACGTAATTATAGAAATATAAAGCTGTGTTTTCATTTATTATTTAAGTAGAAAATTTTCTTGAAGAAAAACTTTTTGTTTTATTACCATTATCGACGAGGAAAGTTGATCTTTACCCTTTACACTTTCCCTTTATAAGATACTGGGAAATAATTTGTTTTAATATTGACATTTTCTGAATGGACAAAGAGACGAAGTATAGACCTGAACAGACGAATAACTGTTGAGTGAGTTAATATTTATATAAAAATTGCTTTTACCATTTGAAGAAACGTGAAAATATTTTTAGACTTTACCGAAAAGTATAAAGCAAACACTGATAATGAAATGGGCTTGAAAGTGTTTTCCCAAGAAAATCAAATATTTAATTTCAATCGCCCATAACCCAACAGTCAACACTGTGCAACTTTCCTTGTTAAGAGTTGGTCGTCTTGTTTATATTTAGGTAATGCTCATGAAATACTGTACAGTAGTTAGTTGAAAAATTAATATTTGATATGGAATCGATCAATCTGTGTAATTTCAATAAGAAAAGTTGAGAAAATCAAACTTTTAAAGTACTTGTCACCGGCATATAAATCTATACATTAAGAAACAAATTGGTTTATAGATGACCAATTAAGCGAAAAAAAATACAATATTGCAAGGCAAGTCAATCTCTCCGTTGGTGAAAAGTTCTGGTGTGTTTCACGTACACGTGTCTGCTTCTAGTACAAGTTCCAGATTATTGTCACATCTTTAGAAACTACCGCTAGCTTTCCACAATTGAAACGAGCTGTCTCTGCTGGATACAATCAAATACCTTCTTACTACCTTCAAAAGAGAAACATATTAGTTATTTCTTATCTTACATGCATTTGAAAAGAAGTCGGTGCCCAAAAAAGGTATCAGTTATCCCAAATCTTTTTATGAGCTTAAAAACGTATTCGAGATATATCCTATCTTCTTATCGATCGTACCTTCTTCTAACTTCTTATATAGTAATTGTAAGCAGATTTTAACAATTTGTTAAAATACTCAACACTACCGGAATATCCTTGAGACTTGATTATAATTATCACTTTTGTAAGCTTGATTGCATATATTAATTTATTGTGGCTTATTTTCCAAGAGCTTCCGAATAATTCATTTTCTGTTGAAGAGGTTTTTGCATAACTACATTCTCAATTTTAATCTGAGACCTTTTTCAACAAGCCTTTTATAATTTTTTTGAATTTTATGTAATTGGTCGCTCGGGAAAAGAACTATCAAAGAGATCAAAACTAATTTTTTTTTTATTCTTTGGAAATAATGCTTAGCTGTATCATTAAAGAATCTTCACGTATTGTTGTATATATATTGTGTACTGCTTCACTCGCTGCTTATATTAAAACAAGGTTCATAAAAGAAGAGCCCTCTATATTCACTTTGAAATCCTTACATATATATTTTTTTATTTTTATTTGCAAAAACTCATTTCTTACTAAACAGAAGATTGAAGTCACACTCTTTATATATACTCTTTATATATACTTTACCAAGGATGTAATGACTGAATATAAATAATTTAATGAGTGATTATAATGAATGAAAGTAAATTTGTTGAAATGTGTCGAAGTTATCTTTTGTAGAACTTGTTTATACAAATTATGTTTAAACTAAAAGTTAAAACTAAACTTACTTCTTTAAACCATTAATTTTCTATCGTTGCAAATAGTCTATAAAAATTCACCACGTTTTATTTTTAAATTGCTCATATTTTAGAGTAGTTGTTGCGAGTTATGATGGGAGTTACATTATCAAAATATCAATTATATTTTACATCGGTACTGATAATACGTTTTCGGTACTTACATACTAAAGTAAAACAAATAATATATCCAATGCTAGTGATATATCTTCGATTGTACTTTTATTGCCATTACAACATTTATTAAAAATTTTAATAACAAGACTTGTTATTGAATAATCTGTGTAGGATATTACATTGACAACGAAGTCATTATTTAATTTCAGCACAAAGCTACGTAAAAAAGATTTTACATTCATTTATAAATTCAGTGAAAGCAAATTTTTAAGCGACTTTCATATCGCGACGTAAGCAAATAAACAGAAGTGTCTGTACGCAAGCTTGCATAAATTATAACTGTATTGTAATAAAAGTACTAACGAAAAATAGCTTTTGTTTTTCTAAAAAAAAATGTAATGTTTCCGCACAAACGAAATTAAAAATTATTTAAATCTATGAAAATTTATTTAAAAAACAGTAAATTACAGAATTTTCTGCACTCTTGTCTCAAATAATTTTATTATATTTATTATTTGAAAATATTATGAATAATTTGTAGGACCATTTTTTTTTTTCTTCCTAGGCAAATTTTGAAAGAACTTAAACTTAAAAGGTACGTATGTTAAAATCATACGTATTAAATCTTAACTGTAATTACTCTTTATATAGCACTGTTTTGTAATAAAAGTCGTAGAAAAAAATGAAATTTAAAAGAAAAATGATGTGAAGCATTTAAGGTTGAAATATTTTTATTTAAATTTAGTTGATCTGCGTAAAACGATAAATTTTAAACCTGAATTTTAAAACAAATATGGAATGTCTAATTACTTCCTTTTTTTATGTCCTAAAATTATAATTATAAAACTTGCTCATACATTGTAACTTTGTTAAAAACGTACCATAAATTAAAAAAGATAGTAAAATTTAAAAAATACGTTGACATTTTATGAAAGTTTTAGATACTTGAACAATAAATTACTGATTCAACCAGTTTCATGAATATATTTAAATGTATAGAGTAATGACATTATTGCTTCATACATTACTTTACTTCATAAGAAAAGATACTTATTTACATCTTATTCCAATTGAGGAATTTTGAATAAAACTTTTTTAATTTCGCTGCAAAAGCTCTAAGGGTAAATGGCAAAATATCTGAGTCTCTTTCCTTTAAGTTTTTTGCAAAAAAAAACGTTTTAATGAACATCCATTATTTGATATCCACGTATAGTTTGACTTCAGCTGCTTTCATATTTTCATAATATTTTTCTCTTTTTGAAAAATGTTATATTTTAACCTTAACACAGTTTCCCTATTTTCTCTCTAAAAAGGTTACATCTTAAATAGTATACTGCTAAAATAAGGTCGAATATCGAAATCATAATATATTTTAAAAATTTAAATTAAACACAACAATAACAGCATTTTATTTTATCATTTAATAAAATTTGTTAATTTTAATGTTAGTTTTGATATTTCCAGATTATTACTTTTATTGACTTACAGGACTATATAATAATTTTACAAAACACAAAAAGTAACAGATTGTTAATTATACTTCTTTACCACGTCCATTGTTCTGCTGTTAGTGAGTAGTTAAAACTTCCTACAATTTTAGTTTAATATTATGTATATAAATATATAGATGTGGACTTATTAATGAAACATAGCTAATAGTTTTATCTTAAAGAGTAGACATATTCGTGTGTTCTCAATATTGTTACATTTTCTGGTGTCAAGCTATTTGTGTAAATTGAATAAATTTATACTATAAATTTATCTCTACCTATTTATAAGACAAAACACATATTTAGCAATAATTAAAAATAGTAAAGTTTCATACTTACAATGGCCAACTTATTTTCGAAATAATATTTAAAATTCAAATCAATTTATCAATAGATATACTGTTAAACCTAAAAAAACTCAAAGTCCATTATATGGAGACTTTGTTTAATATGAAAAATAGTCTAAGCTAACTTTTTTAAAAGAAATATTTTTATTAGGCAAATATGATCACAATAAATGCATTCAATATTATTTCTTTGTAATGCATGCAAGCTGTACTTAGTGTTTTTTAAACGTTAAGACAAACTAATAATTGTATTAAAAGCCTATTAGTCACAATTTATAGGATATTTTATATTATTACAGAAGATATTAGCAGAAAAAAGCTTTCTTCAACCCATATTAAATTCTTCTTCTTTTAAAATCTAAATAATGTTTCGTAAAATACTATTTACTAAATACGTGTATCGTGAATAGGGCTCCGTAAAATCAATGGGTTATAATCCCATTGATTTCACTGAGCACTGCTCACTATACATGCCTTTAGTACTAACCATGACAGTATTAACTATGAAAGCTGATTACTTTGACATTCTAATATTTATTGTTTAGCATAAAGGAAATAATTTTTTCCATTGATGTATTTAAATTATTCATTAAATAAGATAAGTATTCATATTTACTGCCTGAATTGAAGATTAAAGCTGTTATTAAGCGACTTCAAAAAAAAGGGGAGGGTATGAAATCGTCGCAATATTTTTTTTTCATGTATGTTCATCGATAATTCTTCACAGTGCAGACCGCTTTCGCCGAATGTTTTTATTTGGAAAAAAAAATATATATGTATAAAACTTGTTTTATAAACCGATTTTAAAAAAGTACTTACTAAAAACTAAAAAATATTTAACTCAAAATAGGTTTCTATTTATTCACAGTAAACAAATGAGTTAATTATTTTTGAAGTTGGTGCCAGCACCGCTGATCAACTGAAACAAATGTCAATTTTATTTTATAAATGTGTCTTTTATTAGTTTATTTCGTATTGTGAGTATAGCAGAAGGTAAGGTTTTAAATTTACGTTAGAAATTATATTAAATTATAAATTTGTTTAACTTGGTGGCATCGACTTCAAAAATAAATAACTTATTTATTTCTAATAAGTAGATACTTATTTTGAGTTAATTATTTTTACTTTTTAGTACGTACTTTTTTTCAAGTCGGTTTTTAAAAGATATTTTATGGTAATAAATTCAAGTTCAATTTTCTAAGCCAATTTCAGTTAGTTTGCACTATAAGTACAATTTCTTGAAGTTTAATATGTTTTGTTTAACGGTTAGCTATTACATATATATATATATATATATATATATATATATATATATATATGTATATACACATATATACATATATACATATATATATATTTATATATATATATACACACATATATACATATATACACACATATATACATATATACATACATATATATATATATATATATATATATATATATATATATATATATATGTAAATACAGACGCAATAATTAGGAAAAAATCATTATTCTTGGAAGAAGAATACGAGGCATTTAAAGAAAATTGAAAAATGTTCGTAATTAAATTTAATTAATTTTATTAGAAAATGAGATGCACATACATTTAAAGATGCGTAGTATTTTTATTAAATCATTTACAAACGTCCTTATTACTTTTATGCACGTAAATATATTGCCTAATAAATATTTTACAGGCGTGACAATATTGTGACTGTATAAAAACTATGGGACGTGGAGTCACTTCTATACCTTTTCGTATAATTTAGGAGAATAAGACAGGGTTTACAGAAGGATTGACATGTTAAGTGGAAATTTTCAATAATCTCTTCAGAACTGTCTTTTCATAAACGGGGAAAAATTTTATGGAAAATTTGTAATTCTCTCAGAAACATTATCTCTTTCAATAATACCACAGACATAAGGGGAAATTGGAGAAAAAACGAGTGGGTCTGTGTCGCGACACGAGGTCGTTAGTTTAACGTGAAAGGGCCATATAAGCGAGTCCCTTTCATTTTAATCGATTGAAATGAAAACGAGACATTGACTGCGTACTAGACTTATGGCTGCCTCGATTAAGTGCATGGTAGAGGGGTGTACAGGTAAATAGAGAAATTAATGAAATCAAATAACAATGTATATTAAGTCGATTTATTATGTAAATCTTGAAGAATTATGTTTATTATATAAGTTTGTTATGCGGCGGTATTGCAGTAAATTGTGCGATGACGTTTCGAGTGACTTAGGAGCGCTTGTTGATTCTGGTAGCATCAGGTGGTTGGTGGCTAGGATAGCCAGCAGTAGTGCCTTGTCAGCGGCGTCAAAATTAAACCCCTATGGAAAACAAAGAACGAATTCAAATCTTGTAAAAAACCTAATTTTCTTTTAAAAAATAAATTACACTTATTTCACGAAGTAAAAATGGAGGCTTTTAGTTTTGAAACGCATGCTTAATAAATAATAACAACATTTCATATTTGGAAATTATTCATTACCATACGAGAGAAAATTGAGGGTCAACTTCGAATTACCCGTCGAACGGCGCACCCGCTGGCAGGTGGCCGCATGAATTTTAACAAATTTCCGGCAGCACAACATAAAGGTGACCAGTCATTTCAGGTTTTTTAAAAATCAAACGAATGCTTATAATTTTTTTTATTTCGGTTTCTGAGGAATAAAGACAAATGTCTTTGTTTAAATTTGAGCTTTAAAATATATGTTTCCATTTTAGTCAATGACCAAAAAATATTTCTATATATTTTTATAAAGATTTTAGTGGATGTTAATGTCGGCTTGTAAAGACATTTTATTTATTTTTCTGGATATGTAATATGATAATATTTTGACACAAATTTAGTACAATCTATGGACTTACAGTTAGTGTATTCTATCTCTCTCTCGCTTTGCGGTTTAACTCCTTATATATTTAAAAGTCGAGGTTTAGATCGTCAAAGAAATTTTACGTCTGTCACGTGCACGCCAATGTTTCCTTTTGAGGTACAATAAATTGATCGACTTTCATAATTATTGCTTTAAGATTCATTATCCAGGACCAATGTTCTGGGTGATAAAAAGCATTAATTTATTTAGAAAAAAAATTAAAGTCTCAAATCTAATATTTTAATTCAAGAAAGAAATATTTTAAAAATCTTTACATTCTTTAATTAGTAAAATAAGTTTAATATTTTTTGATTTCTGTCAAGAATATGAAATTTTAACCATTATGATAAATGTAACATTCAATTCAAAAATTTTTTATTTTTTACCAAAAAGCATAGCCGAAATTAAATATACATCTTTCCCAAAATAATGTTAAACCATTAAATGAATTATTATACACTGCTATTTTTTAAATACAACTTTTAAAACTTATAAAAAGTTATTTGATAACTTCGCAATGAACCTCTTTTTTCATAGACCTGAATATTACAAGATCAGGAATTAAATTTTGCAAAGTTCCAGAATTAACGAGAACAGTAATTTAAACGGTTAAATGCCTAGTGGAAGAATTTTTGCAAATTTTTCATTTAAACAGATTTTAATTTATTCATATATAGAAGAGTGATTCGTATTTTGATAAATAAGTTAATAAACATAATTTTGAAAAAACAAATTAAAACAAACACTTCTTCAAAAGCTACGAGGATACATTTAACGCAATTTAATATTTGGTAATTTAATTTTTTTTTTATAATGTTTCATTCGTTGCAGACTTCATTATTAAAGTTAATGAGAAAAAAATAAGAATTCCATTTGGTGTTTGCCATAATACATAACATTAGCTACAAGTGGGCATCAAGTGTATAACTATGATTTTCTTCAACCTTAAATAGAAGTTTGAAGTATGAACCATGACCACTATCTTTTTTTTTCATTATGGAGTAAGGTTTATGCTTTATTTTGCTTCATACCTTTGTCACAATTGTAAATCTAGTGTTCCGTTAGCTTTCAGTCAAATATTCTATTCATTATTTACTAATCTTTTCATAAACTAAATAAACGTCAATACATATCGAGAAAGAAAAAAAAACTTACTGTAAGTTAATATTTTTTATGTTACCATCAGTGTTATCAGTTATACAGTATATCAAATATCGATCGTCACGAATAGCCTGTCCGAGTCCTCTGCCAGATTTATGCCTCCTCAACGAGCTATCATTAGAGATTATGCCTGTAATTGCCGCGCTGGAATGGCATGTTGGCGATTGCACTGTTAGCTTCTCGCACTGGTGGTGCTGCTGTCCGTCACTGGTCTCAAGCATTAGATATGCGATTACAAAATCCTTCAATCCCGCTGAACGTGCCGTTGTGAAATAAACCGTGACTCCGTTGTGTGCTGTGTCGTCAAAAGCCGTAAGCCTTTTAACCAACGCAACACAGTTTGTACAATGCAACATTAATTAATTTAGAGGCTAGTTTGAAATAAAAAAATCAGCAGCTTTGTTAGTTTGAGCTTTTTACTAAATAAGGAGTCGATAAATTTAAGAAATAAAAATTATTTTAAAAATTATTTCTATTGCGAGAACAATTATTATTTGAGGGTACGCAGATTTTTATTTTTCTTCTAACGTGAAATAAAACAGAGATCATTATAATACTCTCTACTCTCCATTTAATAAAACACAGGTCCAACTTTTATTGAAAAGTGATAATTATATTATCGGTAGATATCGTGTAAAGCTAAAATTTCTAAATACAATTTCATTCTAAGCGTAGTTATAAGTAAATTTCGGGGATATAATATGGTTTACATTTAATAGACGATAAAAGATATAAATATTTCTATTAAACTGCCTGCGATAAGATGGCCATATTTACAAATTCCATTGTGAAACAAATAGCCGGCACTAGAAATGTTGTTCTATGTACTATTACTAAACATATCAAATAAAAGCAAAGCATTTTTATATCTTAGGTATTTATATATTTATAGTAAGGCAATGTGCCATCTTCCGGAATATAAATATTAGTGGGACAGGTGCAGAGAAAGGAAGTTCCTCTGCTACGTTTTTTAAAGCATGTAAAATTACAGGCATATAATTTTTGTACTGTGGCATATTTATATATGAAAACTGTAGTTTGGCGTAGACACAAAAATATATATTATAGAAATCTTAAAAAATTCTGGCCCAACTATGTTCACCCATCTATATACTCTACTAATATTGTAATACATGATGTACTTCTTTTGCATATCAATTAACTAGTATGGGTAAAATGATAAAAAATTCGGTAAATAATAACATTTTTTTCCATCACTGCTAAATACAACTGAAAATAACTTCAGATCCAATTAACAGTTACTGTTATGCACGTTTATATTTCAAGTTTTAAAATATTAAAAGACAAATTCTTCTTTGAAAAACATTTATGCATCATAAACTAATGTAAACATTTACAACCAATCATATACTGTAGGAGAAAAAATATAGTGCCCAAAATTAACACACGTTAACTGTGCTCGTCTAATTTTTGAGAAGTGTATATTTGATTTTTTTTTCAAATCAACATTTATTTAATTTCCTATGTATTTACGAATCACCCTTCGAAACATTAAGAAAAATAAATTGAAAATTGTCTGAATGAAAGATTTGCAGGAAATTTTTCCTTAAATATTTAACAATAGCAATTACAGCCTTCAGTAATTTAGGAACCGTACCAAAATTAATTTTTTGATTTGCAGTTTTCGTAGATAATAATGAAAAGAAGAGGTTTTTCGCGCGGCTCTCAAATAAATTGGTAATAATTTAAGTAATTATATTTAGGTAACAGTAGTTCTTAACATTTTACTGAAATATTTCCTATTATTGTGCGAAAGATTTTAATTAATTTCCGCTATTATCTATGCTAAAATTCTTCAAACCTTTTAATATATATTGTTCTCTTACAACTCTTTAAATTTGACGGTCTTCCTAGAAACGAAAAATAATAAACCTAAGAAAATAATTTAAGGAGTAACAATTTTATAAAATATTTCTTCCCCGAATTGAGATATCGGTTTTCATGATATATTTAATATATGTAAAAGTTTTTCCTTAAATAAGTACTCAGAAAGCAAAAATTACAAAATTTTATTCATGTTATTTATAAGGTTGCATACCTTCATTTATAAGGTTTCATACCATGTTTCATTCACTAATATGGTATGAAATCTTATATAAGGTTTCATATCATATTTCCAAAAAAAAGAGAAAAAACAGAATCCTTATAAGGTCACTCACTTATAGGTTTTTATTTGAAAAAATTAAAATTGATTACATTTCGAAATTCTTTAAACAAGTATACTTATATCAATAGAAACGTTTCATTATGTAAAAATGACATTCTAATATGTCATATTCAATATACTGTTAAGTCTGGTTATACTTTGAAGAAAGTCGGTGATATGACTAAATGTATAACATATCAAAAAAATAATTTTCCTTTATAGTTATAAGAAAGAGGTTAATTTATAATTCGTTACAAAAATCAATTTAAAATTGATATCACAGATTGAATGATTACATGTCAAAATATTGTTAGCCTAAATTATCAAATAAATTAAAGTGAGATATATATAATCTAATAAAATTACCATTATCATGTCTCACTTGAAATTTTTTAAATGTTTTGTAAAGAGTTAGTTTGTTAAAAAAGGGGTGCTATCATTTATATGCATCACTCTGATAAAGCAAACAATTTTTATCGATCACTCCTAGATGTACGCATTTTAAAAAAGTCCACTTATAAATATTAACGATTTATGAATTCTTGTTATCAGAAATTTATTATAACTATTATTTTGTAACTCTAACCATGATAGTTGTATTTATCTTTTTCTTCTTTCTTTAAGCTTTGAAATTTTCATAAATAATTTCAAGATTCTTATTATCCGTAAATTTTTATCCGTATCAAATTTCATTCGCAAATAAGTACAAAAATCTAAATATTTATTATGTCATCGATGTAATTTTAATCCACTTCCTAATAAGACAAAGTCGGTTTGCCGTTAAACTTTTTCCTGCTCAATGGATATTAGCTACTTTACACATTTATATATTTATATAATATTTTTATTCAACATTTCGGTAGTTAATTTCTTTTATTACAGTGAAACTTTTATTGTATCGCCTCAGAATATTTCGTTTACCTATCGCATGTCGCATTACAGTCGGCCGCGGAGTGGGGGTAAAGAAACCAATATGGCGGTACCTATAGCTCTCATCAGCTGTGCAGCGTTGGTATGGTACTACGATCGATGCAGTTTTTACCAGACACATTGAAAAAATAGAATGCATGTCAATGTTTACTTATTTTAGTTACCACAAAATATTATTTACATTTATAAACTGTGAGACTCAAAGCGAAGATGAAGTTAGTGATCAAATAATCGAAATTTAAAATAATTCAATGATTTATATAAATATTGATCTACGTTTTTAATATGTATATATATATCATACCGAACATTGTATTTATTTATGTATTCTGTACTTTAGTACGCAGAGTAAAATAAACATTCATAGTTATATATCTTGTCTACTATTATCATTTCCTTTTTCACGTCTTAAGTTAATATTACTTTTAAAATCCTAAATCAAGTAGCTTTCGAAAAATTCTCAATTAAATGCCTACAATCTGATAAAAAGTTTCACTTTCATCGTGGTTTCCTAAAACCACACAACTTGTTATTAATTCTCGCATTATCCCAAAAACATGATATTAAGTGGCTTGGGGTCATACGTGGAAATCAAAGGAGTTTTTCTAAACAAGACTAAGCGGTCGCAATAAATAATAAAAATAGTTTATTTATTTTTAAAAAGGAAAATTATTTTTTTCATATATTAAATATAAGTGGAATTCACCCTTTGAGGTATCAGCATTCATTCTGGTGCTTAGGCAATGGTGGGAAGCAGTTTTCTTGATTGACGCATATTTATATTATTTTTTATTAATTCAATGTATTGCCTAGCGAATATTCATCAGTAACTCTTTAATTTATTAACACAAATTAACCAAAATTATTTTCCTTTATATTTGGTATTTAGTAAATGGGACTATCGTTATTTTGTATTCACGAGGACAGTTAAAAAGGGAGATGTAAATTTGTTGATATTTTTGGACATTTCACATTCGCATCTAATCTGCAAAAAAAATTTTGTTCAGAGAAAGTTTTTGGTCAAAATGAAATAAATATTTTCAGTTTCTTTATTAGTATTTATCTATGTATTCAATCTACGTACTGTTTTCAGACTAAATTATGATCAAAATTAAATTGGAAGAGTTGGATATTATAAACATTATAATAGATGTTGTAATAGAGTGTAAATAAGGACAAATAAACAGCCATGATTAAATAACAAGGAAACCACAACTTTTGACTACGGGACTCTATATATTCCTGCTAAAGCTACGTACAACAATAGTAGTATTACGTTTATTTAAGTTTATAGATACCACTCTTTTTATGTTTATCTATTTTTTCTTTATTAATAATAAGGAATTTACTCTAGTTATTTAAAGTACTATAGATACATGTGGTATTATTTATATTTGTATTATAAGTTAACAAACTGGTCTAACTGTCTCTGTGTACCTTTCCAGCAGATAAGGATGTCTTCAACGTATCTATAATAGTATACTACATTGGTCGCTAATTTACTCTTTTAAAGACTAGTTTGTAGATTATTCATAAATAAATCGGCTAAAAGAGGCCTGAGGGGGAGAGGGGGAGAGGACCTGAGAGGGGGAAGCCCATTGCAAGGCCAATGACTTGTTGAATTTTTTTTTATCGAATAAGAAATCATTTTGGTCCATGCATAACAGGTCTCGAATTTCCGATGCTTTAATAGTGTTTAACCCTTTCTTTTCTAAGATATCTGAAATAAAATTTTGGCAATCTTTTGATGATATATTAGAAAATAAGTTTACTACGTTATATGATACTAATTTACAATTGGGTGCTATAAATTTTATTACAGAGATCAAGAGGGTTTGTAATGGTATATTTAGGCGCAAGTCCGGTTTTATAAATAAAAATAAGTAAATAAATTATAATATCAAAAAGAAATGAATAAATAATACGGGAGATATGTAGAATAATTGGTATAACCTTGTTTTAACTTTCAGGTACCCTTGCTATTGTATAAATATATTACTAAGAATAGATTTCATTTAATTTTATTATATACACCGGGACATTTGCATTGTATAACCTTATAGAATAACATCAATTTAATTTATTATCCTCACTAAAATACTTATATATCGCATAACTCTTGGAAGTATAATAAAAGCTACACCGCTCCCCTACAATAAACTCACTAACATAACCAGGGGGAAAACCCACACAAACCCGGTTTCCGTTACTGTTTTTGAAACATATCAACGCTGTTGGATATTCCTAGGAGTTAATCTTTGCTAATAGCCCACCTGAAGATGTTGTAATACAATGAAACATAGGTCGTGGTAAAGAACTTAAAGAAAGTAGTACAACACCCTAAATATTAGTACATCACCCTGTTTCATTTAATTGTGAATAATGAATTTCTACAAAATTAACGCCAAATATATTCAATATCTGAAAATTGGTTTCGTAGTGCTATTTTAACGTTTTTTTTAAATAATTCCTGATAGAACTCCAGGGAATTCTGGGATGCTAAGATTTTAAAATTTTTTTAACTTAATTTATACCTTTAAAACAAATTTATTAAAACTAATTCTAATCATCTATGTCATCGGACAAAAATACAAAGCCAATTGAAATTTATAAATATTCCTATAATCGAAAAAAACTGTTTATTTTGAGGCATTTAAAAACATAAGTAAAAGAGCTTTCGTCGTTCAAACCTTCTTTAAAAATATTAATGGTTACTTTTCTTTCTTTTAAAGTGACAAGTACGCAGATATATTTTGAAATTTTAGAATTAGATGAACAACCAAATGCCGAACAACGACGGCTAAGCGCCGAACAAAGGACACTGCCCGGCAACCACGCAGATATCTTGCCAATTATTAAAATTTATAAATAAATAAAATTGTAGGCGATAAGTTTCAATTTGATTTTTAATTGAGAAAGCAACTTCTTTGTTAAAATAATTTATTTCTCTTTTGTCAAAATGTCAATCGCAATTTCTAACACAGGTACGTGCCCTTTTACTTACTTCTGCTGTGGTTATTTTTATTAAGATTTCCTCCTTCGTAACTCTACAAACCGATTGAATTTGGCCCATGGATTCCTCTTTCTTTGATATTTATTCACCAGCGTAAACTTGCTTCTTAGCCGGTCCCCAAACAAAAAAACTCGCGGCGATTAAATTAGATGATCTTGCGGGCGCAGGATGGGACCCTCTCTGCCGATCCGGCTTTCTGCGAAACAGTTATTGAGATATTCTCTTACTCTTATATTCCAATGTGCTGGATAAACATCTCGTTGGAAAATTATCGGCCTTTCCCTTTCTAATATTGGTGCCTTAGCCTCGTTTAAAAGCACAGGGAAATCGTTTTGCAAATACTCCAGATTGTTTCCCTTTAAATTATGCAGCAAAAAACGAGGCCCAATAAAAATTCTGCTAATCATTCCGGCTCACACATTTATAGAAATTTTTTCCGAAATAACACCTCTTTTTTCCAGTGCGTATTGCTCTCCTTGTTGGCCCAATCGCGGAGGTTGTGAAAATTTGTTACTATCTCTCCAAGGGATAAAATTTACAAAACCACGCTTTCAATATCACTCTCCAGTAAAAATCGATATAATTGAATTTTTCGTGCTGGATCTCCGTCTTTTAAACCTCCTACCCTCGTGCCGTTAAAGAGACATTTTATTTCTCCATACATATTTCACATTTTCCACATTGAAATGTCTAAGTTTCGAACTACTTCTCTTTTGCTTATAGTAGTATTCGCAACAAATGCTTCTACGATTTTTTCTTCAAAATCCAGCTAATGTTTTTTAATTTATTCCATGTTCTTGGCGACGAATTCCAACTTCAACCAAATGTGTTGCAAAATATTCTGTCTCAAAAAGTCTACAAATTTATAAATGTACCAAAACTCAATTTACTTCAGCTATGTCATAAATGAAGATAATCTTGACATATTCTTCTTTGGAAAATGAAATCATTTTCATAATGAAATATTTCAAAATCAGCAAAAACCATGCCAGAAAGAACGCAAAGCTAGGGCTGTGACTACACTTCATACAGTCAATTAGCTATAAATTCAATCCAATACAAAAATCGCAACAGACGTCTAGATCCAACGGCAGTTGATACTAGCCTGGTGAGATAACTGCGTGAGTGATACTTTAAAATAAAAGAAATATACCACGCATATTCTTAAAATTTAAAATAATTTAATTACTGTTTCATTAGCTTTTCAAATCATAAAGCAGTGGATGCAATTGAAAATAACTATTGAAGAAGTTAAGAAGGTTCGTCCGGTGTTGGAAATCTCTGTTCTCATTTTATACACAAAAGGATTTGTTTTAGCAGAAAGTTTATTTTATTTGTTATATATTAATAAAATAATTAAAATATATCTCCCACACTTTGGTCAGTGTGCCCTAATTTCAAGAAGTGGCGAGATATCTGCGTGGATGCGGAGCGACAGGCTATATTCCGCGGGGCCATTGTTCGGCGCGTGGTTGACGTTAAAAACTAAAGAACATGTAAGAATGCATTGAAATAACTGTAGTTATTTTATTTATTTTTTAACACTGATTACAAATGCATGAATTTGGGCAGTTAAAGCCTCCAATATTCTTTCACGATTTAGAGTCTGCGAGATATTTCCATATGATCTAATTAGAATTTTAAAACTCGTTACGAAAAGACTTAGTATACTTTCAGAAGGAACATATGAAATTTCAAGATTAGGCGTAATTGAAATAAGTGGTAGCAATTACGTAGTATTACGTAGTACGTTTTGAAGACCTACGGGAAAAGTAAAAGAAAGTGAATTGGATTTAATGCATTATGTGGAAGAAATGGTTCTACGAAAACCGCACTGTATACGGAGATTATTGCAAAAAATGTAGATGTACAAAGTTACTGTATTTGAAAAATAATAATAAATGATTGTATTGTAAATTCGATCAGGGTACACACATGCTTTCAAATATTTTTTAAATTTTATTTATTTTTCGAGCGAATCTATTCTCGGTGGTTTTCAGGAAAAAATTTAAAACAAATTCTTTCTAATGATGTGTTTAATAAAGATCTTTTTATTATAAAAAAATGTATAAAGGGATTAATTAAAAGAACTATACCATCATTACATTTGAGTAAACCTTACTCAAATCTACATCGATTTCAAATCGATATCAATTTCATATTACAAAATGGTTACTGTGATCTAAAATAATATTCCAAAATTATTTAGAGTTTTGAAAGATCGATGGAACGTGTGATAATTAAATTTCATTTCTTTTTGTCAAAAACTATTCATAATTTTGCATTAAATCACATGGCACTTGATTTTATTTGCAAAAATATTTAATGGGTACTACCTTTTCAGAATATATTTAAAGTAGTGAAAATGTATTAAACTAAGAGGGTTGTTTTAATGTTTTAGAAAATAAAACGAAACATTTATTGCTATGAAATTTTGAATAATTTATATAATTAGATATAAAAAAACCTATTTTTATTTATAATTCTTCTTTTATTAAAATCGAAGGTATGGTAATTACGTCTAAGACATAAAAAAATTGAGTTTCTGAAAAAAAGACCAAAATCCAAGATATCAGATATTATCTCTATCTACAATTTGGTTTCTTCTTCCTTCATGACTGCATCCTAACGATATATTAGTTTGCCAACGATGAAGTGATTTTTTTATATATATCATAGATATTATTTTTTTATATATATACATTTTTTATATATAGCATATCAAAAATAATTTTAAAAAATAGTGAAATTTGGAAAAGGTCATTTTTTTTCAGAAAGTATTTATAGCTCTAATTGTATACTTTAATTGTTAAGTGAATTATCTTCGAAATATGTATAAAGAACAAAAAAATAATACGTTTATCAGATAAGTGAAAATGTTTTAAAACTAATTTCAAATTTTTGCTTGTACACAGCGAATTTTATACAATAGAGAAGTAACAACCTTAGTTATAATTCTTTCGTTTGAAACGTATTTTTTATTACTTTATCACAACTATTGAAAAAAATATAAATATGAAACGTCATAACTTTAATTAATTCGGAAACGAATGCTCAAATACGTGTATGCTTACTTAAATTCTAGGTACGCATGTCGAAACAATTTAAAAACATAAAGTAAATAATCACTATTCGCAATAAATGTGCTTCATTATATATATAATAATACATATTACAAAAACTAACCATGTTTTCTTTAATTTTCGACAAGAGTTCACGAAACCCACTTCATAATTTACGAACACACACGTCTGAATTTTGAACATTATCCCTGCACGCGTTCCTGAATTCAAGGTATTCGAATCGCAATATTTGTTAGATAATAAAAAAAATTAAGTAAATAATGATAACCTAACATTCCGAATATTTTAATGTGTAATATTATATATATTATAAAACCTTATAACGTTAATTTTTTCATTTCGAACATAGATTTCGCCATGCGCGAGGCACAATTTGCCAAGGCGGTCAACTGAATTGAAATATTTACAGACGTTATACACGTCTAAATTTAACAATAAGAGTGAATTATGCCGCGTGACCAAGAAGTTATGTTTTTGAAAACAATTATTTGCGTGCGTAATAAATTTATTTGATGTACGAATACAATGATATTTGGGAACGATCAGACAAAACACTATTATAATATTATTTGAATTTTATATTTAATATATTAAATTTTAATTGATTTTTATTATTTAACTTATACAATTCAAGTTTTACTGAGCATGGGTCTCAGGACAAAAGTCGCAAAGCAAAGTTGACTTTAAACGACGCAAATGAACGAACGAATGTCTCTGGTCCTTACAGAGGGCCTTTTTTATACAAAGAATAACGGTTTCATATTTTAACTATTTAATTTATTATCCTATTGTCCAGCTGGTAGTCCCGTTGAGAGTCATGTTGATGATGCTATTAGTATTCGGTTCTTCTATTGGGCAGGATCCGGTAGCAATGAATAGGTCGCTAACACCTCCCTCACAAGCGGCAAGCCTTTTCTTTATCTTGAATGAAGCAGGGTTTGACGAGTTCTTCGGAGTTTCCCTGGTCCTTTGATTGATTCTGTGGATTATTCTTAGAGCATGCTTTTAATCTATTTGTTAATTTCCTTTTGAATATTAGGAATATTAATATACAGCTAACTGTGATGTGAACAGGTATAGTTAGATATATTTGTTTATTAGTATCTGTTTCTTCATTTATGAGTTGTCTATCGTCGAATATACTTTTATGATGATAGAGTTGATTTGTTTGTAACCTTTGAATTCTTAATGATTTACGTTTGTTTTTTATTGTAATGTTCTGGATTCCAAGTGACAATAGCTTGATTGGCTGTCCAATAAGTCTATTCTGTGCGTTAGTAATTTTATTTTCTTTTGTTATTAAACCGCAATCGTTTGGGATCTTCGCTAGATATATCCCTTTAATAGAAGTATAATCTTCCTTTTGGCAAGAAAGTGTTATTTTTGTAAGTTTGGGGTCACTAAGAGATAGTTTTGATCATCTTATCTCTCTATAATCTCCGTAGTTAGATTTATTCAAGTATGCTGACAGTTCTGAATCAATTCTTGATTTGTAATAAGTTCTTTGATGCAAAATTGGGTTTCTTCGATGAGGTTTACGTCTTCACAATATTGTATGTTTCTAATCTTTCTACATGCATTGTCCAAATATATGTCTGCTTTACCGCTTAGTGCCAAAATGGGTTTGTAAGGAATTATTATATTGTTATTCAGGTTAGGTGTGGGATATAAATAGTAAAGGATATAATTAGTTGGATGGGTTATAGGATATTTTATCACAAATACTATCATATTATCGATATAACAGGATCCGGATTTCAGTAGATCGTAAGTATTTCTAAGGTTATTGATGTCTTATAGTAGTGTTTCCGTGAGTAATTGTCTTTAATTGTTTTAATTATGTGTTGTATACTGTTTGTATTTAATATGTTATGGTGGACAATATGGAGGTGCGAGAATGCGACGGTATCTTCAAGTTTGTTTAAAAGGTTCAACAGCTGCTGCACATTATTCCTGGTTAGGTCGTACAAGTTATTTAGGTTAATAAATTGAAAAAGTGCAAAGTTGGCCATATTTATATGTTTCATTATTTCATTAATTTTATTTCCAATTTTTATTTCATTTCCTTCTAAGATTTTTATAGTTTTGTTAAATTCTTCCATTAGTATATTATTTAGACTTATTTTTTGCTTATTTTATTAGATATTACATTCTGATTTTTACGTTAAGTTTTAAGTTGTTCGTTATATAGTTTAACGTCATTCTGGTCAAGATTTCCGGTTATGTCCTTTATTATAGTTCCTAGTCCGTTTATTAGTCCACATCTTGCTCTATTTTAGCTTATAGTGTTATATTTATCCTTTATTATTCTTAGTTGCTCATTTATGTATATATTTAATTGTTCTGTATAAGTCGCGTATAATGGATTATGTATTTGTATTAATGCGTAAATCTGCGATTATAATATTGCTATTTTTTCTTTAATTAAATCCGTGTCACATTAGTGAAGGAATATATGGTCAGTTAATTTTATCTTTAGATTTCCCATTTTAAAGGGTAGTATTCTCTTTGAGTATTCTTAAGTTACTTTTGTGAATTTCCTGGTTTTGTCATTTATTATTTTTGCGGTTAAATTCTGTGTAATATTTTGAGCTATGCATCTAGGTTGTAATTTCTATCTTACTGCTAACGGGTATTTTACATATGCTGTCGTTTTTTTTGTATAATTGATAGGGTTATCGCAGTTTTGGTTTCCTTTTTCTAAAATCGAATTTTGGTTATTTAATCGTTTTTTTGTTTATTTCTGCATATGAGGTTTTTACTAATTCTTTATGACTTTCTATAAAATTTTGTATGTATATTTTATGTGCGTCAATGTTGGATGGGTCATTGTAGTTTAGATGTCCACTAATTATTTCTCTTGGTTTTTTGCCAGTTATTGAATGTATTTAGTTATTATATCCTAAAATAGCATATAACATTAGTTCTTGAATTGGTGTATTATTTTTTGTTTCTTTGAGTATTCTTAAGTGTTCTAATAATGTGGTGTCAAGTCGTTCAATAATTCCATTGGACTGTGGGTGATTAACGCTAGTGTAAGGTATAATAATTTTATATAGTTCTGCGAATTCGTTTATCGGAGAGTTTTTGAATTCTGAATCTTGGTCCATTGTTATGCAAAGCGATGTACCGTGGTGAGTCATAAAAATTAATATATTCTTTATTATGTTTATTGCTGTGGGACTTTTTAAAGAGTATGCCTGAGCATATTTCGAAAATACATCAATTACAGTTAAAAAATTGGTTTTTCCTCTAGTAAAAGTATCGATATGAATAATTTCAAATAGTTTTAGTGGTTCAGGGGCGACTTGTAAAGTTTGTTTGCTAGGATTTCTTTCGTATTTATTTAATATGCAAGTTTGACAATTATTAATAAATTCTGTAAGTGTTTTATGCATACCAGGCGAGTAATAATTTCTTTTGATTTGTATTACTACTTCGGATATACCTCTGTGGTTGTTTTTCCTTCATGATTGTTTCTAATTATTTTATATTGTTTGTCAATATTAGTAACGTTAGTCAATTCTATTTTACACAATTTAAATTTATACGCTGAGTTTTTGAAAGTGTAAGTAAAGTAAAGTTGAAATAATCAAGGATATTTTATTTTTATTATTTATTAGAATTCCAAACTCATTATTCGGATTTACATATTCTTTAAAAAAATTTATTATTTCTATTTCTATACTCTTATTGTTAATTTGAGCTAGTGTTAGTCTTCTGTTAGGGAATAAGTTTATATTTTTTATAGGTGCTGGAGAGTGATGAACAAAATTTATTTTTAATTGATGTTTAAACTGATTTAGTGAAATTTCAGAATTCATTTTTAAAATTGGGTTTTCTATATTGGAATGTACGGTTTCTTATTCATAAGGGATTAGTTCATCTAGGTCAGATAATTGTGGCAATTCGCTCATGTTGGCTATTATTGACAGGTTATCGTCTGCTATATCTTCGTCTAATGGGGTTATTTCGGGATTTAAGGAGTTATTATTATTATGGATTTTAATTCGGTATAGGGCATTAACATTTTATTTGCCTTTTTTATACATCACTTCGTAGTCGAATTCCTCAAGTTTCAGTCTCCAACATACTAAGCGTGAATTAGGTTCTTTAAGTGAATTTAACCATTGTAGTGGTTTGTGATCTGTGACAATAGTAAATTTCCTGCTATAAAGGTAGGGTCTGAAATATGCAGTTGCCCAAATTAAGGTTAGAAGTTCTTTCTCTATCGTGCTATATTTTACTTCCGTTTCGCTTAAAGTGCGAGAAGCGTAAGCAATCGGTTTGTGGGAACCTATTGTTCCTTGAGATAAAACTGCGGCATAGTTTGAAGCGTCGGTTGTTAAAAGAAAGTTTTTAGTTAAATCTGGATATTGGAGTATGGAGTCGTTCATTAGAATTTTCCTGCATAACTCAAAACTTTGAATGAATTTTTATGAGAACTCGATTTTAGCTCCTTTTTTTAAGCAGGTTGTTAAGGATCTGGTTATTTTGGCGAAATTGGTTATACATTTTGGGTAATAACCGACTAATCCAAGAAATTACTTTATTTCCTTGGTAGTTTTCGGGATAGGGTATTTTTGAATAGCTATAATTTTATCTGGATTGGGTTTGAATCCTTGGGGTGTTATTATAGGTCCAAGATATGGGGTTTCTCTTTTCAAAAATTCCGACTTATCTAGTTGGAATTTGATATTGGTGGATATTGGATCTTAAAGTTGGATTCTCTTAATCTCTGAAACACTTTTTCGAGGTTAATTAGGTGTTCTTGTAAAAAAGTTGCGAAGATGATAATGTCGTTAAGATAGACGAGACAAATTGAATTATGGAGTCACGGAGAATGTTATCCATGACTCTTTGAAAAGTAGGACGTGCGTTTTTTAAACCAAATGGCATAAGAATGAACTCGTAGGGGCAATTTTCAACAGTGAAAGCGGTTTTCTTAATGTCTTCAGGGTTCATCTCAATCTGACGAAATTCGCTGGAAAGATCTAGTGTCGTAAAATATTGACAACGACCTAAATTATCTAAAACATGTGAAACGTTGGGAATCGGATATATATCGTCTATAGTCTTCTCATTTAGTTTTCTATAGTCGATTACCAGTCTCCATTTTTTCTTTTTCGACTGATCTAACTTTTTATCTACTATCCATACGGTAGATGACCAGGGTGAGTAAGAAGGTTGAATTATTTTCTGCTCTAACATCTGGGTAATTTGTCGATGAATTTCATCCTTGTGAACATAAGGGCATCTATATGTTTTGCTTTAAATAGGTAGTTCATCTTTAGTTTTAATGTCGTGTTTAATCTTGTTAGTAAATGTTAATTGTGAGTTTTCATAGTAAAATATATCCTTATATTTTTTGCATAGATTAATTAAAGGAACTTTTTCTTCTAAGTTTAAATGGTTAGTTCTAATTAGTTTATCTATATTGATTTTGGGTTCTGGACAATAATTTACAAAAATGTTTATAAAATATTTTAAAATATTTTACTTTTATAGGTGAAGGTAATGACAGAATGATGTCATTAGATGTAGGGTTATTGATTCTAACTAAGGTATATCCGTTCTTTGCGGTTGTAACTAAATTTGGAATAATACATTGTTTAATTCTAGTGTTTGGAATATAGATTCCTCCGTTTTAGATATTCACGGGTACTTGAATTTTTTCTGAAGAATGATTGTGGATAGTTCTTTCGAATAGATTGTTGTTGCTTGATTTCATAATTTTAATGGGTATTTCTGAATTATCAGTTACGAGGATTTTATTAAATAGATCTACTTTCGATTTGAGTTTATCGAGGATATCTAATCCTATTAGACCGTCAAAAACGTTGTGAAATTTATAAATGTAGAATTTTATATTTTCTCTAATTTTAAATTTTTCAAAATATTAAGGGAATATTTATTTTTGTTGTACAATATAAATTAGTTATGGTGAATGGATCATAATTTATTAGAAAATTATGAAAGTATTTTTAATAATTTTAGGTGGTTAAGGATGGGTTTTGGATTTGAATATACGGTAAACGTCTTTGGTTTTGGGATATTGATTTCTATTATGAGTCCTCTTCTGGATCTGGGTTTAGGGGAAAATTTTAGGATTCTTGTGGTTCCGTGTCATGATAATGCAGATATTCAATTAGATCTTCTGGATCTATTTCGGTATTGATTCATGTCTCTGAATTGATTGATGTTTCTGATGAACGAATGTCACAGGGCCTCTTTTATACAAGAAATAACGGTTTCATATTTTAACTATTTAATTTATTATCCTATTGTCCAGCTGGTAGTCCCGTTGAGAGTCCCGTTTACGATGCTGTTCGTATTCGATTCTTCTATTGGGCAGGATCCGGTAGCAATGAATAGGTCGTTAACAGGTGCCAAGCTGTTTAGTCTGAGCAATGTTTATTGAAGTATCGAATAATAGAGATAAGAAGAAGTATTCCTCATATTTATTTTATAAACACCATTTGAAATTTTGGTGCGCCATGACTGTGGTTTAGGCGGGATCGACAGTCAGGGCTATCGGCGTAAGATTTAGTTTTGGCCGGGGTCATCCGTTTGGACTGTAGTAGGGTTAAACTTAAAATCAGATAGAAATAACTATAAGAGTACTATTTTTATTTATAACTTACCGTTGTCTGGTAAGTAGTTATGATATATTTTCAGTGACCATGACTTATTCGGGTTCTGTATATAAATAAGTTCTATATATAAATAGTTTATAAGCAAATCATACATAAGTATAACTTGTAAGACGACGATTCCGTGCACGATTGTGTATTTAAAAACATTTATATCGCTTTCTAAATTCTTCAGAGGCGTTAAAATATGGTGCATATTTTAAACAATTATGAATTCGAGGGTAGTTCCCTATAATCTTCTAGGCAGATTTGTAACAAAGTTCCTTACACGATTTTGGGTCAGCATTTTGGGAAAGGAGAGAGGAGGGGAGAGCATGGATGTCCTATTGTGGCATAATTTTTTAAGTATTTTTTAAATAAAAAAAAAATATATTTTAATTTTTTTTTGTATTCGTCATAGCAATATATTTAAACGATACTCCACATGACACAGGGAATGAAATTCCGTAATTTAATTATCCGTTTTCAATTATGTTGTAAATGTTTTCAAAAAGATTTGAGAAAATAGATTTTGAGAAAATCAGCAGTAACATACCAACAGACAGACGTGTGTGGGATATTCTAAGGGATTATTTTTCCTCAATCTATGGAACCATAAATAATAATGAATTCAATATAATTTTACATATTTTCATATGTACAGCCCATAAGGGTGTTATCGATTTTAATCTTTAATTTCTCGGACGCTTGCGGCGCGGTGAGGCGGGGGTGGGGTGTATATTCCTAGGCGGGTCGTTTCCTGGAAATTTAGTCGCCATGGAGCCGTACACGGGGGCGCAGTGTGATTTTTGTGTCCGTGTGTATTATGAAAATAACAAATCTATGATTACTGGGCGACAATTGTATCGACAGGGATACGGTTTACGAGACATTTCTGAAGGTACTAACACCAATGTGATACCGAAATGGATCAGAATGTTCAAAACAACCGAGTCGACTGTAACAATAATGGATCGCGGACGTCCAGCCTCTGCGCGAACACCTGACATAGTGCAGCGCGTTCGTGTCTCTCAACCGCTCAACCGCTTTAACAACTTTTTCAACGTAATGTTTAGTGACGAGGCCAACTTTCATCTTAACGGTCACGTTAACAAACAAAACTGTCAATTCTAATCCCCGACGACTTCACAAACGTCCACTTCACAGCCCTAATATTTCTGTTTGGGCTGCAATATCGGCAAACGGTATTATCGGGCCGTACTTTTTCGAGGATGAAAGTGGTCGCGCGGTGACGGTAAGAGCCCACAATTATTGCGATATGATAAGAGAGTTCATGATTCCGGCCTTGCAAGAACATCAAGAGAATACGTCCAGGATATGGTTCCAACAAGATGGTGCCACATGCCATACTGCCATAGTCTCCATAGCCCTTTTGAATGAAATTTTCTCAAAGGGGGAATATTGAATGACCACCACGTAGCCCAGATCTAACTCCACGTGACTCCATGTGATGTTCGTTCATTTGCATTTTTTATGGGGCTACCTTAAATCTGTAGTGTACGTCAACAGTCCAATAACCTTTGTAAGGTTAAGCTCAAGAGAAACATTATCCGGGAAATTAATATCCCGAGGACAACGTTTCGCCGGTTGTTCCAAAAGGTGCGACTTCGTTTTCAAGAATGTTAAGAAGCTGAGGGGCGTCATATAAACAACATTATTTTTAAGTAATGTAAATTTCATTACTTCTATTTTGTAAAAATACAAATAAAATATTGTACGAATTTTAGTTGTTTTTAAATTTCACTTTGAAACCCCCAACACCCTTTTGACCCATATCAATAAGCATATCGCATCTCTTTAAGCTTACGTCTGATTATATCAAATTCACTTGTATGTATGTATATATAAATATATACACACATGATATATATATATATATATATATATACATATATACACACATAACTCCACTCATTATGTTGTTAAAATCTCGCTGATCTGACGATCTTACTTGCAGGATAAGAGTTAGAGAAATCGCTGTTTCTCCACTAATATTTTACGTCCAGTAAGTAGTCGACCCCGTAGCAATCTACTCAGACCCATATATATTATCCCCCGAAGCCTCCCTAATCTCCCCGTCACGACTACTCTGTTGTTTGCCATCAACTGAGAATCCGCGCAATGGAGATAACTGCGAATGTGGTGAACGTTTACCCGAATCACTTTCTGCTTTGCACGGTTGTATTAGCTTTTGCGTTGCTTGTATTGTTGCATTTAGATATACGAATTCAGGTAATTTTTGATTGATTATAAGGGTAATATTTATATAACATTTCGAGAAAATTTTCGTTTGTTGATAAAATTCTTATAGGAATTAGATGGGAAAAATAGTATGTGAATAAATGAAACACAAACCTTTACTCCAAAATATGCTAATATTTATATATAATAAAAAGGAATTTTTTTCGAGCGAGTCAACCCTTACAAAAAAGTTATGGAACAACCTAACAAAAACTCCGTTTTGATTGAGAGATAAAACGATGAGAAATAATTGAGCATCGTATCACTGTCGTATTTTACGGCATCTGTCGATCAAAAAAAGTATGGACAACAATATTTTTTAAAAGCGATAAAATTTCGTGTATTGGCCCATTTGAGTGATTTATGATATTTCTTTAAATATTAAGGAAAATTAGAATATGTACAATTAATAAAAAAAATATTTAAATAACTGTTAGCAATAAATAAATTATTAAGTAAGTGATATTATTACTTCGACTTAGTCGTCCCCTAAGTTTCTTTTGTTTTTGAAACAGATAATAAATTCATTTTTACCATTCAGAAATAATTTAATTTTTACAATTCGATTTCTTAATGATTACAAATGGGTTTCTTTAATTGTCATATAAGTTATTAAATGGAATACGGAATAATTTTGCCGTGTTCATAGAACGGAACAATCATCATGTGGAGCATAATCCAGAAAATATAAAAGACCAATAATCCCCGTAAAATGAAAACATGTTTTTCTGATGATTTAAGGACACGTGAAATTTTGCGTTGTCCTCACGCAAAATAACGTCTCGTATATTTATTAACTCTACAATTTTTCTGGTTATTGCTGAAATTCAAAATGTTAATGAAATGAAGATAAAGATTTCTGTAATTTTTTAAAAATATTTTCTTAATTTTTTTTGTGAACATTAAGAATGTCTTCGCTCACATATATTTACAAAAAATTAAATAAGATGTTATCCAACCTTGTACGCACAATGAAACTTAAGCCGTGATATTTCTATCGTTAACCATTTTAACAAAGTGCAAATATCAATATTTCCTCCTTATGATCTGCCTAAAATATTAATTATGCAACTAAAATTATTTAGCTAATATTTTCTAAACAATATACCAAAAAATATTTATTTACTCAGGTTCAAAGATATTCCATTAGTCTGTGATATTTGTTCTAATTTGATATCCGAAATGCATAGTAATTTTAGTGAAGGAATGGTTTAAATGTAGCTAATTTATGTTTTGTAAAATATATTTCCTAGTTTCGCATCAGTTTGAATTTGTAGATTTTTTGTAATAACATTCAATAAAATTTACTTTTTGTTAAACGGCGTCATATAACAATAAAAAAATTCATCAAAATTTTACAGAACTCGCTTTTATTTTTGTATAAGGGTAGCGTTCCATTCTTTTACTCAATTTTATCGCTTAGCTGTCCCTAGCAAGGGAAATTTAATTATCACAAGAGACATTTCTGTCTTACAGGAAATAATGTTTGATAATAACCGAATATATTTTTGTACAAATTATTCTGTTATTATGTATGCGCCTCCAAGTTTAAATTAATTTTTTTTTTAATTCTAGTAAGGAAGCTTTTTTAAACCTCATATGGTTGCGCTCAATAGAATTATTTACTAATTAACTCCCTGAAGTTCATATTGAAATTAATTCAGTGAGGAATACGTTCTATGTTTTTAGGTTATTTCCGGTTTTTACATTTGGAAAAAAAGGTATAAAATTAAATATTTTGAACTTTTTCTTATGTAGCTTTTGTATTATACCTATCAACAGATATAAGTCAAAAATAATAGTGGTTTAGAATAAAAAAAGTATACATTTAAAAAAATGACACTTTTATATAAGTATTATATATAAATATAGATATTATGTATATTGTTTAATTTTATAACATCGGTTACCATATTTTACTCTCCTACGATTGTATTGTGTACATAAATTTCCTAATTAAATACACGACATAATTTATAAATTACGGAATCATTCCTGAGCTGAAATTGAATTAAAATGCTGACAACTATTTGACCTCTTACTATACTGATAATATTAATCTAATTGTTGTCAAAAACGTAATTTTACCTAAATTTCTGACTTTCTCTTAATATTCTTTTGTTTAAGTTTAAGTTTTGTCTTAATATTCTTTTATAAGTCCTCAAATATTACAAGTAATTGTAATTGATAAATAAAATTGAGGGAATTAATTCAAAATCCATAATAGTATTATAGTGTGAAAGAATTTCTTTTACGTTAGAAGTAATAAATTTAAACATTTTATGGATTAGACTTTCTCGGTAGAAGTAATCGATTTACATTAATATTTCTTTGATGGTTCTAAGTATTTAGTAAGATTCTCTCGATATTTTTTCGTGCCTTTATCATGGACGGAAGAAGGGATAGATTATATTTTTGATCCACCATCCTTCCTTAAATTTAAATACACATGCATGTACGCACCCTCACACACACACACACACATACACACACACACACATATATATATATATATATATATATATATATATATATATATATATATATATATATATATATATATATTAAATATAATATATGTATTAACAATTTCACCTTAAGCATTTACATGCATTAGAATATTCATAGATTAGAAGAATAAATTAAATAAAATTTTGTTGTTGTTTCGTATCTTCATTAAAATTCACAACTTTTCCAGTACAATTGTTTTGTTTCCAATAAAGCGTGTACCAACGTAGAGCCGCAATGATAACTTCATCATAATTTATTACCATCATAATTTAAATAATTACTTCCCATAACACAAACTTGCTTAATAAGTGAAACTTACTCTTCACGTGGTTTTATTTTTCTTTAGAGATTTCACATAATATTATATTTATAACTTAAAACTCCCCGATGTACCTTACAGACAATTATTTTCTTATAATTTTCACATATCTCGTAACCGTTTTATATTATGCATTTTCACGAATGAGAAAACGCAAATAATTAATTTTAAACTTGTTAAGGTAATAATGAAAAAATGGGCGATATTTTTTTACTTAAAAAAATATCGCACAAAAAGAACAAGCTTCATAAGCGTCAAAAAGACAAAGCCTCATAAGCGATCCACCCTGCAATAAAAAACTGCATTGCATGCTTTTCGGTAGAAATAAATACTTGCTTTTAGCCATCGTCTACTTTATAACAACACGCTATGAGTGTCGCTTCCCATACCAGTCGCCCTATTTTCTGTGGGATGAAGATATCAGCTTAGCCATTATACCGCGCTCAATCCAATAAAACAAATCCAATGGTTGGTCTTCGCTTGCAGCTACGGACGGAATATTGGACGCGACTCACTGAGTTTGAATAGGTCGTGCGCTAGAGTTTGGTCGAATTTTGTCATCACATGCTTCACTGCTTTACTGGACCGTAGAATATAATGTAGACGCTGTCATAACTATAGTAAAATCTTGACATTTCTGCATGGAATTGGTAGTTTTTCTTTCTTTCTTTTTCCTTTTATCTACTTTACACTCCTGCGCTGTTCATAAAGTAAAAATAGACTGATGTTTGTTATTTATGCTATAAAAGTGTTAACTAGAAATAATGCGTTTGGAAATATTTTGATATATTAATTTACCGTATTCCATAAGGAGAAATGAAAATATTAATATTGAAAAAGTTAAATTAAATTTAAGATGGTAAAAATAGCATAAATATTTATATTGTGTTCACTATAAATTGCATTATTTTACTAAACATTTAGTGCATGAGTGAAATAATGCAATTTATTGTGAACACAATATAAATATTTATGCTCTTTTTGCCATCTTCAATTTCAGAAGACATTACATTTATTACATTATTTATCACTTATCTATTCATTGTCCATCCATCTATTTAGTGACAACATTTTTTTTAAAACTCAGTTTAGCATGGATGTATTATATGTTTAGAAACTAAAATTATATGTAGTGCCACATTTACCATAAAGCAACTTTGAAAACTATTATGTAAATCAATAATTTACTTTGAAAATGTAAAGAATACTTCGTGGTTAGTAAAACTTCTTTATTTTATAGAATTATTTATTTTACTAAAACCAAGAAATAATTTCTAGTTTTACTAAACCCAGCAAATATTTTGAATATCTTTGGATGTTATTAGATCAATTGAAAAAATTGTATAAATATAATATTTTGTGGAAATATTCTTCTGATATTGATCTAAAAATTTGACGGGAAATTAAAAAAAGAATTTTATTGACTGCATGTTTGAAATCACATTACGTGAATTACTAATTTCTAAAAATAAATCATTTTTCATAAATATTGTGAACTAGTTATGAATTTTTTCCCAAATTAAAATATACAAAATTATACGAATTGAAATTGCTACGCTATTCACATGTGTGCAATTCACATTCTAAATAATAAAATAGCACTTAACCTCCATAACTTTTTGACAAAATTAGAAAATTTTATTATTTTTAGTGAAAATTCTTAAACATATCTTCTTCGTTGAGTATGAAATATTTACGAGTAATTATTTTGCTCATACTGTCTTTTTCATAAAGAAAGCATATAATGCTTAATACAAAGTGACAAGATTAAAACAT
This sequence comes from Druceiella hillmani, assembly GCA_039881145.1. NCBI lineage: Eukaryota > Metazoa > Arthropoda > Insecta > Lepidoptera > Hepialidae > Druceiella > Druceiella hillmani. Next base: position 26,399,558 of record JAYKKI010000022.1, on the reverse strand, counting down.
AAGTAATGTTTAATTCGAGAATAACACGTAGTTTTAAGGTTTTGAGAACGAAAACCGGTTACAATTTTGTTTACAAATATATTGTTTTTCAGCATGATTTCCAGTATAATTGATGATTTTTATTTATAGAAAAGGACTCAAAATGCATACTAATAAAACAACCGAAAAAATATTAATGTCCCTTTATCAAAGAAAGAAGATTAAGTTAAATACAATTTTTAGGCCACTGTTTTAAAAGGACTGCAACCTCATTACGCTGACGAAACCCTTTTGTTGTACTTTATTTAAAATTTTTAAAGATACTTCCATCAATTTTTTTGTATATCTGATACTAGTCGACTCGATGGTATTCTTAAATATGCACTTGGCTTATACCAATATCCAAGACAGTCTTTTTCTGCTTGAAGGTTATTGGGTTTTCTGCAGCGGGAGCCACACAAAATTATGCCCCCAAAATTTTATCTATAAAATTAATTTTGTCCCAAATACAAAATGTACATATTGCAACTAAACTTATAAGACAAAAGACGGCTTCGTAAAACTATAGAACATTATATTAAGATTAAACTTTTGAAATAACTGAATAATTGTTTCTGGCTTAGTAAGCATTTCCAAAGTTCATAAAATACTACTAAAATTATGTGATCAAGGTTTACTACTAAAATTATGTGAAACTCTGTCTCTTTCTTAAAGAACATACAAAATCCGTAAGAAACGTTATTGGAGATTTTGTGGTCGATTTATAAAAACAAATATAAATTTAAAATGAAAAGTTTTTCAAAAATGGCATCTCTAATGCGATTTTCATTTCGTCATTATTAGATAAAGATAAGTACCGAGAACTAGGCTTGGCATAATATAATCCATAATCGAAGACGCTGAAAAGTTATTGAAAAATCGTTTATTGCGAATAATGTCTTATTAGGTTTGCTTAGCATTGCCAAGTACTCTCCTCGAATTGAATTTAAGACAAGAATACCTTGAGTAATCGAAATTCTCTTCACTTGTTGAGGGAAAAACTGGAAATGTATGAATAAAAGAAAATTTATTTTATATGTATATCCAATAGGTAAACGTACAAAATAATTGGAATTTGGTGTGGGATATAAATATTTAAGTCCGTTTTTTACACGTTTCACCTTTATTTGTTATATAAAACTATCTGACACTGAAAAGACGTGTATTTGTAAGCTTTCATTAATAACAAATTTGGTAGTCACATACAAACAGTATTTATGTCCAATAATATTATAATTTATATATATATATATATATATATATATATATATACATATATATATACATATATACACACACATGCATGTGCATACATACATATATATATATTTATATATATATATATATATATATATATATATATATATATATATATATATATATATATATATATATATGTGATATAAATGCGCGAAAGAAATTAAAAAGTATGATTTTCAAAATCATGCGTATAATTCGTTGGAAAATTTTAAATAAATTTCTATCGATTTTTTTTCTTACTTTTGTATAAAAGTTTTTGAGGCAGGTTTGGGATGCTTTTGTGGAAATTTTCAATAATGTCTCTAGAGCTACCTTACATTAAATTTTCAAAAATACAGTTTTTGGATTCTTCTAGCTTTTCCGATCGATATGCCCCAAAATATAAAAAATTAAAAGTCCGTGACTTACTTTTTGCCAATCTCTATTTTATATTAATTATTAGCCTACATGCACTTTAATATGCCTTTTTACTATGCTAAATAAAAGTTTTCCGGGGTAAATGGTATTCAGGAAAAAGGTCGTGATAAAGGGATTGACGGTAGAACTTATAATGGTAAATCATTTTTTTTCTTCTTTTGAAGTACGAAATCATAAGTACAAAAATAAATTCTCAGTAGGACAAGAAAATATACAATAATGCAAATAATTAAGATTCATGAACTATCTAATAAACTCACTTTCGTAGAGCGAAAAGTTTTCATAAATCACGAAAATACGCTGGCAAGTTGTAACGCACGAAAATACGAGATTCGAAAGGAAAGTAAATTGCAGTGCGTCTTTAAGTAAATAAAGGCTCGATAATTATTTTAAGTTTTAAATAAAATTATACCATTGGTGTTCTAGCTTAGCTACACACAAAATATTGGTTTTTAATAATTTTACCTGTTTTCGTGAAATCAGTAGAAGAAAAACAAATCGATTCGTTTGTCTGGTGAATGGGAATTTCTTAACCAGACATTTATTAATCTATTATATCACGAAATTCTAAAATTTTGTGCAAATCGTTTTTAGGGAATCAATTAAATTTTTTAATCAAGACGTCTTAATTCCTTATTTCGTTATAACATTTATACTAAACAACAAAGAGTACTTTAAATATTTTCTTTTAAATTCGGCGTAAAGAAGTTATGTTTTTTTTTGTTTTTATGAAAAATATCAAGTTATATAAATACGTATTTCTGAAATAAATGAAGGTTTGATGTTTATTATGTCGTCTTTTATCTTATTAATTTCATTTTGATTCAATGACATGTTTTATTCATATTTATACTGCTTACGTGTCATGAATATGCATTTTATAAAAAAGTATATACAAATATAAATACATAGTTATAAAAATAATGAAAAATATGACACAATTTCACTTAATTTTTAAAACAGACAATGAAAATGTGCTGGACATATTTTTAAGGTAATAGTAAAATTTCACAATTTTAGATTAATTATTCCACAATCTAATATTTGGTATATTAAAACTATTTGTTTTTGATTATAATTTGGCTTATTCAGTCCTTTTTATATTGTAACTGATTAAAATATTCTTTACATTGACTTTTTATCAGTTAATTTTTTTGACTTAAAATATTTAGAGATAGATGAATGAGTTCAAAATATACGCACTACCAAAGAATTTAAATCTATAATATATTCAAAAAAGGCAAAAAGAATGGAATATTTAAAAAAAACTCAAGATTTATCGACTTCGAGGGACAAATCAAATTTAAAAATGTAACTCTTAATCTAATATATAATACTATGTCAAATTAAAACGTGTGATTTAATTAACATTGCGTTTTATTTAATTTGACGTATATCGTCAAATTAAATAAAACGCAATGTTACTTGGCCAACTTGTTGCTATAGAAACGATCTCTTCTAGTTAACCAGCATCATAGAGTATTTCTGAATGTACTGGACAGGTAAATAACAAAATACGGCAAATGAATTTCTGAGGAAATTAACAAAAAAACAAAAATAATGAATCAAGGAAAAGGGATGTATAAAAAAATGGGATGTGAAAAGTAAATTCAGGGGAGGTATGACTTTTACAAGACTGAATAATTGAATGGACGGTGAAAGTTCAAGTTGATCTTTATCATGTCTACTATACAAAGTATAACATTTATCAGCATCTGATCTGATCTTAATTTTTGGCTTAAAGAACAAAATTATTCCTATACCTGAATAATGAACCGAATCCTACACGATCAGGTACTAAATTCAGTTTTGTTTAAATTTAATATGTTATCGCCGTGTTGTCATCACACGTATGATTAAAAGGTATACAGTTTTCGTCGGCGCGGCACACCATGATTCTCAGGGTTAGATTCCCGGTCGCTCATCGAGCGGGGCTGGACTAGTGTTTTGGTCGGGTCTAAAATATTGTTCTCGTAGCAATAAGTCTCAATTATGGGTCAATTAGGGACATTAAAGTATATAACTGAATAAAGAAATACATAAATAACAAAGGCATTTCTTTAGCGTGTTCGTTTAAATATATTCCAAAATTTCCAATACTGCATGATCTTTATAACCTGCAAATAGTTTTATTCTTATAAACAAGTCAACCATTGCTTACTTAGCATATAAGTTTATTTCAAAGTATAAATATAAATATTTATGTGAAATTTGGCATTTCTTACTGCTGCAGCTGTCGTGTTTGTGAAGTACATAGTGGCGTAAAATTACATTTATTTCAACATAAATCAGGGATTTATTGATTTATCCGACTGAAATATTTTTCAACAGCAAATTTCCACGAATACATTCGTTTCTTATTAATAAAAAAGATCCTTCATTAATCACCAAATGTTATTAATGATCAAACATTTTGCTGCGTGCTTTAATCCACGTCTAATTATTTTTTGACACGAAATTCACGAACACTCGCCAGCTCCGTTGATTTTCTGGGTACTCGGTGGATCCGCATGAGCTCTGAGACCGATCAATCAAAATCAGCAGCAGTAATCCTTCGAAGCTTTGCGCGACACGAGATGTCAAACGCTGGCACCGCGTGAGTCTGTGCGATCGAGATAATGGACGGTATGGCGAGCAATTACCGGAGTGCGTTTCCACTTACGTCGTTCCGTTTTGAACCAGACGCGTTTGTATGAGGTATCAGACGCGTTTGTATATTGTTTGATATTTTAGGTCGTAATGTTATGCGGTTTTTTTTTGTGTGACATATCAATAAATGGTATGTGTCTCTTGGAAATAATAATCGATATTTTTTAAAAATAATATATATATATATATATATATATATATATATATATATATATCGGTATGGATATTACGATGTATATAACATTTCAATGCAGTTTAGCTCTTTGTTTTTTAATTGCTTGAGCCAGTACATCCAATTAAAGTGTAGTAATTTAGTACCTTTGAATAATTTCGTATCAAATCAACGAGTCCGATCGGATAAAATGATGTGAAATGTTAATTCATGTAAAACTCTGGTTTAAGTCTTCAATGCCAATGATTTGCTTAATTACGAACGGAATAATAAAATAGTTTTGTTATTTCAAATACTAACTAAACAATCATTGTTATCATAACCATCTGTATTTACCTACTGTTTTACATAGTCCACCACTACAAACGCTCCTTTGCCTTCCGCGTTCAGCCGCTTCCCACGGACGATTTAGGCCGTCAGTTCATCTGTATGGGGGGCGTCCCATTCTGATGCGGTACGGGATTCGTGGTCACCAGTTGCGAACTCGTCCATCCCATCGATAATCAGTTTTTGGTCAATATAAAAATATAGCTTGCTCATTGCCAACGTGTTTCCACAGAGTCTACCATTTACAATCGTTATATTTCTTTAAACCTGTATTCCATTAATATATCAATTACTTGCATTGATATATTAATGGAATAAAGGTTCATAATTACTTTAAATTCAAGTGTTACTCACGTTTCTTACTTTTTTTTAAAAATTGTAATGTACATGGTTTTAGAGTTATTGGAAAGATATTCTTATACATTAATTTGAAACCTCATCTATTACGAAAGAGATGCCTTCTGAAAAATTACTAAAAAATAATTCCAAGTGGATTTTAAATGAACTTTTCTTTGATAACCCAAAAGAATGAAAGTGACAGAAATATTATCCCTAAGTTGTAATGGAAGATACTCGGAATTTTTTCTCTATTTCTAAGCGTTTGCGTAATTTAACTGTCTTTTTGTAAAAGTTCATCACAATCTGTCGTCAAGTTTATGATAATGAGTTTTTGGTGTGGTTTCACGTAAAATTGAAATGGTTTAATAATTTGACAGATGATATTTTATTTTTCTTTTTTGCAAATCAGTGCCATTAACTGTATTAACATAGAGAGGTTTAATTGTGATGAAAGAATTCGTTAATTTTACAAACTACAGTTTCAGGTAACGATTTTATATCAAGAGGCTAATACTCTTATCTAAGTTATGAAAATAAATTTGTAACAAAATATAATTAACAAGTAAAGCATATTTCATAAACCATATTTATTCTAAAGTGTATATAAGTTATTTAATTTGTATACAATAGCTTACGATTTACGTAGTTTTACTTTATTCCCTGGTTATAATTTTTTTTAAATAATTGTTTTTAACTTTGCTACCTTATTGTTTGAATAACTATGTCAAGTGTAATACGCATCTGGCTTCGAAATTTGCATAGCAATACCCGGATGTACGCCTCGTCTCCACGCTGTGTCCCGCAGATGATAAATTATGCAATAAATGCATACCAAACTTATAGAAAATATTTTATCCTAGCAGTTATATATCCTATGAGTATTACATCCTATGAATAATAATAACCTCTAACGGCAAAAACAAATACATCATCTTTAAGCCCGTCTGTATGAGGAGGTTATGCTTTTCAGTCCACCTGTGGAACGTCAAAACAAAGATATGTGCAAATATTTAGCTATCCCAATATCATACCACGGTTTAAGCCATATTTAACTATCAAACAACTTTACAGTAGAAGCTTAACGCGGCAGTCGTATTTTTATACTGCATGCACGTGGCGTGTCTTCACATACACACACACACACACACATACACACACGCGCGCACGCACAAACGCACGCACGCACACACACACACATTCTCAGACACACGCACACACACACACACACATACGCTCATACACACCCACACGCGTACACACGCACGCACACAGGCACACACAAATGTATAAATATATACATACTCGTGTATAGTTTGGTAAGTACACACGCAGAGACACATAAATGTATAAATGTATACATACTCGTGTATAGTTTGGTAAGCTGCCAAAATGACTACGTAACTCTTACTCGTGCCGGATCTGACATATACTTGATGAGTTTTTTGTATACTCTAATTATTTTAATATCAAAAACTCCGACAAATGTCATCCACTAGATTTACATAATTTTCATATAGACGTGGACTAAAAATTAACGTGATCTAAAAATTAACGTGATCTTTACGTTATTATGGAACTGGGATTTTTACTTGGGAAGAATGCTATAAAACATATTTTTGTAAGTTTTCTAATTATTTCCAGCCGTCAATATTATTCTGCATAATAGCTATTATTTAACCTACTAGGTTTTCTATCTATCAGGTGCAAATTGTGAAATCGAAATTTCACCCAATTTTCAGCGAGTTAGAGAGAGTCTTAGAGACTTAATAATTGGCATATATTCTCGTTTTCGATGTTTTACATTTTACATTGTGGGGATATAGAACTAATTATGGCAAAGGGAGGTGAAAAGAATTTCTTAAACGATGATTTTCTAAAGTCATCGAGTTTGGGCACATTTCATTTGTCGTGATGAATATTAAACTACGTGCCTGCATGGCTAGTGGCGTGTAATATGAATTGTAATTTACAATGAGCGAACAAATAAACCAGATAGAAATTTATTATATATTATGCTACTATATCATTTAGAACGGAGACACTAGATACCAGCATTCCAAACTATCTGGACCACATGACCACAAGACCAACTTCGCTTGTTTCAACTCTTGTCTAATCTTACACGTTACAAGATAAAATAACTACATAAAAACTAAATAAATAAAAAACATTTCTACCCAAAATAAAAAAAAACAAATAGCTGGAGTTGTTCTCTTTTATTTTGCCCCTGGTTTTAATTCAGGCATCTTTATTGGGACAGTCGAAGTATCTTATATGTATACATTCATAAATTTGAACATTAATAATCTCCAGTCGAAGATACATTTAAGTACCTTTTTTGGGTTATCCGTTTATTTTAAATATAAATATTTTTAATTTATTTCATCTAACTTAAATACCTCTCATCTTTGACATTGATTTTCTATCAATTTAATACATTTTTTACTATGCAAATATTATAATAAAAAGTTGGTATTTTGTAATAGTAAGAATGAAAAATATACTATTAACAGGGACGGCGTTACTCTGTAAAGAGTTTTTATTTTTGAAATTACTTTTTTGTTCAAAAGAAATTTAAAAAAACTGCTGTTAAATCCAGTTGTATGGTGATAAAATTCTGCTAAATGATATAAGAGACAAATTATATTTTAATTGTTTATCGAACTAATGTTTAATGAATGAGCTCAAATAGAATATCAAACGTACAATTTCGTAAAGAAAATTTATTATATTTTACGAAGATTTTACTTATTTCATTATTTTGTTGAAGAAACATTAATTTATATTTTTCAAAATTAATAATATATATAACTCGATTTAAAGAAATGGAATCACGTTATACATATTATTAATTAAATTAAAGATTAATTAATTAATTAGAAATTAATAATATGTATAACGTGATTTCATTTCTTTAAGTCAGGTTATATATATTATTATTTTTGAAAAATATAAATGAATATTTCATCAACAAAATAATGAAATAAGTAAAAAAATCTTCGTAAAATATCATAATTTTTTTTTACGAAATTGTATGTTTGATATTCTATTTGAGCTCATTCATTAAACATTAGCTCGATAAACAATTAAAATATAATTTGTCTCGGGCAGATACGTTATCCATTTTAAAAACGGAAACAGCGTCGTGCAACAAACTTAAATGCAAATCAAATTTCCACTAAATGTCAACTATGTTATCTCGTAAGAATTCTGAAATGTCTTTCGGAAAAGTCTTTTCACTCAATGATATCAATTCAAAAGCGTATTTTTGGATAAATTTAATATAAATAAATTATTACTCCCGTAATATTTTCAATTATTCAATTTCCTTTAATGTATGAATGATGTAATGGAATTAAAAACCCTATGAAACGCATTTTTCCGACTTGGCGCTTGCTATAGGTGTTTTTCAAAAGTTTTCATTTAATTTGCTTCCATGTTTGTTTACCACCCCGGGCTAGAAATTTAAATTTATGGCACGTATTTGTTTCTGGTTGCAGTATATAATGATGATGAAGTCAAGGTCTGAATATGAAGATAGAAAGTAAGCAAAGGATCACTGTAACAATAAACAGAAGATTAATATAGTTTGGACCCGTTTTACTTGCCTTGGTAAGCTCTTTCTATGTCTCAAATTTTAGTATATTTAAAATAATAGTTTTTTGAAAAAAATTTCTATTTAATATTTTATTGGAAATATAAATATATATATATATATATATATATATACATATATATATATATATATATATATATATACATGTATATATATATATATATATATATATATATATATAGACTCGTGTGCACGATATAAATAATATATACAAATGGAAAAGAATATTTGCATTGTATGTTGATCATTACAATTATTACACTACGACGAACATCATAAAAACTATTGAACGAATATCCTCGTGTTCAACTTATATTGTGTTACAAAGTCGAAACAATATTGAACTCTTAAATCTTAGTAAGTAAAATAAACATTTTGAAAATAGGCACATCATGGTCCCGAAACTTATATTACCTGTTCAATTGTATTAATGTATACACTTAACAAGGTTCAAATGTATGATTGTATACACATAATATACCTCTACTGTTCCAATAAAAATGCCTGAATTAAAGCCAGATGGGGAAAAAAATGTGTTTTATTTATACAGTTTTTACGTAGTTGTTTTAACTTCTAACGTGTGTGATTTAGACAAGGGTTGAAACAAGCGACATTGATCTTTACGTGTGGCTCAGATAATTTGGAATGCTAGTATCTAGTGTCTCCATTCTAAATGATATAGTAGCATAATATACTATAAATGTCTAGTTACTATTCTATTTGTTCGCTCATTGTAAATTATAATTCATGTTAAACACTACTGGCCGTGCAGGCACGCAGTTTAATACGTACATCACGACAAATGAAATATGCCCAAACTCGATGACTTTAGAAAATCATCGTTTAAGAAATCCTTTTCGCCTTCCATTTCCCTAAAAAAATCCTACCCCAAAACGTAAAACGTAAAACATCGGAAAGAAGAATATGTGCCAATTATCAAGTCTCCAATTCTGTGGAGACTCTGTGGAAACACAGTGGCAATGAGCAGGTTATATTGACCAAAAATTGATAATCGATCAGATGGACGAGTTCTCAACTGGTGACCACGAATTCCGTACCACATCAGAATGGGTCGCCCCCCATTCAGAGGAACTAACGATCTAAATTGTCTACGGGAAGCGGCTGTACGCGGAAGGCGAAGGAGCGTTTGTATTGGTGGATTATGTCCAGCTGTGGGTAAATGGTTATGATAATAATGATTGTTTAGTTAGTATTTGAAACAATAAAACTATTTTATTATTCCGTTCATAATTAGTCAAATCATTGCCATTAACGACTTAAACCAACATTTTACATGAATAAACATTTTTCATGATTTTATCCTATCGAACTCGTTGATTTGATACGGAATTATTCAAAGGTACTAAATTACTACACTTTAATTGGATGTACTGGCTCAAGCGAAAAAAACAAAGAGCTAAATTGCATTAACATGTTATATATATATATATATATATATATATGTATGTATATATATATATATATATATATACATATATATATATATATATATATATATATATATATATATATATATATATAATTTTTAAAAAATATCAAAATTATTTTCAAGAGTATAATTTATTGATATTTCACACAAAAAAACCGCATAACATATCGACCTGAAATATCAAACAACATACAAACGCGTCTGATACCTCATACAAACGCGCCTGGTTCAAAACGGAACAACGTAAGTGGAAACGCATTCCGCTAATTGCTCGCCATACCGTCCATTATCTCGATCGCACAGACTCACGCGGTGTCAGCGTTTGACCTCTCGTGTCGCGCAAAGCTTCGAAGGATTACTGCTGCTGATTTTGATTGATCGGTCTCGGAGCTCATGCGGATCCACCGAATACCTACAAAATAATCGGAGCTGGCGAGTGTTCGTGAATTTCGTGCCAAAAAATAATTAGACGCGGATTAAAGCAAGCAGCAAAATGTTTGGTCATTAGTAATGTTTGGTCATTAGTTTTTGTTGATAAGAAACGATTTGATTAGTGAAAATTTGCCGTTGAAAAATATTTCAGTCGGATAAATCAATCAATATCTAATTTATGTCGAAATAAATGTAATTTTACGCCACTATGTACTTCACAAACACGACAGCTCTAGCGGAAAGAAATGCCAATTTTTCACGAATATTTATATTTATACTTTGAAATAAACCTATATACTAAGTAAGCAATGGTTAACTTGTTTATAAGAATAAAACTATTTGCAGGTTACAAATATCACGCAGTCTTGAAAATTTTGGAATATATTTAAACGAAGACGCTAAAGAAATGCCTTTTCTACTTATTTATGTATTTCTTTATTCATTTATGTACTTTAATGTATTTAATTGACACATAATGCAGACTTATTGCTACGAGAACAATAGTTTAGAGCCGACCACAACACCAGTCCAGCCCCTTTCGATGAGCGACCGGGAATCTAACCCGGGGAATCATGGTGCACCGCGCCGACGAAAACTGTATATCTTTTGATCATACGTGTGATGACAACACAGCGATAACCTATTATATTTAAACAAAATTGAATTTAGTGCCTGGTCGTGTAGGATTCGGTTCATTGTTCAAGTATACGAATAACAAATAGGAATGGGGCGAAATATCGAGTGTGCAATTTGTAGCTAATAGATGGAGAACACATCAATATAATTAATAACGATTAAACAGAAAATAATGACGAGCTGGAAATAATTTCAAAAATTAAAAAAATACTTAGCAACTTCGCTGACTAAAAATTAAAAAAATTTATATTACATAAAAGCTCATTACTTTGCAGTCTACATGTATTTTTTTAGTACATTACGTAAATTAATTAGACGTATTCTGGCAGTGCAAAAAATAAAAATCGGTCAAGTGTATGACAGACTCGGCATAAGTTAGGTTTCCGTTGTCATTTTACGAAATGTCAAACTACATATATATATATATATATATATATATATATATATATATATATATATGTATATATATATATATATATATATATATTCACACATATATTATTTGTGTGTATTTATATATTAAATAATTTTTAAAAAACTAATAAAAACATAAAAAAACTATAGAAAAACTAAACCCGAAACTTTTTTCCATATACTAGGAAGTTACTACCAAGCCTTGTGCATGCAATAGAAAGATATGACTGGCTGAAAACTATAAGAAATACAAAGTTAACGTTAATCTTTTCTTTTAGTATCTCGCTCCCTAGACGTCGAATATCGTTAGAGACTATTACAAAATTCATATCGTATAAAAATGTTTTTAAAACACTATTTAAGAATAATAAATAACCAAGTTACTTATTTTTGAAGTCGGTACCAGCACTATAGACTTACTTAAACAAATGTATAATTTTATTTAATTGATAATTTAAATTTAAAAACTTAACTACAAATGTATTTACAGTACGAAAAAAATATCATATGAACGGTATTCATAATATTATTATTTCCTAAAAGTGTTTGTTTTTTTTTATAACGCCATATATTTTTTACTTATTCATCAAAATTAATAACTCAATCATCATATTAAAGCATATATTCTACAATACTGCCTAAAAATAGACAAATAGCTTAAACTGAATGATTTCGTCAAAAAAAATTCAAACCTTTTTTTATAAAAGACGTTTTTATTAGCAATGTTTTCTGTTGACGGCTTTCCTAATAAAAATATATATTCAACTAATATGTAGTTTTTATAATTATTTTGTGTTTGATCACAATCTGTTAAATTATGAATACCTTTTAATTTCCCCGTAAATAGTTATCAAAAAAATACAATGCCATAAAATTGATAACTGATTCTGACAAAATTTGAGCAAGAAGGCGTGCTTGAATTTTCGAATTGGAAAAATGCTCAAAAGTAGGAAAAAAATGTCGAAAAGAATTCCGAAAATAGAATCCTGTTAAGTATGGCGGTAATTTTTGTTTTAAGGATATGTTTGTAAGGGATATAAAAGAAATATTCTTTCAAATTTCAATTGAATTTGTTTACTAATATTATCTTAAAAAAGGTATCTCTTTTGCTGGGTATCAAGATTCCAAATAATATAAAAGATCGCTCTCCTAATAATTGGTAAACCATGTGCATTATCATTTGAAAAAATAAAAAACTTAAGCACTACTTCAAGGTGAAATAATTTTGATCACTTAGATTGATACACTGCTGGAAAGAGGTTAATATATATATATATATATATATATATATATATATATATATATATATATATATATATATATATAATATAGCACGTAGTAGACTCTGTGGAAACTTGGTGGCATCGAGCAAGCAATATTATATTAACAAAAAAACCGATAACTAATGGGGTGGACAAAAAGCTTGTAAAAACTTTCTTAAGAGGCGTCATCTCATAAATTATTATTTGACATTTTTCATTGTTTTTCAGTAGACGTCTTTAGTGGCATACATATAGGCATATTTATATAATTTTACTATGTTCTCAATTTGACATTGCATTGCAATTAGTTTTATATCGAAATAACTATTAAGCTGTGACGTATGGCTGAAAATACGGATAGACACTACAAAATTATAATGGTTTTCTTTAACCACGGTCAAAGTACGGGTCTTTAAAAAAACTATCATTTGTGATATTTACGTCAATTGAGGAAATATGAATTTTGACCCATTTTTATTCTCAACAAATATGAACACGGCAAAAATTATAATTTGGAGCATATTTATGGATTAAACCTTATTAAGTTGGAGATTAAACATAAGTTTAATCATTTTGCATTATTTTAGATTTTCTACATTAATGGAAAATGCATATAAATGCATTTTGCATTAATGTAGAAAATCTAAAACATATTGTAGATGAGTTTCATAGGTACTGAGGTTGAACTTGAAAAATAATTTTTCAAATCTTATTATAAGCCATTATAATTATTTTTCAAATCTTATTATAAGCCATTATAAAAATTTTAATAAATTAAGTTAAGAAGATTATTTTAATGAAGATTAAGTTACATTTAATTTTATTTTCTAATAATTTATGAAGATAATATTTAGTGTTTTGCTATATAAGGGAAACCTTTTTTTAAACTTGATGAAGTCTGCAAAATTAAAATTGTTAACCGAGTAATAATTATTATGTTCATCTAATTAAAACTTAGAGCAAATATAGGAAAAACTTCACATATTAAAAATTTGTTACTCTCCTATACATTTATTAGTGATGACAAAGTACTTTCGTCATGTTAAAATTTATCATATAATATTTGGAGAAATAATTAGAGAAAAATATGAATCACTTTTTAAAACAGAAGATAGGGAACAAAAGATAGAGACGATTACATGCAACCAATTAATTAACTAATTATAAAATTATATGAATATGAATGTTTGTAATTCATGGGGTCTATTAGCATAAGATATATTTTTTTAATAAGTCAGAAATAATGAGAATGTAAAATATTTAAAAAAATTACGGATCAAATAGGTATTATTTAATCCGTAATTTTTCTTAAATATTTTCCATAAAATTTGCTCATTTTACATTACATATATTCATGGGTATCTTTCTGCAAAAAGCAAAAGAAGAAAAGTTTTAAAAAGTTCTAGCGTCTTTATATGATTTCTAACTGTTTAAAGAAAGTATGAAAATTAGCCAATTAGGCGTCCTGCTTAATACTGATAAGCGATAAAAAAGAACTTGAAATCTGTTCATATTTTGAAAATTAAGGTCTTGTCTAAAATATTTAAATTGTCACTCTGTTTTATGAAAGAATTATTTTCATTTTCTAATGTCTTACGCGTTGAATTACTCTTAAATACGGTAAGTATTAAGAGTCAAGAAGTTGAGTCAAAGCTTTTCCATTAGTAAATTCTAATTTAATTTCTTTTGTCAATTAAAGTTTACACCGCAAGTAAGTTTTCTTAAAATGTTTAGTCGTTTGTAAAACAGTATACACATAGTATATCTATTTTAATCGAAAAACCTTTTGTGAAACCTATCACTCATTATATTTATTGTAAAAACACATTTTTGTTTCGTAAAAAATATGATGAGTTTCGGAAAAATTACATCTATTAACCTTACCTCAGTTTTATTAAATTTTAAAGAACCATTAAATTTATATTGATACATTAACTGCATCTGATATCATCTTAGTCTTAAGACATTTAATAAAATTTGTTCGGTGCGAGTAGAACTCCCTCTTCGAAATTTGTGTATGTATACATTTAAGTTCGTGATAATCTTTAAAAGTTCATAGGATTTGTATTTAATTCTTTAGAAATATAAATATTATTTTCAACATGAAAATATGGTACTGCCCAGTACACTTTAGGTAAATTATAGTAATGCTGTTCCGTTCTTAGTACTTTCAGAGACCGCAACGGGACAGGCGGAGGAATATGACACATATTTTCTGGACATTTCTGGAATATCCTATAAAAGTAACTGTCTAAAATAAAACCTTAAAAAAACAGTTTTGGAATTTTCACAAATATCTTTTTCAATTATTGCATCATATGGTACATGAAGGAAAGGAGTTATTAACAAAAAAATATTATATTCTGTAAATACGTTTCATCGCTATGCCAAGTTTCTAAGTCAAAGAGCTTTTGATGAAAGCAAAACTAAGACGATCGTAAACTTGAGTTTTATCAGGAATCCTTTTTTAATTTCTGAGGAACCTTGAACTAAATAAAAGTTGAGATTTATAATTTCTAACGTTTTACATAGTAAGAATCAGAATTAAAAACTTTCTATCGCGAAGAGAAAATTCCGACTTTTCCATTCTAAAAAGTTTCATCACGCTCCATATAATTCAAGCAATATTCACGGTAAAATAAAATAAATTTTTCAGCACTTTTACTTACACACACTTAATAAATTTTCATAATGTTTGCTTTAAGATTCAAGAAAAATTCCTTATGTGTGTGTGTGTATGTATTTATGTAATGTCTTTAGATTAGTTTCAAGTTCAGTATTTGAATTCAGGAAAGAAATATGCTATATAACGTTTGATTCTTTATTTAGATTTTTATGTTTATGGTCTTTAATTTCCAGCATGAATGTTTAACTGGCTCAGTTTTATTGCATAATACATATGGAAATGCTAAAAAAGCTAATTTATGTTTAACCCAAAGTAATATAAAATAATTTAATGAAACATAAAATATTGAACTCTTTCAACATTGTCATTATTTAAATAGACCCAAACTAATTTTATGGCAGTGCAATGGATCATTTTCTTTGTCAGTTGAGACAACCGGATGATTAAAGGGTAAATTTCGTAATACTTCCTGGATTATGGAAGGCAATAATTTATATAATTAAATGTTTGGTGGAAGAATCCATGTAAATTTTTCATTAAAATAGTTTCCCATTTATTTTTTTTTGAGTTTCCAAGGAGGATTTTTAACTTAATGAGGAAATTTAAAAACTACACGAATACAACTATAGTGAAGAAAACTAAAAACAACACACACGAAGACAATTAACACGATTCTATTTCTTTTCCACATCATTTTACTATCTACAGACCTTTGCACAATTTTAGGATACAGAAAACGATAAGTCAAATTCATAATTAAATTCATATCTTTCAAAATTTCAAAACTTGGCTAATAAATATGCCCAATAGTAAATATTAGTCGGATTTGTAAGCATTTTTCATCATGTTTGACAGGAATAGAAGATTTTTATTAGAATTTTTATTAATAAGAATTTTGTTATTCACATATAATCTTATTTATAAATATGTACAATATCATTAGTTGATATATACGAAATATAGAAACCGTTTGATTCAAAGTGTCAATTGGTTCGTAAGCATTTTAGCGACAGTACAGGAAACATGTTCCCAGCGACAGTTGCTTTGTTTCAAACGGAATCAATGTGTAAATATGGTCATCGTGTTGCGAGCAAACAAATCCTACTGATCATCCGGTTTCGCTAATGCAAAAAAAACGCTGAATATGGCTGACCGGATACGAATAGTGCGAGATTTGTTTTTTTTTATTATCCTTTACGTTTGCTAGTCCATTAAATAAAATGCATATGGCATCCACAAAAGTTAGTACGGCTACATGCAAAATAAATTTTTATTTAGAACTTCCATACAAAATATTGTTGTACCTAAAAATTATTTTTGAGAATTATTTCTTTGTGCGTCGTCTATATGGCCGTGGTGCATTGTATTAATCACAAAGTTTGCAGCTTTTCATAACGCGGAGCATGGTGGGGTCCCGGGTTTAATTCCCGGCCGCTCGCTTAAGTATATATTGGAGAAGCCTATGACCAAAAGTGGACTGAGCTAGGTTGTTAATGTTGACTGATGATGTATTTAGAGTAAAAATATATCGGTATTGTTACAATAAACTAACTTAAATTCAGTTTTTCTTAGTTTTTTAAAGTGTACATTGACGTACATTTATTTTTTTATAAAAAACGTAGTAAACGAGGAATAGAATAAAGTTACGAAAAAAGTACGAAAGAAGAAATTTTTCATTCAAAAAGTTCCTGTAAAATATGATTAAGATTAAAACATCACGAATAAAATAATTGTGCTGATGGATGTAGGAGTGCTATGACTTTTTTCATGCAAAATTTTATCTCATCGTTTACTTTGAAATTATGTTGAATATTGTTGAACATTTAGAAGCACAGTCATATAAGTTATGTACATTGGCTTATAATTATTGACACTGTGTAAAAGACGAAACTCAAATTTTATTTCTACTACTTCAATACAAACATCGAAGTTTTTACCAGTTCACCAAAACACGATCATTTTTATTCCTTGAATTTAACTTGAAACTAACTAATGGAGAAATCCGAAGTCCTATTTCAGTAGAGTATATGTCGAAATTTCCTAATTTATTCAACTTAGGCAATTTTACAGTGAAAAAGAACGAGAAAAATGCTCTAAATGAGGTACATTATTTAACGTATGTCGTCAGCGGCCAGAGTTGTAAAGTAAGATGCGGGTACAATGAAACTAAATCAGACAGAAAGGCATTTTCCACGGCATTTTCCACTCCTCAAATTATTTCCGTGACTTGTCCGATTATTTGAATATTTTAGACGTATTTCATGTTTAAAGTAATAGCATTAAATTAAAATTATTTAACAACTCACTGGGAACAAAAGTAATACAAGATGTGGTCAGCCTAGGTTTTAATTATTTTGCGATTTAATGGCATTAGCTTGAACTAAGGAGTAACACAATAAGGTTTTAAATGGGAATACCAGTACATATTCATAATAAAGTATATGAAAATAATATAGTTTACTCAATTAAGTTATGTTTAGAACAAATCACTAAAATTTTAAAAAGCTTAATAAAACATAGCGTTTTTTATCCACGTAATTCCTGATCAGAAAATGATTTATTTCTTTATTATAATATGGATTAACTATACGCATTCGTTTCTATGATATCACTGCCTATCTTTATAATTTTAATGAAATTGGTCGGCTCTGATTATATACATATATTTCACAGATATATATTTCAATTATGCATTAACAATTGTATTTTAAATATAAATAATATTTTAGTTTATATTCTTTTAAAGCTTCATCCCGCCAAGTTTATACAATGAATATTGCGCTCTTATATTTCTCCCGCTAACAATTTAAACGCATTACGAATTTCACTACCTCCTACACATTATCCGCCTACGATGTCCATTGTGTACCTAAAACGATTTAGCTACGGCCGCTGTTTGTTCACGCAACGACTATTATTCACACAATACGCAGAAAATCCTTCATCTCCGAGTTTTGGTGAGATTCCGACAATCCGTCATCTTTGTTCTAATTAAACAGTTAAATGGATAGTGATTGTAGTCGATTAATTGTTAAATAAAATTTATTCACATTTGTTGATTTACTGAAGATTTGTCTGAAAACAATGTCAGAAATTCTTGGTGTAATTTTCATTCATAATAAATACGAAGTACAAAAGAAAATGAATTCCTACAATTTAGTTTTCCTATATATAATGGCAGATGAAAAAGAGTATCTTCATACTTTCTCTTTGTATTACATTTTTTTTTTGGTAACAGATTTTGCTGTCAGTAAGCCTATATTATGTTTAATAGGAATGTTTAAAAAGGGCTGAAAATATAAATAAATATTAATTTCTCTTTTGTTTGGTATCATTGACGTCATAAAGTTTCTGAAATCGTTTCCAGGTATGGGGAAGCAAAATTTTTTCATAAAATTAAAATTTCGTATTCAAATATTTTGATGTAAATGGTTACTTTTATTTAAACTGAATTCAGGAAATAAGAATGTCGTAATTTCATCTATCCTCTCTATGCAGCTCTCGCTAGTTGATGCATTATCACCTATTATTTAGGTCTGTTTCTTGATAGTATGGGCTAACTGAACTGACAATTCTATAGAACTTGTCTTGTCATACATTGTTCCCTCATAACTGTAACGGCTTACGCAATGCACACCAAGAAACCACCCAGCCTGGTTTTCCATTGTGGCTTTCTTCAAAGTCATCATCATGCTAGCTAAATTACACTGAATATATTTAAATATACAAGAATCTTCCATCATAATAAATGTGTCCATTGATAAAAACTGGACCTTTTTAAACGTTACTTTCTTAGCCCGCATAGATACAAAGTTGTGCTCGATGGTTGAATTTTTTTTTAATGTTTGCGGAAATGATGATTACTTTTTCTGTGTGTATTTAAAGATATTCTCATAACTTGTGGATTATTGTTTCAACTTTGTATTTTGAGCAATATTTATTACATTTAGACACCAAAAGTCGCACAAATATTTAATTAGATTAAGATTAATATTCTTCACCGGTAGTACGATACTAATTTTTAATATTTCACTAGATGTATATTTCGTTACTTATGGTACGAGCATTTTAATTTAATATTCATTTGGGGCTTTGAAGTGTATCAATTTTTGATAAATTATATTTCATTGTTTTTATTAACTCTAAGGATCTGTCCAGCGTAAGCCAAGAAATCGCCTCGAGCGAGCGTTATTGTTTCTGCACCTACCGTGAGAAAAATCGACGGAGATTGGCTAATTTATCCAACACGTTCACGAATTATATCCCTAAAATTAGCTCGAAAATGATTCTTTCTAATAGTGAAAACTGAAATAAAACCCGTTGCCTAGTTTCTGAGTTTAGCGCTCACAGACGTAAGCATGCGGTGGGGAGTTTGTTTTATAAGTATTGTGTATGTTTGTTCAATGTCAAGCGGACCGATATTTATATCCATTTTAGTCGAATCATGGTATTTATATTTAATTTGTCTTTCTCTCCAACGAACGTTTTTACCAAGCAACTTTTTTTGGCAGCTTTTCATGTTGGGAATTAATTTTTTTTTTAAATATCTGAGGTTTCTTCGAAGTCTAAGAAACCAAGAATCTTTGTCAATAAAGACAATACTTCTGAATACAAAAAGAAATTCCGCACTGGTCATCACATTTTTCTGGCATCATCTGCGTAGATTTGTCATGACAGGAAATTTATAACTAAGATCTATGGCATACGTGCTATGTATTAATGTTATCCTTTGATGTCATGCTTTGAAGTCAAGAATAAGTATTGAATGGAAAACTAAATACGGGCCATCATGGTTATAAATATTTAGATGACGATTTCAAATCAATTTTGGTTCAATAGGATATTTTTAATCTCTTTTTTCTTTAATTTACTTTTATAAAGTAATACAAGATTTAAGATTATAAATAGAAACCTTTTTAATTCAATATTAAAATAATGATATTTATACAAATATTAGTCTCTTTTAAAATTTGTAAAGGTAAAATACTTAAAATTATATCTAACCTAAAACTAAAACTAAAAGAACTTACCAGAAAAAGGTACTAATAATACTCCATTTTCATCTTTACTAGAGAATTAGAAGATAACTGTATATTTGGCACTTAAAGTGAAGCATTAAATTCAATTTCCTAATGTTTAAGGCTACCAGATATTTTATTGTCTTCACAATGTTATATCCTTTCCTCCCGACAATCTGAATGTTATTTACGTCGCTTTATTCGTAAATCTATTATATACGATCCAAACTTCACACATAAAAATTCATCAATAAGATTGTGTCGGCTCTAGAAATATGAAATCCTGCTTATACGTGGCTCTCCCTATTTTCAAAAATCACAATATACAAGAGGAGCCAATGTCAATATTTGTTTATTTGTACTATATATCTTAGCTTAGGATATCGATCCTGTGCTCAATGAAAAGGTACAGTAGAATATTTCCACAAATTTCCAATCTCCACAGCAGTTCATTTTCAATTCTTAATATTCACATATGTAATTCTATGGACATATCTTCTATAAACTTGGGCCAAGTTTTTAATTAAACGCCACTTTTCCAAGTTTCTTAACGTTGATTTTTATCAAAAATGTTTTGAATGCTTTTATTGCATTGAAAGTTGAGCATCATCAAGCATGATGAGAATTTGCTCATCATGCTTGATGATGTTCAACTTACAATGAAGTAAAATTTTACTCAGCTTAATTTACTCGATCACATAATATTTCTTTTGTAAGTTTTACCACCCCCTGCTTGTTTACCGTCTACACTACATATCTTATAGTTTGAATTTATCCGATTCCTTTATATTTTTGGACGAATATTAAAAACATTTAAATTTTTTTTAGACAATTTAAATTGTATTGGAAGAAATGATATCAGTTGATGTTTTCCATTAATTTCGTCATTGAGCTATCACCACAGAGTAATTTAATAACCTCGAAAAAAATGTTTCCGTTTTATAAGACAAGAACAAAACTTTACTTCCTTTAAGAATCCAATGAAATAATTTTTAATGATTATATTATTTTGGGTACTAATTACAACAACCATATTTAAAAAACAATTGTTTGTACTCTAAACAAACTTTGAATAATGTTACGAATATATTTGAAGTATCAAATGGGTTACTTTGAACGAAATTGTTTAATAATTAATTTTCTGAAATATACTCATATCAAAATAAATTTTATAATAGATTTATGCTTATTTTTTTGGGTTTCGTGCTTTAAAAGGTAAAACAAAACCGTTATACAATCATTCACTTATCCGTTCCTCCGTTCTTTATGCTCAGATTTTTAAGAAACGGCTTGAACCGTAGAAACCTTAAATTTGGCATAACATCGTCTATATTTCAATAGTAAATCTCGAAAATATTTGTTTGTAAATATTAAAGGTGGCATAATAATTACTCGATTTTTTTTTTCCTTTTCTATATATATTGCAAGGGCGCCTTTTGAAAGGATTGTTTACAAAGGCTTAAACAATTTAATATCGCATTGTTATACGAGTATATATTCAGGAATGTACTGAAAATATATAAAATATATGTGTTCCTTCCTTTGTTGTCGAAACTATTGACGCAAGAGCTGCGAGAAAATAGTAATTTTATAAATTTTTCAAAAAATCTGTGGGAAAATTATATCGTTGATTCTAGATGTAATATTTTTTAAAGATGCACCATGTTTATACGCATGCGCAATATCATGTACTGGCCTATACCCGCAATACCTGCGCAGTATCATGTACGCAATATATTTATGTTTTCTTATGTCCACAGCCGATTCATTCAAAAATTGTGTGACAATACTTTTACAAATATGATACTTAAGAGGCAGATGGAAGCCAGAAAAAATACAAAAGTAGGCGCGGCTAAACAATAGAGATTGGACGGTGCGCGGTAGCTAGAATAAAGTCTGTTTCACAAAGGTATGTAGGAATATAACTACTCCATTAGAGAGTGTGTGTCGTACGAAGTTTATGTAAGTACGTTTCGAAAAGGATTTTTCAGAGAATATTATTATTGTGTAAATAGTTTTAAAAGCTATCCATGAAGAGGTAAGTGTATATTTAATAAGTTATTTCATTTACATATTTGAAGAATTTTTTTAATGTATTTAGAAACATACAAATACGTAATAAAATAGCACCGATTGGTGTTGTAAATGTGTCGTGTTTGCATGGAATATTTTTTATTGAATATTTTTTTCAGATAAAATGCAGGTGCATAAAAAGGTCCGATTTTTGCAAAATGATCTTAAAATTAAGCTGCAAAATGTTTGTAAAATGGTTTTAAAATTAGAAAAACTGCCATATTTTATCGTATTTTTTTTCTAGAAAGGCAACCTTTAAAATCCTCAATTTTGGGCCATGTTTGGAACTTCGTTTTTTAATAAACTCTGTCACACAACGTGTATTGAGTAAAATTGCGTGTATTGAGTAAAATTTAATTTATAGTTGCTATTGCTAAACAACCATTGAGGCTTATAATTGCTATTTATATATATATATATATATATATATATATATATATATATATATATATATATATATATATATATATATATATATATATATATTTGTTTAAATTTAACAAAAACATAGAAATCTAACACAGTTTAATAAAATAGTTTATCGTTAAGATTATTTAGTATGAATCGCTTTACTCGGTCATTTAAATTGACGATTATTGTAGAAATGAGTGTAATGGGGTGGGAGCGGAGTTGCACTTTTTTAGTAATGTTTACACATATGTGCTCAGAATTTAAACTTATTTAGACAATGCCAAGTACGAGTTCTTAAGTTTGGGCTTTCTTAAGGGACGAGCCCTGTTGGACGACATACCTTAGTCATTTCTTATATTACTTGCAGTACACTCTCACTCAGACCTCTCGATGGGTGTCTTGTTAAAATATTTGCAACGCAAAAAGTCATGAGTGGACCTATGTGCACAATCGCCTCCACTCGGCTGGTGTCATTCAGTTATCCTTTTCTCACTGGATGCGATTGTAGTTGATACTACTGTTATTTCAACTTTTCGTATATATACATTACTAAACATGTGTGTGGAACCCACAAAATATAAATTCAGAAAACTGGGAAGCTCAGAAGATCCCGGATGTAAATTATTTTTCAACAGAACTAGTTCCAGCCCACAATATATTTGATGAATAAATATAAAAGTTAAATATAAAATACAACTCTGTAAATAATTTCGTATAAATTTCATGTTCAATAAACAACCAAGTCACGTGGTTATGAAAAGAAACCAACAAAACGTCGAACTCAAGACAAGGCTTTTCTCGGTTAGCCGCGCTCAACGTTCTTTCCGTACTGCTGACCGAGGACCTTCTATTGAATTTATTTTATCGAGCTGCGAGTACATAATTCCTCCATTATGCTCGTTCCGCAAGTAGCTAGAGAGGTCGGTATGAGAAGCGATATGTAGTAGGTATTCATATAATTATTAACGACAACTGATTTTCAGGCGGTTGCAGCTTTAATCACACCTTTATAATTTATTACAAAAATATGGTTCGGTGTTGTAAACACAGTATATTTTGTGTCGATCGAAAAGTATTCTTTTTCTTTGAACTTTTTTACGGAATAGTTATACATACCTCTGGGTAACCTAATTATCTAAACTACTACTAAACTAAGTTTTTATGTTTCTTCTGTTCGTGTTTTTTTTTAAATGATAAAGAAAACCAATGCAATCTTTTAGGAATGAGATTTGTAAAAATACTATTAACCACAGTTCCATGACAACTACGTATTAATCCTTAATTACACCACCACCAATTCGTTATCCGCGTTGCAATTAGACATTTAATTAAAGAGTTGGAATATAATTTTTCTTTGCCAAAAATTTTTTCGAATAATTTCATTTACATATAGTACGGTATTTTCTTTTTAATACCTTAAAGATATCTTCATATTATTTATATTTTGAAGATATATTTGTTTTATCACCAGGTTTTTGTGGACAAATTTCAAATGTGTATTGTTGAAAGTATTCATCCGATAGAATTAGGATATTTAATTCATTTTGATCAGATTCATTTTTACCTAGAAGGGAAATGAACCGTGATGAACCTCGATCGTAATTGTGATCGATATAGTATGTGAAACGTGATGGAGAAAAATGGTGATCTTTAATTATCAAACAGATTAATATATATTATTCGATACTATAAGATATTTTATTTTTTATTTATCTTTTTGGAAGAAAAAATTAATCTAAATTTATTACGATTATTATTCTGCAAAAATATTTCTCTCCCTTTTTTATATATGATTGAAAGGTAAAAAATTCTTTAAAAAGTGTTAAGCAGCTCTTACACGCAATCCTTTAGTTATATGCAGAGGCAGGCCAAAAATATGGCAAACTAAAAGGTATATATTGTCTTTGATTTAAGTAAAAACAAATTTTTAATAAAGAATTTCATGAAAAAGTAACGATCTTCGAAATTTAAAA
The DNA here is from genome assembly GCA_039881145.1 of Druceiella hillmani. Classification (NCBI taxonomy): domain Eukaryota; kingdom Metazoa; phylum Arthropoda; class Insecta; order Lepidoptera; family Hepialidae; genus Druceiella; species Druceiella hillmani. The sequence continues at coordinate 26,374,465 of JAYKKI010000022.1, read as the reverse complement.
CGCATCATTTTTAACCTGTTTCGTTACCATGGCTATTTTAATACTCTTGTCAGTGAAGACACCGCGTTGATACTAAAAATATTAATTCACTCTGTAAAAAAACCATAAGTAATGTATTATATTCCACAATAATTGCAAGTTTTTGGTTCCTTTTGATTTGATTTTCGAATGGTAGTATATTTCTCTAATATCATCGTTAATTATGTATCAATTTAAATAAAAAAAAAACAAAATATAAAGCTATCAAAATATCTAGCACACTTAAATATCTTAATAAATTTCAACGTTCATAGGAGTGATTAAGCTCATATTTTCATGGACACAGGCAATATGTTAAGGTCAGATATGTATGGTGGGTAAATTTTACAGCTATTGTGCTTTAAGGAGGAGTTCTATCTCCTCTCCTTTTGTCAATATTTATAGATGATGATGTTAAAAATATCTATAGCAATTGTCATCTCTACGCCGATGACCTACAAATCTATCCATATTTCGACTTTCATTTCTTAAGAAAAACCATCCATATTCTTAATTGAAATCTGGCCTCAGTTGGTCAGTGGGCTCATGAAATGGGCCTCTTGGTTAACCCAAGCAAGTTTAAAGCTATCATTATTGGTAATAAAAGACTGGTTTCATAAATAAACCTACCTATTTTACCTAAACTAACACTAAATAGTAAAATATTATCATATGTGTTAGCTGTTAAAAACCTCAGTCTATTAATCGATCAAAATCTTATTTGGCACCCTCAAGTAAATGATGTTAATTGTCATTTTTTTCGGCAGAATACACTTTTTAGAACGACTTAAAATTGTTTACCGACTAAAATGAAAGTCTACCTTTGTCAAACACTACTACTATATCTAATTGATTATCGATACGTATTCTATCTTGACCTTAACGAACAATATTTATACAAGTTATAACATCTTCAAAATTTATGCATCCGGTATATATTCCGATCGACACCAACTCCGCGATCGACACCAATTCTACACACTTATAATTCTTTTTGACGTATTAAAACATCATCCTAGCCCAATTTTCTTACTGGAAAATTTAAAGATTTGTCTGCTCACGGTCTTGAACTACGATCTGAAAGTTTAATAACCCTACTTATTCCCAAATATTGCCTCTCACAAAAATCCTTTACTGTCCAAACAGTAAACATTTGAAATCACCTGGATCCTGACATCAGGAAAATTAAATCACTAAACACCTTCAAGGATCGAGTAACGAAGTCCTACCTCTCCTGAACTCCTTTTCTTTGTACCCTCGTCTTCTCCTTTCTTTTTCATCCTAATTGATGTCAACAGTTTGCATCATTAATATTTTTGTATTTTTTTTAATATAAGGTAAATATCTTGTGTTGTAAAATCTCTTTCAGTCTGCTAATCAAATGTCAATACCAATTGTTATGGTTGGATAGAAGAAATTACTCATCTAGTAATTTGATCGTCATACGTAATATGCATTACAGGTGATAAATAAATAAATTATATACTGATAGCTGGTGCACTATTCAAACAACATGATGACTTCCATTATCAGGAAAAAGGAAGAAAGGCAGGCCTGGAAAAAGGAAGAAAGGACAAGATAAAGTAAGGAAGGCAGGCCAAATAGACGGTGGGTTAATGACATAACCGAAAGCAAAAAGATAAACTGGTTGACCCAGGATAGAGAGAGAAAATCGTAGAAGAGCGTGAATGAGGCTTTACCTAAGGAGGGGTCCATATCACAGAAAGTAGAAATTAACTATACTAACAATTAGACAAGAAGAAAATAGCTGATAAATACCAACTAATAAAATAGCAATGTAAAATGAGAGTAAAGAATAAAGAGGCTGTTACTATTATTACCCTATAAGAGTTGTGTATGATTGCACAACACGTAAAAGCACAGAAACTTAGATGACATTAGCACCGAGTGCGTATGAGGCACGCGCATTTTCTGAATGTACAGCTCTAGTATAAATGTTTTGTTGTTATGATTGTATGCATTTAAAAATTATTCAAAACAAAATAAAAAATTATTGAATTGTTTATTTATATAAAGATTTTATAGATCTTACCACTGATATTGGCTTCATCACTAGTACGATACCTCAGCACTAATATAGATTTCATCACTAATATCAACTGATCACTCATTTTGTTTTTAGAATTTTGTATTTGATAGTGTTGAGATCATGCAATGAGTTTAAGATATTTATACGAGTCAGAAAATATAACAAACATTTTTTCACTTATATTGAAATAGTTTTTGTATGATACCCGAAGATGATTATCTTAAAAGTAATTTTTTACACTCCTTTCCCTTAAAAATAATTTAACTTTCTTGTTATATCTGACTTCTAATTTTTTCACGATTATACCCCATTGCCATTTTTTGAGAAATATGAATCTGGTTCAAATTTTTTTATTTTTCAATCCTGGTCATTTAATCTTCTAGACCAAGTTTTTTTTTGAACTGTCAACTATTTTATTATTTGTAAATTTAGCTTGTCACTAAAGCTTAGCAGAAATTTAATCAAGTTTCTTTTGGTCTGCACTTACCTTTTGTTTATTTCGCAAAACTGAGTTCAGACTGCTCTTCAAAAATGTGCTTTGCATAGTTAAATAGTGTCTAACGTTTTAGTTGTTTACCGATCCTCATGTAAGTTCAAGAAATTGAATGAAAATTTATTCATTTATCCACTGTTTATATTCACAATGCAAGGACAAATTAATTTTGAATTCACTGTATAATTCGCTTCTAAATTCAGTTCTGTTCGGATGAAAGAGAGTTGTGAGTGAAACTAAAACAACCAAAAGTCGATTTCATTGTTAATTAATTTTGCTTGCCGCTACTCTTCCGCATTATCGAACCTGAACCGTTAGTTCGTTAGAATTTTCTTTTCAACCCCGCGTAATACAACGGCTGCATAGATATTTTTATTTTGTGTGAAGTTGAGCGGTTGGTGTATAGGACACTTCCAGTTGACTTAGAATCATACAATTTGGTAAAAAGTAAGGTATCTTAGCATAAGCAAAGGAAATAATCCGAAAATTGGAAATTTCTAGTCATAACACATAAAAATATTCTTTTTAATATGTGTCTGTGAAGGATAATATATTTTCAGTAATTTGCGACAATATATTTTTGTCCTGAAAATTATAATTCTTAAATAGTTTAATACAAATATTAGGTAGCATTAAACGTTTATAAATACTTAAATGTATACAGAATCCTAGTAGTGCGAGTTACTTTCTTACTTTACATGGATTTTTTTGTTTATCGCCTTATGCATTTGGAAATAAATTATTATATACAAATATGATAAAACTTGATCCAAATAAAAATTTAAATTAACATATCAAAACATTTCAGTAAATATTAACTTTGAAAGACGTACTTTATTCTAATGTGAGATATTATTTTATGTAAAATTTAATTAAATATTTACCTTTGACAAAAACGAACATGAAATTATGATTCCCACGCCATTACAGAGCACGACATAGCATCAATATTAGTTGTACCTCAAAGAACTTTATTTTATTTTTTAGTGTGCCATCAAATATATATATATATATATATATATATATAAAGAAATATGTCCAGTATAAGTACAGGCAGAACTGAATTTTGACGATCAGAGTTAAACAATATAATCGATAGTGTTTAACTTTGATCGTCAAAATTTAACTTTTAATTACGGTTTGATTCGATAATGTACTCTTAAAAACCTCCAACTATCGAATATCAGTGTGATCATTAAAACCTTTAACTATCAACATTATGGAACACACTATCGTCATTAATTAATTTAAAAGCTTTTAAAATATCAAACTATTCATACGACTTATTGCGTTTATTACGGAATACTAATTTACACTGTGTACCATAACCATATTTTATCTATGAAATAAATAATAATTCACATTTTTAAATACACTGTACTCCACATTAAATTTTTCTTTTGTTATTCCTATTTTTTAGAGTTTCTCTTTTAGTAGGTTTTAGAGGATTCATAAAATAGAGACTACACTTATTAAAAATGATTTACTAAACTAAATGAAAACAAATTGTGGTCATCAAACAACTTTAATAAGAACATTCGCAACATAAACTGTAAAAACGCATACTCGTATTTCCACAGACTTGACCGAGGCGTCTTGTGCCCTTGAATTTATTTTTCACGTGGATTTATTTATTAATTGAGCGCCTTTTTGTTCTTAAAATTGAAACCAGAATTTAATATATTGTAGGGGTAAGTTGTAATAATTAATAACCTTATTAATGTCGACGTTTGTTCGATTAATACACTAATTAGAAATTAATGAAACTCGTGGATATTTCCCTTCATACACCTGTAAATTAATAGACCTGGCACTTTATCGTATTTTTCATCGATTTTCCAATGTTTATCAGCATCTCACTTTAATTTTCATTTTCAAGGAGAGAATTCTGTTTATACTCGATTTGTGAAACTAATTATGCGCAGCCAGACTGTAAAATCAACTATGCAAATAAATATACAAATGCGCGTTTAGCGCCGTCGTTTAATGTCTTAAAAGCTTTCATTCTCTTTATAACCTGGTGGTCAATGCGTTATTCTAGATAAGTTTGACATTGCTTCCAGGTTATTTAAATCTAATCTAAATTTTATAGAAATAAGTCTATAAAAGGAATTAGTATATTTTTCGCCTGTATTTTTAAATCAAAAGTATGTGTTTCTTTATATTGATCATTCAAAATCAACCACAGTAATCTTTGGAAGCTTCAGGCTCATGAGATATCAAACGTTCGTACCGCGTGAATCTGTACAATAGAGATAATGGGCACTGTGGTAAGCACAAAAGCTCTTGGGTCGAAACTGTGTGTGAAGAGCCACTGAATAATATAGTTCCATTAAAATGTGGTTATTCAATTGTATCATAAATACTTTTGTATCAAACCAACAGGGTCTATAAGGTGAAATCATGTAAAATGTTTATTTCCTGATTTTTTTTAATTGGTAGTGTTCGTTTTGTTTCACTAGTTTATTTTCGCATTTTTATATGCCCACCAACACATGATATGGATATAAAAATTCGAAAAGAAATATGTGAACTGTTTTTTATTTTCTTTTAATTTGTAGTAAAATTATAAACGCGTGAGTCATTTTGATTTTCTTGATCTTAACAGTCATTCATTACTCTGCGCCATCAAATTGAAAAGTTCGTGAGAAATGAGATTTTTCTTACGGACCTTATAAATTTTTGAAAATATGCACTACTATTTAACTCAAGTTTTAACACTTGTTTTGAAAACATTCTTGTTTCTTTATTTTATCCTGAATTCTCCCAACACACATACACACACACAGAAACAAGCAATCGGATTTCCCTCTTTTATTTAGTTTTCTTGCCATTCTTCCGAGGCCTGCATTTAGACAGCAGTGGTAAGCTTATACGATTACACTCATTCCTTGTAATTTCGTTTATCCCCACCGAAAGACACACTTAAACAGCTTCTTTTGCATTACTCGTTTATTATAAACATTGTACTTTATTTCAAGCAAAAATGTTTATCTTTGATTTTGATTATATAATCTCCGAATAATTTCGTACACTAATAGAATTCTATAAAATTAAGGATGAGAAATATATTCTTATCCGATCTGTGTTATTATGCTTTTTTATCTGTAGAATTACTGTTTTCTTTAAGGGAATTAAAAAAAATATTTAAACAACCAAACTATACAGATGATAAAAGTTTGCCCAATAATAGTCATTAAATCTCAAGAAATCAACCACTTCGTCCGAGATAGTGGACGTCCGAGATAGGTAAAAACTGGTCATATTTAAAAAAAAACTGAAATTTATTAAAAAGTTAGGTAAGAGATGTTTTCCAGCTATATCTGCTACTATTTCAAGGTAATGTTTTGTACCGTATATGTTCACGCGTTAATTTTTAGTAATTGTGGAGAAAACCATTCGTACACTAAGTTTTTTTTAATGAAAAATTTCCCATCAATTTAAATATACGCTGTTTTCTTTATCTTTTTCAAACTCAATACCTAAACAAGTATTGAATATATTTGGCGTTAATTTTGTAGAAATTCATTATTTGCAATTAAATGAAATTACGTGATGTAGTATTATTTCTACTTTCTTTAAGTTCTTTACCACGACCTAGGTTTCGTTGTATTACAACATCTTCAGGTGGGCTATTAGCAAAGATCTTTTGATTTTCATTTAATTGTGGACCTAAGCAAGTATTAATTTCTCCCAGGTCTTTTATATCAAACGCATTCATCATTTCTTTTTTCACTTTATTCATCCATGCATTATCATTAGTTGCTTACAATATACCATCTTCATATATAGCAATAAATTTGTGTTCATTTTGTGGCACAAATACACATGGATCTTGAGGCATTGACTCAAAACCTATCGATTTTAACATACTAATTAGCTTTTTATGCCATTGTAAACCTGAGTGGCGCAAACGATGTAATAACTTCTTTAACAGACATAGTACATCATGACATTCCTCTATATCTGTTTTCCATAATTTAGCTGTTTCGATAATCTTCTTATCTTGGACTATTTTTCGACGTGATCCAATCTTCTTTTTAGTAATAATTTTATTCAGTACAGCATTTATTTGATCAGGTATCTCCACATAGACTCCTCCGTCCATTGTACCTTTCAAGTAAGCAGTCACTACGTCCATTTGATGGATCTCTAGTCCCAACTCTACTGATAGTACTATTATAAATTTGATAAAAGAAGGTCTTACAATTGGAAATGATATCTCGTAAAAATCCTCCTCTGGTTGTTGAAAACAACTTTTAGCAACCATACGAACTTTTTTTCTTGTAGTTTTACTTGTGAATACCAATCTATTGTCAATGACTCTTCGATCATGTAGTTGTGGCTCTATATTCCACCTTTCATTTTTTATTTGAGCTAGATATTCATCTTCTAGCACGTTTCTCCAATCTGCTCAATCATTTGTTCTTTCAGCTTCTTGCCAAGACATTGGATCAACTGTTGCCATCCCCATTGACATTTTAATTTCCGATTCTTCATCTACTGTATCACCTACTGTCATTGCTCTATCATCCTGCTGGTACTGATATTCCTTTTGGGGTCTCCTTACCAGACCTGCATGTAAATTTCTCTGTCTCCCTCTTCCTCTTTTTACAGGTTCTATTATTCTTTCATATGGTACTGTTGAAATTCTTTTTCTTGCTAATTTAGCATTTGTTTCAGTTTCCAAATCTTCGCATATATTCTCAAAGATTTTTTCACTCTAGATTCACTTATTATAGCTTTCATGTTTGAACTATGCTCCTTTTCTATCTCTTCATTAAGGTGTTATTCATTCAGATCTATACCTATTCTTTTGTCTTCCACATCTTCATTGTCAAAGATCTCCTCGTATTGATTTTCAAATGCACTTTCTTTCATGAAATTAGCGTCTCGCGATATAACAATTCTCTTACTTTTGGGGTTGTCAATTCTGTAAGCTTTAGATTGATTGTTTGTTAGAGTCGAATATACCTTTCTATGTCCACTTTTCTTTGTAATAAAGTTTCCCTTCGAATACATTCATAAAAATTACTATAGGCTTCTTCTCTTTCCATATAGTGTAAGGTATTTCACTTTTCAATGCAATAGTAAGATATTGTTTTTTTATAAAATTAGCAGTATTTACCGCTTCGGCTCAAAAATATGGACGGATCCCAGCTTGACGCATTGTGCATCGTGCCATTTCAGTCAGCGTTCTAATGTTTCTTTCGGAAAAACCATTCTGCTGAAGTGTGTACGGTACATTTAATCTTCGTGTAATTCCTTCTTTCTTCAAAAAACCATCCAATTTTTTTTAATATACTCTCTTCTCTTATCTGATTGCAAATATTTTATCGTCTTTCCTGTGTACTTCTCCACATACACTCTGTATTATTTAAATACTTTAAAAACTTCACTTTTGTTAGCAATGAAATAAACTTCACATCAGCCAGATTTATCGTCGATAAAAGTGACAAAATATTTTTTCTTGTCAAATGACTGGTGTCTCATGGGACCACACACATCTGTGTATACTATCTATAATAAATTATTCGTGCGAAATGATTTACATGTAAATTTTTGACTTATACATATCTCACACTGACAATTTTTCACTGTCATCGAACTTCAGACCATGTAATAGATTATCCTTAGCCATAGCTTTGAGGTCACGTTCTTTAATATTTCCTAAGGGCATATGCCACATGTCAATCTGCTTTTCCGTCACTTCAATGTTATTGGAATAAGATCCAATCTTACATGATACAAATTACCTTCACGGTCTGCCGTACATGAACTTTTTTGTTCTCATCAATAACAACGGCGTCATTCTTTATAAAATTAACCTCAAATCCACAACCAATAATTTTTAATACTGATAAAAGGCTGTTCGTAAGCCTGGCATGTAGAATACCTTTGACTGTCTACTTGGTGTTTTTCAAAACTGAAATGCTGACTTTGCCTTTCAGGTTATTTGCGTACTCTCGTTGTTTGCCATATTTAAACGTTTTACATTTTTCAATCGTATAAATCCTTGTATTCTGTGCTTATCAGTGAACATATGTCAAGTGCATCCACTATTGATACACCCAATAGAATTACTGTGTTCACCAGTACGAGTATTCTGCTTGCTTTGCGCTTTGTTAGTCTTGTTTAGAATTTTAGTTTTACATTCTCTTGCTAGCATATATAGCATTCTACTTGGCTCTTGTTGTTGTATAAAGTGTGATTGTGCGTGATGTTCTTCTGATGTGCTTTGTTTGTGCGTTTGACGAACATAGCTCCCTGATCAGTTACTGTAACCGTCATAATCTTCGATAATCTTTACCTTCAGTATCTCTGTAGACGGTAGATCAACATGCAATTCCATTGCCGTACGAGCAAACGAATGTGGTAGGCTGTACAATAGTCAAACTGCTGATAATTCGTCAATCACCACCAAACCGATTTCTTTGAATTTCTTAACTGCATAAAAAAAATCTGCAATATGCTTCCTGAGATCATCTTCTTCCTTCATGCGCGTCAGTACGAGTTTCTTCAATAACCAGGCTTTACGCGCGGGTCCCCTTGATTCATATATTGATTTCAATTTATTCGATATCGTTTCGAGGTGTCCGAACCGTCTAAAGCTGCGAGCTCACTAGGACGATAGCCAACAATATATTCGATTCTGCCTTCCCGTCTATTTTCACTCAATCTGCATACTTATGATCGGTACGAGCCGGTTTCGGCATAGTACCCGATACGAAATCCCTCAAATCATTTTACTTCAAAATAGCTCTCAAGTGAGCCTTCCACGTATCATAGGTATCTGCAGTTAATGGGTCAATTTTAATAGAAGCAGACTTACTTATGTTTTCTCAACACTAACCATCTATAATCGACAAAATTAAAAACGACGTGAAGTGTAAACAACTTGGCCGAGACCACGTTTCCACAGACACTAACTACTGTGAAAGCGTGGAACGGGCGAGTCCATTATTTTGCTTATGCAATTCACCCCAGTTTTTCACTATATTTACTGTTCAAGAAAAATCACGGAATCAATTGTATATAGTTGTCTGGGTCCAAAACCTATTAGAACATAAGTAAAGACACAAGTATCAATAACTTATTTCCTCGTTTATTAATTAAAATACAGATTGACAATTTGTTCGCGACTAGTGACACAGGTCATAGCTTGCGACTGACTTTATACGTAGATATATCTAAACATACACAATACATGTGCTCGCGTTCACGCTAGCTCATGTCCCTTCGTACATGTTAAACATTTATTATGTGAATTGAAATAAAATCTGTTTCCAGAGTAAATTCAAGTTCAGTTTTTATTGTAAATTATTTATTGTAAGATAGTGTACACTACATTATCTTAATATAAATGTTAATATCATTAATAAAACTGTACTATTAACAAAATATTATTATTATAAAATATGTCTGCTATAAACTTTACACTTATATCTATGAAACAAAAAGGTCTAAAGTTGAATACATCAAAGCAACGAACAAGTTCATGAATCTCCAATATCTTGAGAAGGATAGTAAAGTCACAATTTTATAGTTATTTATGTTCCCAAATTTATTTAAAAAGAAATTGGGAATGTGCATATCTCCAAAATTATATTAACAAAATTAACTTAATTTAATGTTGGTGCTTTACTTCTTTCCGTCTGTATTTTATTGATTGAAGACATTCAAACCGTAAACTACATACCTCATAAATGTGAGAGAGAAACTAATTTTATTTCAAGCTTGCCCCTTTGACGTGAAGTTTCAGAACATTAAACAATGCTGAATATATTTGGCGTAGAAATTCATTATAACTTAACATTTATTCATAACTGAATGAAACTATCTGATGTAGTATTATTTCTATGTTATTTCAATTCTTAACCACGACCTAGGTTTCATTGTACGACAACATCTTTAGTTGGGCAATTCGTGAAGATTGCTATTGCTAATTTTGTAGATGTGAAAAGAATGCTGCACTTCGCAAACAGGAAAGAACAGTACGTGGTTTTGACTTAGTTTTTTTATTTTTCCGCACATCTGCTCGCGGATTAAACATAACTTGTGGCATCCACGAGAGGAAATACAGCTCCCTTCATCAATATTTTATATAGAGGTTCGAACTGTTTGCGATGTATACAAATATCGATACATTAATAATCACATTTAGAAATTAACAAAATTTTTTTTCAATCTATATTTTTATAGAGGCGAGAGGCGAAATAATCGCTTTTATATTTGAGAAAAAAAATTATCCAAATCTATATGTAAATATTGTTTTAGAAATGAAAAAAAGTAACATTCATAAATGTTTAAAATTATAATATAATCTCATTATTTCTTAAAGGCCTAAAAATAATTTCTTGCCATTTATTTTACTCGCATATATCTGAAAAATTGCCTTTGAATTAAGGCTGAATTGTATTATATTATGCATTATTGTATATTATACTCTGCATTATTGTCGGCGCCATCGTGTATTTGCTTTAATTTTTTATTATTTAATATACAGGAAAAAAGTTAATTATTTAAAACATCTCACGAATTTCAAATAAGAAATATATTAGTTTCCTAATATTTGAAAGAGCATTGGAGAAGAAAAAATTTACAATTAAATATAAATTTTGCTCAAAGAAGACACAAAGCCAATACAGAAAACACCTCTAATTAAATAATAGATTAAATTAAGTTGCAACTGATTATTATAATCTACCTACAATGCTTCAGAAAATTAATTGGGAATAAATCATTTAAAATAAAATAAAATATGCCTTCTATTCGCTGTACATCTAGGGCCTTTTGTTTAAGGCCAATGAATTAGCATTTTTAAAATTCTGCAACCTCAAGTGACGTAGAAGATAAGTTATTATTAAAATAGCCGGTAAGTATATTTTCAACATTTTTGACGAAATTATGCGTGCCTCCGTCAGTGGACAAAAGACAAAAAAAATTAGACAAATCTCGTTCCGGTTAAAGCCGGCATTTCCGCTGGATGGCAAATAGTCGATATACATTTCCTTCCTATACAGAAGATACCAATAACCAGAATCCATTGACATTTATCTTTATAATTATATCATATTTGCAACATGTAATTGACGATATCGCTCAGATATATAATAGAGTTGAGACTGAAATTCTGTGAAAATTATAAACAGAAACGCTTCAATAATTTTTTCTATTTCAGCCATGCTCCTTTTTTATTAAGAAAAACGTATGGGTTCTAAGGTAAATCAAGTAACGTATTTATTGTAATGCGTAGCTTCTGCGGTGCAAAACAATTGATTACATTGTAGATTAGATGGTAAAATATGATCACATCATTTTTTTGTCTTAATTTACATTATTTCCTTATCCCAGTCTCTTTCAAATATTCTAATATTTATGAACTCTTAGTCATCCTTACGCAAGTCACATTTTTGCTCTGTATTACGGGCAGCACTATGTCATGAATACACGTAACCATAAAAGAGAAAGTAAAATTATTACGACCTTTATTTAAATGAACTGATTTTATTTCAATATGGACTACACTCAGCAAGCGTGCATATGCGGCCCATTATATTAGGTGAAATCCATATTATGTGCAGTCCATATTTTTAAGAAACAATTCTAAGATTCCATTATTATAATTTTGTAAATAATTATACAGTTTAAGATTCTTGAAAGATTGCAATGTAATTGTGACTAATAAGATGTCATACTTTTTCACGTCTTATTTTGTTTTATTTTATTTTAATTTACTTTATGTAAAGTGTTCGGATATTTCCACAAAGAACAAAGAAAAATAAAGGTTCAATACAAAACTTACCATAAGTTATTCCGTGTATATTTTATATAAGTTAAAAAATGGATTTCTTATTTCTTAAAAGGCAGGTCTCATGGGAAAAACATATTAAGGGTACGTTTCAGTTTCGAAATAAGATTTGGCCTTCTTTACTTTTGCATAAAGAATTTTGTTCCGTAACGTGAGTTGCTCATTGACGTAGATGCGTTGCACAGCCCTGGTGATCTGCAAAATTCAGTATTGAATTCGCAGCGCATACGCGCTGCAAGAATTGTGTCGTCACGTAAACGCTGATGCCACGCGAACAACCAGCGGGCACGCGCAAGAGACATACACATATTCCTAATGTATCTGACTTGTCTAAAATATTCATTTACAGTTTTACATTTACCATAAATGTAAAAAGTTTTAATTTATGTATCAGGCGCCATTCATTTGAAATATTTGTTAATGAAGAATACAAATGTATTTTCTCAATATATTTTCTTGGTTTTTCTAATCGAGTATTTAAAAATTTATTCCAAAAAGTATATAAAAATAGAATATTCCCTTATTTCAGAAACTAATGACCTAAAAATCCTAAAAAAAAATTGTGGGTAAAATCCACCTAAAAATAATAGGGAAATTATAGCGATTTTCCTAAATCTTATAATTTCTTTATTAGGATGCGTGTTGTTTTTACGCCCATAAAAAACATAGTAGGAAATACATTTATGTCCATAAATTTTATATTTGTGAAAGATTTAATAGAAAAACTTCTAAATGTCCTTAAGTAAAAGTGCGTTATCACGTGAATTTGGTTTTATGCCCGTTACAGCGGAAAATTTGCGGAAAGGTATTTTTATTGTTACGAAAGTATAAATATATGTGGTGAAAGCAATACGGATTTGTACAGAGAAACATTTTTGAATTTAAGAATTTGAATTTGAAGAAATATTTGCATAAAACTTATTCTCTCTAATTCAAACATCTTTCGTGATCCTATCTGAGAAACTCATCACTTTTCTTATCTGTAAAACATTTTTCTTTCTCAAACGTGTATAAACCTATTTATCTATGGCAAATTGCGAAATATATTATATATCAAGTTTTGCATATCCGACTACATCCTGGTAAATATTTACTTTTTCCTGTAAATAAAGGTAGTTAAACCGTAACTGTGATCGTCATCTCTAGCTAAAAGAAAACAAACCGTGACTGAAAAATAGGGTAGTTTTTTAACCATCACACAAATGATGAAATTATGATCCGATTATTCATATACATAATTAAACCACAAATATTATGATTATATTCAGTTATGTTTATTTCAAATTTTTGATTTTTTAATTACTACGCAATTAATAAAAAAAATGACTTCAGATTAAACTAATAATAATTCAACCAGAGTATTGAAAAAAAATAACCTTTTCGGTAAAGAAAATAATTAATTCTCGTCGATTTAATAATGAAAAATAATTTATTGAAGTTTTATATTTTTTTTGTTACGTTCAAGTGAAAAATAAAATTGTTTACTTTTGTATTCAGTTTACAGATTAATTTTTTCCAAAATTTTAACATAACAATTTTTTAATCAGAATTGAAATAGAAAACACTTAATGATAAACGTAATGTATATTTGTTAGAGTAATACGCCATATTGTGACGTTATATCATATAACATTCTACAAGTGTCTGCAGAGTAAGATAGTTGTAAGCAAATATTTTATTTTCCAAGAATTATTTATCGTTCTAATTTTTTTCAAGATATTTTATACCTACTATTAAATCGTTTAATTGAAATCAAGTAGCTTTTATGAAGCCTTCAATATGTTTTATTTGTGCATGGTTATTTAAATGGCTTCGGAATATAATGAGTTAATTTCTCTGGTCCCACTTCTTTTGCATCTCACATCTCAAAAAAACTGACCGAAAATATGATGAAATAGATTTTCACAGCAACAAATAGATTTCAACATTATTTTCTACCCAAAACTTTTTTCTTAGACGCATATTTAGATTCTCCTTTACTTTGTTTCGAGAATTTGCTTATTTCACGAAGTTAGTAGTGACCCTAAACAGATAGAAAGTGAGATGATTTGAATACATTTTTCTTACACTCTACGTAATTTTTATGTATGTTC